>LNAC01000047.1:6232002-6250907 GCA_002007465.1 Ailurus styani | reverse complement strand
TTTTTTTTTTTTTAAAGATTTTATTTATTTATTTGATACAGAGAGAGAGATTACAAGTAGGCAGAGAGGCAGGCAGAGAGAGAGGAGGAAGCAGGCTCCCTGCGGAGCAGAGAGCCCGATGTGGGCCTCGATCCCAGGACCCTGAGATCATGACCTGAGCCGAAAGCAGGGGCTTTAACCCACTGAGCCACCCAGGCGCCCATATGTACACTAGTTTTAACTGAGCTCTATAAAAGCATTTGCTATTAAAACTGAAAAATTTAAATAATAGGACAAAAGAAGAAAAAACAAAGAAAATATTCAGGGTTTCTTTTTTTTTTTTTCCTTACCTTGTCTGTATTAAGAAAACAAACAGGACTGTTTGGCTCAAATGCTCCAATCATCCAAGGATTTTCAGAATAGTCAGCATAAAATTCCAATTCCAGCTTTACATCTTTAAAGTTAGGTAGGTTGATCACTGCATTGGCCACTTTGTCTGATCCACACTCCAGCTTTCCTTCATATGTCAGTTTATTACTTAAGGACATAATTTTACTAAGGCAATTACAAAAATAATTTTAGTTTTGGTAGATGAAAATAAACATGAAAAGCATTCATAGCTGACACTCTTACAAATACCTGTTCATTCTGTACTGTACAGTTAACTGTACAACAGCATTCTCATTCTGCTCCAGTCTCTTGAATAAGCTTTCACTCATGCCAAGAGCTCTGTCAACAAATCAGATTCAGGCTTATCAGTGCACTGACACTGTCCCATAAGAAGAATCTAATTTAAAATTAAAACCTCAATGTCTGCTTACCTTGCTTCACGGTTTAGCACCAGGGGAGGGAGCTGCTGATGATCCCCCACCAACACAAATCTCCGAGAAAAAAAAAGCGGCCCTAGACAGACTGGTTGGCTAATTTGAGAGGCTTCATCCACAATACAAAAATCAAAAGTTTTACGAGAAAGTATTGGATGGCTTACACCCATACATGTTGTTGCAACTATACGCTAAAAACAAAAAAAAAAATAGATGGGTTATCTAACATATCCAAACAGTATAACTTGGTCTTCCTCATATTTTAATTTACTTATTGATTTTTAAAAAGATTTTATTTTTAAGTAATCTCTATACCCAACATGGGGCTTGAACTCACAACTCCAAGATCAAGAGTTGCATGCTCTACCAACTGAGGGAACCAGGTACCCCGCCATTTTTTAAATTTAATGTTCAAAAAGATTTTTGTCCCAAACAACAGGAATCCCCCAATATAACTTAATTCTGAAACATTTATAGTATGCAAAAAAATTTAACTTTTTACTACAAATTGAAAAATCAGGGGGGCCTGGGTGGCTCAGTCGATTAAGCATCTGCCTTTGGTTCAGACCATGATCCCGGGGTCCTGGAATTGAGCCCCACATCGGGCTCCCTGCTCAGCGGGAATGCTGCTTCTCCCTCGCCCACTCCCTGCTTGTTTTCCTTCTCTTGCTGTGTCTCTGTCAAATAAATAAAATCTTAAAAAAAAAAAAAAAAGATCAAGTAAATTTTCTGGACACTCTAACATTGCTCAAATTTGGATATTTCCAAATGGAAATCTGAAACACTCAAGTGGTAATAAATTAATTATTTAAGTTTTTATTTATTTAAGTAATCTCTATACCTAGTGTGGGGCCCAAACCCATGACCCTGAGATCAAGAGTCACATGCTCTTCCAACTGAGCCAGCGTGGAACCCCAATAATTTTTTAAATTTTATTTTTTTTAAAGATTTTATTTATTTCCTTGAGACAGAACAAGAGAGACTACAGAGGATGAGGGCAGAGTCCAATGCGGGGCTCGATCCCAGAACCCCAGGATCATGACCCGAGCCAAAGGCAGCCACTGAACCAACTAAGCCACCCAGGCCCCTCCAATAATTTTTTTTAATGTCAATCAGGACTTCACTTCTGGTAAACTGGAGTACTTTTCCTCACTCCTCCCACAAAGTACAACTAAAAACTCTAAACATTATATATAAAACAAACATAAGGACTCTGAAAGGTAGAGAAAAGGTAGAACACCTAGGGACTTGGGACCTTAGGAACAGTAGTTTGTTCCCTGGGTTTTCTTTGGCCCTCATCTATCCCAACTTTGGAGCTGAAAAATTTAACCCAGGAATGCTAATGGCACAGACAAAAAAAAAGAGCTCAAAAAAGCCAAAAGAAGAGAAAAGAGAAAACCTAGCAGACAGAAAACTTGTATACAGTAGCCACTCTACCCTAACGAAAGACCACGGAAAACGCTGTAGTCTTACGCCCTACTGATGCTAGCAAAGGAACTCTAATATCCTACTAGGGGAGTAACAGAGAAGGCCAAGTAGGGAGCCAGGAGTTTAATCACTGCTGAATGATAATAAGCCCCCACCTCACAATGTCAGTGGAGACCATGTGGGGAACCTAGACTTCCACTCCTATCATGCAGTAATGAGGAGCCCCTACCCCTTTATGTTAAGAGGCCAAATGGGAACCTCACTTCAACTCCTACCTGGCGGTAATGAGGTGACATACTCTCTTGCCTTATCAGAGTAGTATCAGAGGAAGCCAGCTAAAACAGAAGTCTTAAATAACATAATGCAAAATGTTCAGGTTTCTTTTTTCTTTTTTTTTAAGATTTATTTATTTATTTATTTGACAGAGAGAGAGATTACAAGTAGGCAGAGAGGCAGGCAGAGAGAGAAGGAAGCAGGCTCCCTGCTGAGCAGAGAGCCCGATGTGGGCCTCGATCCCAGGACCCTGAGATCATGACCTGAGCCGAAGGCAGGGGCTTTAACCCACTGAGCCACCCAGGCGCCAAAAATGTTCAGGTTTCATCATAAAATATACATAACCAGGGGCACATAGGTGGCTCAGTCGGTAGTGTCTGACTCTAGATCTCACTTCAGGTCTTGATCTCAGGGTTCTGAATTCAAGCCCTACACTGGGCATGGAGCCTACTTTTAAAAAACAAAAAACAAAAAACGGGGCACCTGGGTGGCTCAGTTGGTTAAGCCTCTGTCTTTGGCTCATATCATGATCCCAGGGTTCTGGGATCGAGTCTCACATCAGGCTCCCTGCTCAGTGGGGAGTCTGCTTCTCCCTGTACCCCTCCCGTCTGCTTGTACTCTCTCTCTCAAATAAACAAAATCTTAAAGAAAAAAAAGAAAAAGAAAGAAAGAAAGAAAGAAAGAAAGAAAGAAAGAAAGAAAGAAAGAAAGAAAGAAAGAAAGAAAGAAAGAAAAAAGAAACTGTTCTTTAAGAAATGAAAACAGGACGCCTGGGTGGCTCAGTGGGTTAAAGCCTCTGCTTTCGGCTCAGGTCATGATCTCAGGGTCCTGGGATCGAGGCCCGCATCGGGCTCTCTGCTCACCAGGGAGCCTGCTTCCCCCTCTCTCTCGGCCTGCCTCTCTGCCTCCTTGTGATCTCTCTCCCTCTGTGAAATAAATAAATAAAAATCTTTAAAAAAAAAAAAAAAAGAAAGAAATTAAAACAAAGGGTGCCTGGGTGGCTCAGTGGGTTAAAGCCTCTGCCTCCGGATCAGGTCATGATCTCAGGGTCCTGGGATCGAGCCCTGCATCGGGCTCTTTGCTCAGCAGGAAGCCTGCTTCCTCCTCTCTCTCTGCCTGCCTCTCTGCCTACTTGTGATCTGATCTCTCTCTGTGTGTGTCAAATAAATAAATAAAATCTTTAAAAAAAGAAAAGAAATGAAAACAAAAACAAGGGGAGCCTAGTGGTTCAATCGGTTAAACGGTGTCTGCCTTCAGCTCAGGTCATTCCAGGGTCCTGGGATGAAGCCCTGCATTGGGCTCCATGCTTAGCGGGGAGCCTGCTTCTCCCTCTCCCTCTGTTTGTGCTGTCAAATAAA
The DNA here is from genome assembly GCA_002007465.1 of Ailurus styani. Taxonomy (NCBI): domain Eukaryota; kingdom Metazoa; phylum Chordata; class Mammalia; order Carnivora; family Ailuridae; genus Ailurus; species Ailurus styani. The sequence continues at coordinate 6,247,045 of LNAC01000047.1, read as the reverse complement.
TAAATAAAATCTTTTAAAAAATACATTAAAAAAAACCAAAACATATACCCAGGAAAAAATCAAACTGAATGAAAAAAAGACACTCAGTAGATGCCAACATCAAGGATGTCAGAGATGTTAGAACTGTATGACAAAGACTCTATTTTTTTGTTTATTTTTATTTTTTTAGTAATCTTTAAACCCAGTGTGGCACTTGAACTCACGACCTCAAGATCAAGAGTGTATGGCAAAGATTTTAAAACAGCCATGATAAAAACGTTTCATTGAGCAACTATGAACATACTTTTTTCTTTTTTTAAAGATTTTATTTATTTATTTGACAAAGAAAGACACAGTGAGAGAAGGAACACAAGCGGGGGAGGGGGGGGAGTAGGAGAGGGAGAAACACTTTCCCGCAGAGCAGGGAACCCGATGCGGGGCTCGATCAGAGTCCCCTAGGATCATGACCTGAGAGCTGAAGTCAGACGCTTAATGACAGCCACCCAAGCACCCCGCAACTATGAACATACTTGAATCAAATAAAAAATAGAAAATCTCAACAAAGAAATAGAGCATAAAAGAAAAAGCAATTGGAAATTTCAGAACTGAAAATATAATAACTGAAATTTTAAAATTATAGAATATATTCAACAGCAGAGGACAGGGCAAAGATACAGTGAACTGAGACACAGAAAAAAAGGAATTATACAGGCTGAATAACAGAAAGAAAATAGCCTGAAGAAAAATAAAAATGAATAGAGCCTGACAGATCTGTGGGATAATCGAAAGATCGAACATTTCTGTCTTCAAAGTCCTAGAAGAAAAAAGAGAGATGAGCTGAAACAGTACTAGAAGCAATCATGGCTGAAAATGTCCCAAGTGTGGCAAGAGATACTAAATATATAGATTTGATAAGCTGAGAAAACTTCAAACATGATTAAAAAAAAACAACTATGAGACACACAATAATTAAAATTCTATAAACTAAAAGAAAAATGTCTGAGGGGCACCTGGGTGGTTCAGCTGGTTAAGCAGCTGCCTTTGGCATAGGTCACGATCTCAGGATCCTGGGACTGAGCCCCACCTCAGGCTCCGCGCTCACGGATTCCCTCTCCCCCTGCCCCTCCCACTTGAGTGTGCTCTCTCTCTTTCCCGCTCTAAAGTAAACAAATAAATCTTAAAAAACAAAACAAACAAACAAACAAAAAGTCTGGTAAAGCAGCCCAAGAAAATAATACCTTGCTATAGGGGAAAACATTCTAATTCAAACATTAGGACATTTCTTGTAGAAATAACAGAAGCCTTATAGAAGTGGCAGAATATTTTTCCAGCACCAAAAGAAAAGAATTATTTACCCAGAATCCTATAACTAACAAAACAATCCATCAGGAATGAAGGGGAAATTGAGACATTCTCACGATGAAGGAAAACTAAGGGTATTTGTTGTCAGTTGACCTACAACTCTAAAAGAATGGATAAAAGAAGATCTTTAAACAGAAAGAAAATGATAAAAGAACAGAAATTTGGAACTTCGGGAGGGAAGAACATAGTAAGCAAAAATATGGGTAAATACAATATGATTTCATTTCCTCCAAACTATATTTGATGGTTGAAGCAAAAATTAGAACACAGTCTGACATAGTGTATGTAGGAAAAATATTAAGACAGTCATCAACAGGAGAAGATAAGGGACATAAATGGAGGTAAGCTTTCTAACTCCACAGCACTAGTAAATGACAAAAATCAAAGGACTACAAGTTTACATATATATATGTATACATATATATACATGTATGTGTATATGTATGTATATATATCTATAATGTAATGCACAAAGTAACAGACCATCCACGAAAAGCTATTTAAAGTGATCACACAAAAATACTATAGACAAATCAAAATGGAACAAAAACTGTTCAAGTAAGCCATAAAGCAGGAAAAAGAAAACAATCAAAAAAGAGAGGGGCACTTGGCTGCCTCAACTGGTAGAACACATGACTCTTGATCTCAGTGTTGTGAGTTTGATCCCCACATTGGGTGTGGAGATTACAAAAACAAAACAAACGACAAGAACAAAAACCACAGGAAACATAAAACAAAAAATAAAACAGCAGACTTAACCCCTAACATGTATCAAAATTTGTGATGAATGTAAACAGTCTATATGTACCATGTACATTTCAAAAGCCAGGGTTCAGGGATGCCTGGGTGGCTCCGTAGTTAAAGGTATGCCTTCGGCTCAGGTCATGACCCCAGGGTGCTGGGATCAAGCCCTGCATCCAACTCCCTGTTCTGTGGGAGGCCTGCTTCTCCCTCTCCTACTCCCCCTGCTTGTGCTCCCTCTCGCTGTCTCTCTCTCTCTCTCAAATAAATAAATAAAATCTTAAAAAAAAAAAGACAGGGATCAAAACAATTAAAAAACAGATTGGCATAGTAGATAAATAACATTATTTAGCTATATACTTTAAACAAGAAAGTCACTTCAAATTTAATGATAGAGGCATATTAAAAATTGAAGGATGGAGAATCGAACTGATAGACTTTCTTTTTTTTTTTTTTAAAGATTTTATTTATTCATTTGACACAGAGAGAGAGAGAGATTACCAGTAGGCAGAGAGGCAGGCAGAGAGGAGAGGAGGAAGCAGGCTCCCTGCTGAGCAGAGAGCCCGATGTGGGCCTCGATCCCAGGACCCTGGGATCATGACCTGAGCCGAAGGCAGCGGCTTTAACCCACTGAGCCACCCAGGCGCCCCTGATAGACTTTCTTGCTGAATGATCCTTGTATCGTGGTTAAATCCCACTTGCTCACAGCATGCAAACCTTTTAATACCCTGCTAAATTTGATCTGTGAATATACTGTTGAGAATGTCTGCATCAGTCAAATACTCCCAATGCGTTTTTTTTTAAATGTTTACTTATTTAAGTAATCTCTACATCCATGTGGGGTTCAAACTCATGACCTCAAGATCAAGAGTCACATGCTCTTCCAACTAAGCCAGTCAGGTGCCATGGGTTTTTTAACACAGGTGCAAAAGCAACTCAATGGAGGGATGAATGGTTTTTCAAGAAGTGATGCTGTAACAACTGGACATCAACAGGCCAAAAAATGCACCTTGACCTAAATCTCACACATCAGCAAAAACAAATTCAAAATGGTCACAGACTTGAATGTAAAACTTAAAAGTGTAAAACTTTTAGAAAAAAAAAAAACAGGAAAAACTTTCCGCATCTGGAGGTAGACAGGGTTTTTAAACTTAACACTGAAAGCAGAATGCATGAAAGTAAAAAATTTATATACTACACTCTCAAAATTAAAGCCTTTGCTGCGGCAAAAGACCCTGTGAGGAAAATGGAAAAAACAAACTACAGAATTGGAGAAAATAGTCACAAATTATATATCCGTTAAAGGACTAACATCTAGAATATATAAAGAACTCTCAAAACTCAACAGTAAAAAAACCAATCCAAATGGCCAAGAGACAGGAAGAGACATTTCACTGAAGAGGATACATAGATAGCAAACAAGCCATGAAAACATCAATAGCCATCACCAGGGATATGCAAATTAAAATCACAATGAGGTATCATTATACACCTACCAGAATGTCCAACATGAAAAACAGTAATTCCACCACATGCTGACAAGATCACTCATACATTGCTGGTGGGAATGTAAAATGTTATAGCTGCTTTGGAAAACAGTTTGATAGATTTTTTAAAATTTTATTTATTTATTTGACAGAGAAAAAGAAAGAGAACACAAGCAGGGGTAGTAGCAGGCGGAGGGAGAAGGAGGCTCCCCGCTGAGCAAGGAGCTCAATGATGCTGGACTCAATCCCAGGACCCTGAGATCATGACCCGAGCCAAAGGCAGAGGCTTAACCAACAGAGCCACTCAGGTGTCCCGGTTTGGGAGATTTTTTTGAAAAAACGAAACGTGCAAGGCACCTGGCTGGCTCAGTCCATAGAGCATGTGATACTTGATTTTGCAGGTGTGATTCGAGCCCCATATTAGGCATAGAGATTACTTAAAAAACAACAACAAAACCCTAAAAACTAAACATACAACTACCAATGACCCAGAAATTGCACCTCTGAGCATTTATCTCATAGACTTAAGTCCACACAAAACCCTGTACATGAATGTCTATAGCAGCTTTATTCATATTAGCCAATAATTATCCAGGTATTTTTGAACGGGTGAATGGTTAAACAAACTGGTACCTCCATACAATGGAACAATAATCACCAATATAAAAGAACAAACTATTCATACACACAACAACCTAAATCTCCAGGGCATTAGACTCAGTGAAAAATACCAACCCCAAAATGTAACATACTGTGTACGATCCCATTTATATAACATTTCTGAAATGACATAATGGTAGAAATGGAGACTAATAAGTGGTTATCAGGGGTTGAGGAGGGGGTGGGGCAGGAACAAAGGGGGTATAGTTGTAAAAGTACAACATGAGTGATCCTTGTGGTAATGGAGCTGCATCCAGACTGTATCAATGATAATATCCTGGGCATGATATTTACTAGTTTTGTGAAATGGTACCGTTAGGCAAAGGATATACATGATTTCTCTGTATTATTTCTTACTACTGCGTCCAAATCTATAATTACCTCAAATAATAAGTTTAATTTTTAAAAAGTTAATCAGATACACATTTTAGCACTTCAAAAGGTTTTTTCTTTTTTTTTTTAAGATTTTATTCATTTATTTGACAGAGACAGCAAGAGAGCATGAGCACAGGAAGCGGTAGAGGGAGAGGGAAAAGCGGGCTCCCCGCTGAGCAGGGAGCTGGATGCAGGGCTCCATCCCAGAACTCCGGGACCACAACTTGAGCCCAAGGCATATGCCCAACAGAATGAGCCACGCAGGTGCCCTTCAAAAAAAATTTTTTTTAAAGATTTTTATTTATTTATTTGACAGAGAGAGAGATCACAAGCAGGCAGAGGCAGGCAGAGAGAGAGGGGGAAGCAGGCTCCTTGCCGAGCAGGGAGCCAGATATGGGCCTCGATCCCAGGACCCTGAGATCATGACCTGAGCCGAAGGCAGAGGCTTTAACCCACTGAGCCACCCAGGCGCCCCCCTTCAAAATTTTTCAATAACTGGTACAGATATTAGAAAAAAGAATTGAAGGAACAGCCTATTAAATTTATTTTACTTATTCTAGATGATTTTTTTCAAAGACAAAACTATCAGTTAAAACTTCCCGGGGAGTGCCTTGCTGGCTCAGTCCGTAGAGCATGTGACTCTTGATCCTGGGGTCATGAGTTCAACTCCTATGTTGGGTGTAAAGATTATTTAAAAATTAAAAAAAAATTTTTTTAAGATTTTATTTATTTATTTGAGAAAGAGAGAGGACAAGCAGGTGGAGAGGCAGAGGGAGAAGAAGCAGACTCCCGCTGAACAAGAAGGACCTTGGGATTGTGACCTGAGCCGAAGGCAGATGCTTAACTGAGTGAGCCACCCAGGAGCCCCAGAAATAAAATCTTTAAAAAATAAAAACTTCCCAGAAAAATACAGACATTAAATAATAAAATAAAAACTAGGCTCTCTATCAAAAGTCTCCTAGTCCAGAAAAACCTATCATTAGACTGTTCATGTACCACTGTTTTGAATTCAAACTGGCTAAAATATCCTGATTATTAGTAGTTTTCTAGATGTGATATAATAATACAATACATGTTTGTCTTCCTCTGGGTTCTTGACACAGAGCTCCTAAAACCCTTGTAATTTCCTGAGTGTTAGGGGAGAGAGGAATATCTTTTGTCATTCATAATAACTCTCTTTCAACCATACCTGCGTTTATGCTAATGAGAGGATGGGAGTTGGTTGCCAGAGGAACCAACCTGGAGATTAAAGGGTTAGGATTTTTCAACCCCATCCCCACCACCACCCCTCTACTAAGGGAAGGGTAGAGGGTCTGGGAATTGAGCTAATCCCAACCACCAATGATTTAATCAGTCCTGCCTACATGATGGAACCTCCATAAAAACCCTAAACAAAGGGGTTCAGAGAGCTTCCAGCTTGATGAACACATCATGGTGCTGGGAGGGTGGTTCATCTGGAGAGGGTATAGAAGCTCTGGACCCTTTTCCACATTCCTAACCCTATGCATCTCTTCCATTTGGTTGTTCCTGAATTGCATCCTGTATAATACATCCAGTAATATAGTCAATAGAGCACTTACTTGAATCTGAGCCATTCTAGCAAATTATCGAACCCTAGGATGGGGTCATGGGAACCCTGATTTATGCCTGGTTGTTCAGAGGCACAGGAGGCCCCTGACTTACAACTGAGAACTGAAGTGGGTGGTGCAATCTTATTGAGAGGCTGAGCACTAAGCCGTGACGTCTGCTCTGACTCCACTAGTTAGCCTCAGAAGTGCTGTGAGTGGAGAAAAACAAGCATTTTCCGTAACTAGGATATTTTGAACCAGGAGATGGGAGCCCTGAATAATAAACCAGAAACCTCATTTCAGTTCAAAAGCGAACAGCAAACTATAAATTAATAAAACTGGTCAATGTGACTGAATATCCCAGAATGCTGTTTCTCCACTGAGTCTGGCTACAAAAATTACTGCTGGTGTAATTATGTAATGATTGTACTTACGTGACTGTTGTAGAGTTCTTCCAGAAGAGCTAAGGATTTAATGGACTTGGATCTGCAAATTTCCTCCTCTGTGAATTTCTGGATGTCTTGATGTACCTTCTGAGTCTGACCCAAACGCAAAAATCCTATTTTAAACTTCGCTAACTTCAGAAGAATATTGTCAACAGCAGAATGTGTATAGCTGGTCAACAAAACACTAAAACCACAGGCATAAAGAATTCTTACCTAATAATGAATAAAAGAAAGGAAAATAACACTACTTTTAATTCCAGGTAATTTTCAACATGCTTATCTTTTTTAAATAGAATCAGAAAACGTAATAGGATGCATATCTTAGAGCTGAGCCAAGGTAAGTATTTAAAAAATTATAAAGGCAAAATGTTTATGAAAATCACATGGCATTATCTTATCAATTAATGATATAGTAATAATATATTATTAATGATAAAGTTGAATATTTTATTATTTAGTATTTATTAGCAAGAATAAAATTGAGTACAAAGTACAAACTTTGAATAGTGCCTGGCATATGGTATCAATCAATAAATATTTGTTGCCATCATTATGATTGTTCTAAAATTAGCACAGAAATTTACTAACATGGAAAAAAAAATCCCAGAAAGATATTTATTTATTTATTTATTTTAAAGATTTTATTTATTTATTTGACACAGAGCGAGAGAGATNGAGCGAGAGAGATATTACAAGTAGGCAGAGAGGCAGGCAGAGAGAGAGGAGGAAGCAGGCTCCCCGCTGAGCAGAGAGCCCCATACGGGGCTCGATCCCAGGACCCTGAGATCATGACCTGAGCTGAAGGCAGAGGCTTTAACCCACTGAGCCACCCAGGCGCCCTCTCATGTCATTCTTAAAGGTTAATTTGAAATAAAGACTTTTGATTTAAAATTCAGCCCTTTTGATAGAAAACATCACATTCTCCAAATAAAGAAGCTGATTTAAATAGTTTCTAAGTAAAAGAATAATAACCTTACAAGAGTACATATTGTAGTTGTTTTTCCTGTTCCAGGCATACCCACGATGAGTGTGTAGTCTTTTGAAAGAAGTACCTTTTTCATTGCTTGTCTCTGAGGTTTATTCAAACCTACATTTAAATTTAAAAATAACAGGAAAAAGAATGTTGGATTTCAATGAGCAAATCAACTATAAGAAAAGCAGCCTCTATTCAAGTCTGTTTTTCAATATGTCTTTTTAAAGTAAGAAAATGTCATGGTGATATTAAAGTATATATGTAAACTACCTCCCAAGAGAATCAGTCTAAAAATTATAAGTTTAATAAGTTATAAAAATGCTAGGCTATAATAGATATTAAATTATAAATATAACCAAGAACAATCAGTGGAAGCAGACATGCTGATTATCGCATACCTTTTAAAATGCAGGCAACTGTATCTTTTGCATCATATGGAAGAACAGAACTGAGGTAGGATGTAAACTGAGGTTCCCGAAAGTCAATGATTAAATCTCGAAGTTTTTGGCTGAAAAGAAAAAAAATGCTTTTAATAATATTCCTTAAGAAAGAGTGGTAAATTTCAGATTCATTCATTGTTACAAACCTGACACAAGTATTTTCCATCAATTTAGAAAGATTTCCTAAGGGGGTATCTATATCGCAAGTTTTTTCTTCCTGGTCCAATCTGAACAAAGTTGATTCTGGGAGTACTGACAAGTTCCTAAAAACAGCAAAACAGAGTACATGAATGCTCTTCATTTAACAGAGTCAGTTGGTCTGTATAAGAAATACATTGCTGTGGGGCACCTGGGTGGCTGAGTTGGTTAAGCATCTGTCTTTGGCACAGGTCATGATCCCATGGTCCCGGGATCAAGTCCTGCATTGGGTTCCTTGCTCAGCAGGAAGTCTGCTTCTCCCTCTGCCTGCCACACCCCCTGCTCGTACTCTCAATTTCTCTCTCTCTCTCTGACAAAAAAAAAATCTTAGGAAAAAGAAAGAAGGAAATACACTGCTGTTTGCTAGAATAAATGAGCCAGAATAGCTATTAAAATGGCTACCAGGCCCTAATTCATACTTGCCAATCAGACAATATAACAATGGTGGACTGGCAGGAAAAGGAAGAAAAGTAGGGCTCAAGACACTAAGGTTAGATCAATTAATCAGGAACCTACAACACCTGCTGACAATTCACTATGCCTTGCTTTGCAATCTAGCCTGGGCTCACCACCCCCCAGGATCCTGAGTACAGGGCCCCTCTCTCCTCCAGCCTGGAGCACAGGTCTCTTTCCTGATGCCTTCTCCCACTTGTCTTCCAGCTCCTAAAACCCTGGCGTTCCCTGGAGTCCATCCTCTGGTCCTCTGTACTGCTCTTTCTTGTCATTTTCCCTTTGGTTCCATGCCCTTGTGTAGCTCTAAATCCCGAATCTACATCTCTAGGCCTAACCTCACATTCTTTTTCTGCCTGGCTGCTCATGAGAGCTTCAAGGTTTGGATATCCAGCAGGCAGCAAGAATCTTCCACTTGGTCAAAACCCAGGCTATGAAAACTCAATACATTCAAAACTGAAAAAATCTTTACCCCCGCTGAACCTGATCTTCATTATGTGGTTCTGATTCCAGTCAAGAGCACTTGCCTCTACACCACTGCCTTGTTCTTCCCTCTCCCTTCCCCTCACCCTCTCTTCCCAACCTCCAATCAGCATCCAATGTCAGCCAATTTTACTTTGTAAATACTTCTCAAAATCACTCCATGCTCTCTGCTAAAGCTACCTTGCCCTCAATCCCTGATGGCCTGGGCCACTACGAGTTTCCTGGTTTCCATGCTTTCAGTTTCATCTCTATTAACTGTTCTTCACAATGCATCCACAGAGAAAAGCAAATCCAATTATTATCACTCTTCTGTTTAAAACTCTTCAATACATCTGAATAGTCACAACTTAACATGGTATGTAAGACCTTCTATGAAGTGACCTCCCCAATCACACTCCCTTCTTCATCTTTTACATCCTGCACCTGAACGTTCCACTTCATCCTCCATCACACCATCATGCCTTTATGCACATTCCTCCGTCCGGCATACTCTTCTCACACTGCTTCACCAGGCTAATTAATCCACTGGGTGAAGATCCAGAATGACCTCTTTTGGTTTTTTTTGGTTTTTTTTAGAAAGGCAGACTGCCACATGCAGCACCTCATTTGGATGTGCCTGGAATCTTAGAAGCTTGACTACCCTACGTTCTCCTACAAATGGACCTTGAGAGCTTATTTGGAGGTTCTAGCAGGGGAGCACAGCTACTCATATACCCTTGACCGACGAACGGTCCTCTCCTCTATCGGGGAAGGTCGTCCTCTTTGACCGAGCGTGCAGCCTCAGGAGGGACGCACAAGGAGCGGTGAGGGAGGAAGGGGACCCCCGCCTAGCCAGCCAGATCAGCCGAATCAACCCTGGCGATCAATGGGGTGACAGATGTTGCAGTCAGATCGCCCTCACGTCCCAGAATGACCTCTTTCAAAAGCTTTCCCTGAGCCTTCTAAAATTGAGTTCAATGCCTCTCATCCATGTTCTCTTCAATTTAAACACTTGTCATATTAGACGAGAAATATGTTTATTTGTTTACCCACAAGATTATAAATTCCTCACGGATTTGCAAAGCAGGATACAACCTAAATAAATAACTGTAAGTGACTGCAGGAAATCCTAAAAGAAGTACAGTGGCTCATACTCCCATATCATGAAACCCAGACTGGGGTTGGTTGTGGCTAAACCAGAATTACTGACTGGTAGAGAACAAGCCTGGACACATCCAGGGCAGTTACCCAGAAGTCACTGCATCCCAATTGCTGATCTCCATCCATTAAGATATGGGGAGGCATGGCCTGCTCGTCATGCAAGGAAGGCTGGGAGTGCAAGAAGAGGGGAATGTAGGTATTAGTGAGCATGGATAGTGGTCTCAACCACAAATATTCCTATCAACTATTCTATTTACTTAATATTTTTCTTTAAACGAATTCACTTTGTTTTAACAGAGATAAATATACTTTATGTCACAACTATAAATAGGAAAAAATGGGTTTTTTTTTAAAAAGATTTTATTTTTAAGTAACGTCTACGCCCAACATGGGGGCTCGAATCCATAACCCTGAGATCAAGAGTTGCATGCTTGACAGACTGAGCCAGCCAGGTGCCCCAAACGGTTCTTTTTAGAAGGAAAAATGAAATGGTGAGTGCCCAGAGTGCTACAAATAAGCTTCATGGCTCACAGGGGATCTAGCCTACCTGCCATTCATGTGGTGATGAGAACTAGGTAAGGCCATGTCCACATTAGCATTACGACACAGCATATACACAGCTTTTGTTTACAAAAGCTTAGCAGTTTCATAGTTCCTCAAAATGCTAAACTCAAAATTAGTACATGACTCAGCAATTCCACTAGTAGGTATCCACAAAGGAAAGTAAAAATATATTCACATAGGGACACTTGTGGGGGCTCAGATGGTTAAGCATCCAACTCTTGATTTCAGCTCAAACCATGATCTCAGGGTTTTGGGACTGAGCCCCAAATTGGGCTCTGTGCTCAGTGGGGAGTCTGCTTCTCTCTCTCTCCCTCTGCCCCTCCCCTCACTTGCACTTTTTCACTCTAAAATAAATAAATCTCTAAAAATACATATATCTATTCATATAAAAATCTGTATGTGAATATTTATAGCAACGCTAGCCATAACACCCAAAAAGCAGAAACAACTCAAATGTCCATAAGCTGGTGAATGGGTAAGCAAGATGTGGCCTATCCACATAATGGAATCTTATTCAGCCATAAAGCAGTAAGGTACTGAGGTGCCTGGGTGGCTCAGTTCTTCAGTGGCTGCCTTCGGCTCAGGTTATGATCATGATCCCAGGGTCCTGGGAAGGAGCCCCACGCCGGTCTCCCTGCTCAGCGGGAAACCTGCTTCTCCTTCTCCCACTCCCCCTGATTGTGTTCCCCCTCTCGTTGTCTTTCTCTCTGTCAAATTAGTAAATAAAATCTTTAAAAAAAAAAAAAAAGAAAAGAAAAGAAAGAAGGTACTGATAAATGCCAAAACACAGATGAACCTCAGAAACATCATGCTATGTAAAAGAAGCTAGGCAAACAAAACAAAACAAAACAAATCCAAAAACCATATGATTCTATTTACATGAAATATCCAGAAGAGGGGCACCTGGGTGGCTCAGTCAGTTAAGTGTCTGCCTTGGGCTTGGGTCATGATCCCACCATCCTGGGATCAAGTACCGCATCAGGTTCCCTGCTCAAGCGGGAGTCTGCTGCTTCTTCCTCTCCCTCTGCTCCTCCCCCTGGCTCCTTCTCTCTCTCTCTCTCTCTCAAATTGGAAAAAAAAAAAAAAATCCCAAAAAACAGTAATGCTAACTAAAAGCCAGTCACAGAAGACCATACATGATCCCATTCCTATGAAATGTTCAGAACAGGCATATCTACAGAAACAGAAAGGAAAGTGGTGATTGCCTAGAGTAGGGGGAATGAATACCAAAGGGTACAGGGGTTCCTTTTGGGGTGATGAAAATATTCTAAAAGTGATTTTGATGATGCCTGCACAACTATAAGAATATACTAAAAATCACGAATAATGGTTTAAATGAATAAACTGTGTAAAGGATGCAATTTATAGATCCATAAAGCTGTTACCCCACCAAAGGAACATTTCATTACCTGTCTAATAAGCAGGTTACTGATGTCATATTAATCTCCTTCACATATCCCCTAGATAAAGCAAACAGTGTCCTCTCTTCTCCACTTAAAATAATTCTATCACCTGCCATTAGATTTGTAACAGGCATGTCACCATTTTTACGTTGAAAATGATGTAAATATTGTCCATCACAAACTGTCTTTACACATTCTGTTCTAATCAGGTTTCCAATGCAGTTGCCACTCTCCTCCCTATGAAACAGAAAGAAAGAGAGAAAGCTTCTATTTACATCATATCTATAAATACTGTATTTGCATTTTCCCACAACTTACTTGTACATCTGGCCCCTGGAAGCTATAATGCCGAGTCATTCATTTTTATATTTTCCACAATCTACACTAAAGTGTTAGAAATGCTAAGGAAACATTCTATTAGTTTAAAAATAACCTCTCATCAAAGACGTCTAGACGAGTGCTAAGTAGCACATCCCTTGTTGCAGCCACAGGATGGGATCTCTGAACATGTGTATCAGTACTTTGAACTCTGAATGACACCCCTACTTCCTATGCTGATACACATAACATTAAAGAAGACAAATGGTAATACTTTTCCTGAACTTGATGTTCTTTAGTATTTACAAAAGGATTTCTAATCACTGTTATTAAAAGAATGGCAAGCAAATTGATAATTCCACTTTCTAAGAAGTAAGCTGTAAGCATTTACAGTCTCTCAGGCACAACTGTTAAATACAACTCCAGAAGCTTGTTGGCATGTACACTTGACATATTCACTACGTTTACATGGTCTATCAAAAACAACTTAAAATTTATCCACCGTAATGATTCCTTGAGTTAAAACTTACTATTAAGGAAATAATGATCCAATTATTTCTAAAGTCACATTAAAATCAATATTTATTCTGGAAAGTTATAAATAAGTACATCAAAAACAATGAAATACTACATAAAGAAAAATTACTATGCAAAGATATACAAAATTGCTTCTTTATAAACAACTTGTAAAAAAATAGATCTCTATAGGAAACAAACTGAGGGCTGCTGGAGGGGAGACAGATGGGGGGGATGGACTAACTGGGTAATGAGCATTAAGGAGGGCACTTGACGTAATGAACACTGGGTGTTACAGGCAATGAATCACTAAACTCTACCTCTGAAACTAAAAAATAAAAAAATTTAAAAAAATTTTTAAATAAAAAATAGAGGGCGCCTGGGTGGCTCAGTGGGTTAAAGCCTCTGCTTTCGGCCCAGGTCATGATCTCAGGGTCCTGGGATCGAGGCCCGCATCGGGCTCTCTGCTTGGCAGGGAGCCTGCTTCCCCCTCTCTCTCTCTGCCTGCCTCTCTGCCTCCTTGTGATCTCTCTCCCGCTGTGAAATAAATAAATAAAATCTTTAAAAAAAAAAATAGATCTCACAAAATAAAAGATGAACCAACTTTAGAAAATTTGAATCTGTATCAAAACTTACTGAAAATATAAACTTTTTTAAAGACTAGTATTTAAAATATTAAGTAAAATGTCATTAATTTGTACACTACTAGTATGCTAAAATTCACCTTATACTATATTAAATTTTATGCTCTTTTCAGTGACGGAAAAGGACTAATAATTTTTAAAATAACATTTCTCAAGACATATTTAACCTACTGAAAATAACAATAGTGCTCTACTTAGAAACAATTCCTTGACAGCCACCTAGAGTTGGCATGAATATAAGAAACTGCACATCTCTGACATAATATCTTGTATCCTGTATTTTTCATGAACTCTAAATACCATCCCATGAGGTAATCCAAATTACTGAAGTTTTACTGTATTAGATGGACCACTTACATTTCTGAAGCAGGCATTAACCAAATATGATGGTGATTCTTTTTATTATCCTTTGACTGTGACTCCAGGGTTAACATTAGACACCAAATGCGGAAATACTCCAAGTGTGTAAGCTTTAGATGTTGGGTTTCTTCTTTTATTTTGGGCAGCATGCCAACCGGGACTGAACTGTCATCCATCTGTTGTTCAACTGCTCTAAAGAGAGTTGTACATAAAACATTTTACTGGCTAGCTATAAAAATGAGGTTATTTCTAAAATAAGCATACATATATGATGATCACTGTAACTTATAACCACAGGTCCTAATTTTCTTTAAAAGCCATTTCAACATTTTATAAGCCAAATGGTTTTACAAAACAAAATGCTTAAGAAACCCAGTATAGTATTATTTTGCTCTTAAAGACAATAACCTAATACCTACTTAAGTTACACTCTAGTTTTCATTACCATAATAGTAGCAAGTCTCGGCTTTTTTGTACAACTGCATTTCTCAAAATCACAATATATGTATATCCAGTTCTGTGTATTAGAAAGTCAATGTAAAAACATGGAAAATTATGTGGTGTATCAATTATGCTTAATATTAATTTCTGAATTTTTATATAGAAAAAATTGTTATAAGATAGCATATAAAACATAGAGAATAAAAGAAGATTTCAAAAAAACTGCTTGGGCGCCTGGGTGGCTCAGTGGGTTAAAGCCTCTGCCTTTGGCTCAGGTCACGATCTCACGGTTCTGGGATCGAGGCCCGCATCGGGCTCTCTGCTCAGCAGGGAGCCTGCTTCCTCCTGTCTCTCTGCCTGCCTCTCTGCCTACTTGTGATCTCTCTCTCTCTGTCAAATAAATAAATAAAATCTTAGGGCGCCTGGGTGGCTCAGTGGGTTAAAGCCTCTGCTTTCGGCTCAGGTCATGATCTCAGGGTCCTGGGATCGAGGCCC
>LNAC01000047.1:6208676-6219660 GCA_002007465.1 Ailurus styani | reverse complement strand
ATCTCTCCCTATCTCCCCCATCTCCCCATCTCCCATCTCCCCATCTTCTTGCATATCTCCCCATCTCCCCCATCTCTCCCCATCTCCCCATCTCCCCCTATCTCCCCACCTCCCCATCTCTCCTCATCTCTCCCCATCTCCCCATCTCTACAGAATGCTCCCCAGCATGTGAACACATTGTATCTCCCATCTTCAAAACAACGACAAAGCTCTCTTAGCCCAACATAAGCCTTTGGCTACCATTCCATTTCTATGTGCCCCTCATAGAACAACCCCTCACTACAGTTGTCTTAACTTCCTGTCTCCAAATCCTCCTCTACCATTCTCTCCTGACATCCTTCTCATCACATTTTCTCCCCTGGAATCATTGCTGACTTTTCTTTCTCTCACACTCCACATCCAGTCCAAAACTATCAGTTCTACCGCTGAAGTCTGACTAAAGTCCAACTGATTCTCATCACTTCCACAACTCTCACTGTAGTCTCAGCCACAGACATCCCTTACTTGGATTCTTTTAAGAGCCTCCAACTTGGTCTCTCTACCTCTGCCCTTATCCTACAACACAGTCTCAAAAGAGCAGACAGAATGATTCTTTGAAAAGTAAATCTGTTGGGCGCCTGGGTGGCTCAGTGGGTTAAAGCCTCTGCTTTCGGCTCAGGTCATGATCTCAGGGTCCTGGGATCGAGGCCCGCATCGGGCTCTCTGCTCAGCAGGGAGCCTGCTTCCTCCTCTCCCTGTATCTCTGCCTGCCTCTCTGCCTACTTGTGATCTCTCTCTGTGTGTCAAATAAATAAATAAAATCTTAAAAAAAAAAACTGTTAAAAAAAAAAAAAAAAGAAAAGTAAATCTGCCAAATACTTATAGCAGCAATGTCCACAATAGCCAAAGGATGGAAAGAACCTAGATGTCCATCAACAGATGAATGGATAAAGAAGACGTGGTGTATATATACAATGGAATACTATGCAGCCATCAAAAGAAATGAAATCTTGCCATTTGCAATGACATGGATGGAACTAGAGGGTATTATGCTAAGTGAAACAAGTCAATCAGAGAAAGACAATTATCATATGATTTCGCTGATATGAGGAATTTGAGGGACAGGGTGGGGGGGGTAGGGAGGGAAAAAAATGAAACAAGATGGGATTGGGAAGGAGACAAACCATAAGAGACTCTTAATCTCACGAAACAAACTGAGGGTTACTGGGGGGTGGGAGGGTAGGGATAGGCTGGCTGGGTTAGGGACATTGGGGAGGGTTTGTGCTATGGTGAGTGATGTGAAATGTGTAAGCCTGATGATTCACAGATCTGTACTCCTGGGGCAAATAATAATAAAAATAAATAAATAATAATAAAATAGTAAGTAAAAATAATAAAAAATAAAATAAATAAATAAAAGTAAATCTGATCGGGGTGCCTGGCTGGCTCAGTAAGAAGAGCAACTCTTGATCTCAGGGTCATGAGTTCAAGCCCCACGCTGGGTACAGAGGTTACTTAAATAAATAAACATTTATAAATAAAGTAAATGTGATCAATGCAGATCAATGCGCACAGAGAGGTTAAGTTACACAGCTAAATTGTGGCAAAACGGATTCACATCCAGGGCTCAGTAGGGTTCTCTCTGAACCACAGAGAACTTTAAACAACAAATTGGTCCAAAGAACTAACAGTTACTAAGTTTCTGATGCACAAATCTTAAAATTTTTCAGATACAAAGTGTCCTGAGATAATATAGTAAGAATATTGAGAAAAGGTTAAGAAAATTATATAAATGGAAGCTGTGCCTATTTAAAGAAAAAGAAAATGTTGCTCAAGGGGAGTGGGGGAGGAAATTACATCAAAACCCTCTGTGCAAGCAAGTTCTCCAGTGGCCTCTTATCTAATCAGAACAGCAGTCAGAGTCCTGACATGGCTTACCAGGCCCCAGGAAAGCTACTTCTGTTCCTTCCTTCCTCTCTCTGCTCCCACCACACTGGCAGGCGTGCATCACCAAGGGGCTTTGCCTGGAACGCTCTTCCTGGGGAGAGCTGTGCAGCTACCTCCTTCATCTCCTTCAGGTGTCATCTGCACGTCATCTTATGGGAGAGGCCTTTCACGAGCATTCAACGGAAACAGTATGTCCCACCACCACTACCCCCAACGCCACATTCCTGCTTATGTTGTTCTACCCTGCATTTATCACAGTCTGTTGTTTGCTTGTTCGGTAGTGTAGAAGCATCATGAAGTCAGCTGCTTCCCCGCCCACCCCACTATGATAATCCCAGCAACTTGCCTGGTACATATTAGACACTAAATAAATACCTGCTGAATGAGTAAACTGAGAGAGAAAAGAGAGAGAGAGTAAAATGAGAGAGAAAAAAATGTATTACTTATAAACTTACATGAATGCTTCTTTAAGGGAAAAAACAATAAAACACGAAATGCCAAATAGAGTTAAATGGTCAAACACAGTATGTAAACATAGAGCACAAATCCACAGGACAATCAACAGGTGACACAGTCCATATAGGATAGTAACAGAAATACATACGAAATTATGACCCCCCAGAATATCTATAAATTGGTTATTTTATCTAAAAAACACACCAACAGGCACACCTGGCTGGCTCAGTCGGTAGAAAATGCAACTCTTGATCTTTGGGTTATGAATTCAAGCCCCACATTGGGTGTAGAGATTACTTCAAAAAAAAAAATCTTAAAAAAAATAATGATACACAAAAATCAGAAGATTTTTATTATAACAAAAGTAGAATTTCTATTCATTATTTTTTGTTCTGGAAAAACACTCGGGGGCGCCTGGGTGGCTCAGTGGGTTAAAGCCTCTGCCTTCGGCTCAGGTCATGATCTCAGGGTCCTGGGATCAAGGCCCGCATCGGGCTCCCTGCTCAGCGGGGAGCCTGCTTCCTCCTCTCTCTCTCTGCCTGCCTCTCTGCCTACTTGTGATCTCTCTCTCTGTGTCAAATAAATAAATAAATAAAATCTTTTTAAAAAAAAAAACACTCGGGACTATAATATATAAAATAAACAAATAAAAAAGCTAGTTGTACCAACTCAGCCTTTAAAAAACTTTAATTCAACACACAGAATAAAATCCTGATACGAACATATGAACACCATATAAACAAAAGGAGTTTCTTACAGAGAGAGCTGCAGCTGGGGGAAGTCAGTTGCAATGTATTTATGCATGAAATCTCTGGCCCATTTAGAAAATGAAGGAAGATACTCCTCTACTTCTTGTTTTATGTCTTCTTGATTCAGATTTAAGCGATACCTGCAAAATAAAAGATTAAACAAGAAAGTATAAATATGAAAAAATAAGGCCAGGGCGCCTGGGTGGCTCAGTGGGTTAAAGCCTCTGCTTTCGGCTCAGGTCATGATCNAAAAATAAGGCCAAAAACATCCAAATAAACAAGTTATCCATCTACAAATTAACAGATATATAATGTGATACATGGGGCACCTGGCTGCCTCATTTGGTAGCACATAGAGCGTGCGACTCTTGATCTCAGGGGTGTGAGCTCGAGCTCCACATTGGGGATAGAGTTTACTTAAAAAATAAGTAAATAAAATCTCTTTTAAAAATGTGTTGTATACATACAATGGAGTATTATTCAGCCTTAAAACTGAAGAGAGCAGGGCGCCTGGGTGGCTCAGTGGGTTAAAGCCTCTGCTTTCGGCTCAGGTCATGATCTCAGAGTCCTGGGATCGAGGCCCGCATCGGGCTCCCTGCTCAGCGAGGAGCCTGCTTCCCCCTCTCTCTCTCTGCCTGCCTCTGACTCCTTGTGATCTCTCTCCCTCTGTGAAATAAATAAATAAAATCTTTAAAAAAAAAAAAAAAAAAAAAACTGAAGAGAGCAGAGGCCTATCAGTCCTCCAAAAGAACCGGTTCAGCAAAGAAGACAATATTAGCAACCCTAGCTCTGCCAAGATTGCTTCTCCTGAGCACAGTAGCAACCTCAAGCTGAAAGAGAAGGTGAAATTCCTCACGGGAGCAATTGCTAATACCAAAAAGCCCCAAATGATCACACATTCAGACACCAGAGGCAAGGGTTATCCTTGCAAAAGGCTGCTTGGCTAGCAGGATACCACACCAAGCACTTAGGCCCCTGAGACAGCCACTGAATGTCACCACATCCCAGGCCCCAGCTACCAGGCTGTCGGGGGGAGAAGAGAGGTAAGGTGAGAAAGACCAGCTCGCCCCACTGCAATGGGGGCCCCTAAGCCCACGGGGAACTCCAGGATATCCAGAGCCCTGCTCAGCCCGTTCCACAGACAGTGTCTTCATATATACCATGATGCATACTACTGAATCTGAGAATCTACACACATCTGACAGGTGAATCCAAGTGAAGAGTATATGGATGCTGTCTGCACTAATCTTGTTACCTTTCTCGAAATTTGAAGTTATTTCCAAATAAAAAGATTTTTTGAATATTTTAAGTGCATATATTCTCTGTGCCCAACAATTCTAAGTATTTAACTCAGATATATGCCTCACAGGTATGAAATAAAGGATATATAAAGGTATTTTTTTTACAGATTTATTTTATTGGAGAGACAGAGAAAGAGAGGAAGAGAGTGTGAATGGGACAGGGGAAGAGAGAGAGGGAGAGAAAATCTCAAGCAAACTCCACGCTGAGCATGGAACCCAAGGCAAGGCTCAATCCCACGACTCTGAGATCATGACTTGAGCCGAAATCAAGAGTTGGATGCTTAACCAACTGGGCCACCCAGGGGTCCCTAAAGGTATTTCTTATATGATTGCTAATAAAAACAAAGACTGAAATGCCAGGGGGATACTTAAATAAATTATAGTACATCCATACAATGAAATACTACGTCATAATTAATTAAAAATGAGAAAGCTGAGGGGACCCTGAGTGGCTCAGCTGGTGGAACGTCAGACTCTTGATTTCAGCTCAGGTCATGACCCTGGGGTCATGAGATCAAACCCCTCAGCAGGCTCAGCACTGGGCTGGGTGTGGAGCCTGTTTAAGTTTATCTCTCTCCCTCTCCCTCCCCCTACCACCCCCACCCACGCTCTCTCTCAAATTAGGAAAAAAAAAAAAAGTACTAATCTGGAATGATCACCAAGCTTAACCTTCAAGTGCACAATAATGTGCATAGTATTCTACAATTTACCTAACAAAAAATATATATGTTCCCTGCTCTGTAGGAAAGCCTGCTTCTCCCTTGCCCACTACCCCTGCTTGTGTTCCCTCTCCCGCTGAGTCTCTCTCTGTCAAATAAATAAATAAAATCTTAAAAAAAAGATACTTAAGGTACGATCCTCAAGCTTAGAGTTTTATAGGTATTAACAAGAGGGTAAAGCATAGAAGATAAAAATCTGGGGGCACCTGGGAGTCTCAGTGGGTTAAGCATACAACTCTTTTTTTTTTTAAAGATTTTATTTATTTATTTGATACAGAGAGAGAGAGAGAGATCACAAGTAGGCAGAGAAGCAGGCAGAGAGAGAGGAGGAAGCAAGCTCCCCACTGAGCAGGGAGCCCGAAGCATGCCTTGATCCCAGGACCCTGAGATCATGACCTGAGTCAAAGGCAGAGGCTTCAACCCACTGAGCCACCCAGGCGCCCCAAAGCATCCAACTCTTGATCTCAGCTCAGGCCTTGATCTCAGGGCTGTGAGTTCAAGCCCCATGCTGGGCTCCACACTGGGAGCCTGTATTTAAAAAAAAAAAAAAATCTGTTCTAAGGTCTGTAATAAGGTAGAAGGATCTATGAGATGGTAGAAAAGAACTTTCAACCTGTTATTTTTGGGTCTGGGAATTTTTTATTTTTTATTTTTTCAAGATTTTATTTATTTATTTGACACAGAGAGAGAGATTACAAGTAGGCAGAGAGGCAGGCAAAGAGAGAGAGGAGGAAGCAGGCTCCCCGCTGAGGAGAGAGCCCAATGCGGGCCTCAATCCCAGGACACTGAGATCATGACCTGAGCCGAAAGCAGAAGCTTTAACCCACTGAGCCACCCAGGCGCCCGGGTCTGGGAATTTTTTAAAAAGTTTTCTTTGAGGGCGCCTGGGTGGCTCAGTCGTTAAGTGTCTGCCTCTGGTACAGGTCATGATCCCAGGATCCTGGGATCAAGCCCCACATCTGGCTCCCTACTCATCAGGAAGCCTGCTTCTCCCTATCCGACTCCTCCTGCTTGTGTTCCCTCTCTTGCTGCATCTCTCTTTGTCAAATAAATAAATAAAATCTTTAAAAAACGCCTGGGTGGCTCAGTGGGTTAAAGCCTCTGCCTTCAGCTCAGGTCCTGATCTCAGGGTCCTGGGATCGAGGCCTGCATCGGGCTCTCTGCTCAGCAGGGAGCCTGCTTCCTCCTCTTTCTCTCTCTGCCTACTTGTGATCTCTCTGTCAAATAAATAAATAAAATCTTTTAAAAAAAAAAAATCTTTAAAAAAAAGTTTTCTCTTGATGGGATGGCTGACCGGCTCAGTCAGTAGAGCATGTAACTCTTGATCTTGGGGTGGTGAGTTTTCACCCCACACATGGGGCAGAGTTTACTTTAAAAAAAAAAAGGGGGGGGTGCTACAACTTCCTGCTTGCTCACTTTCTTAGACCCTTTAATCTGAAAAAGCAGCTGCTGTGTTGTAGGAGAGGCTCATATGGCAAGAAACTAAAGCCTCATGACAACAGCCATGAGTGTATACCCGTGGAAGCAGATCCTCCCTTCAAAGGACTGTAGCTCCAAATGGGAGACCCCGAGCCCAAACCATCCAGCTAAGCCACCTCTGAATTCCTAACCTACAGAAACTATGAGATAATTGATTAGATACTTGTCATTTTAAGCCACTAAGGTTTTGTTGTTGTTGTTGTCGTTGTTGTTGTTTTAAGCTATGTTTTTTGTTTGTTTCATCTGGCACAGAGAGAGAGGGAGAGATAGAGAGCGGGAGCGAGCACAAGCAGGGGAAGTGGCAGGCAGGGGGAGAGGGAGAAGCAGGTTCCCCGCTGAGCAGGGAGCCCAATGTGGGGCTCGATCCCAGGACCCTGAGATCATGACCTGAGCTGAAGGCAGATGCTTAACTGACCCAGCCACCCAGACACGCCGTAAGCTACTAAGTTTTGATGTGATTTTTTTCAGGGCAATGATCAATACAACACACAAGTATCACTGTATGCTGATTAGGTTATGACAAAAAAATTAAAACTCTGAAATGCCAGAAACAAGTGTTGGCAAGGATGTGGGGAAAAAAACCCAAAAAACTCTCATGTACTATTGGTGGGAATGCAAACTGGTGTAGCCACAGTGGAAACAGTATGGAGGTTCCTCAAAAAAATTAAAAAATAGGGCGCCTGGGTGGCTCAGTGGATTAAGGCCTCTGCCTTCGGCTCAGGTCATGAAATCAGGGTCCTGGAATCGAGGCCCACATCCGGCTCCCTGCTGGGCAAGGAGCCTGCTTCCTCCTCTCTCTCTGCCTGCCTCTCTGCCTATTTGTGATCTCTCTCCCTCTCTCAAATAAATAAATAAAATATTTTTTAAAAAATTAAAAATAGAACTACCCTTTGATCCAGAATCACACTACTGGGTATTTACCTAAAAAATACGAAAACACTAATTCAGAAGGGTAAATGTACCCCTACGTTTATAGCAGCATTATTTACAATAGACAAATTATAGAAGTAGCCCAAGTGTCCATCAATAGATAAATGCATAAAGATGGTATGTGCATGGATGCGTGCGTGCACACGTACACACACACACACACACACACACACACACACACACACAGACAGAGGAATATTACTCAGCCATAAAAAAGAATGAAATCTTGCCTTTTACAACAACATGGATGGACCTATAGAGTATAATACTAAGTGAAGTCAGTCAGAGGAAGACAAATACCATACAATTTCACTCATATGTGGAATTTAAGAAACAAACGAACAAGAAACAAAACAAAAACAAACAAAAAAACCAACAAAGGAAAAAAGAGACAGACCAAAAAACAGACTCTGAACTATAAAGAACGAACTGACGGTTACCAGAGGAGGTGGGTGGGAGGATGGGTGAAATGGATGAAGTGGACTAAGAGGTCACTTATCTCAATGAGCACAGGGTGCCGTATGGAACTGCAGAATCACTACATTGTACACCCAAAACAGAACACTGTTATGTTCACTGTACTGGAATTAAAATTAAAAACTTAATAAAGAAAAAAGATAAGTTACTTTATATGATGACATTTCTATTTTTAAAAAGCAAAATAGTGTTTTACAGAAAAATCATAACCAAGGCACAACCTCTCTGTGCTGTTTCTTCATTTATAACAGATTGTGTAAGATGACCAAAAGCACTGAACACAGGGCCTGACATATATCAGGGTTCTAAAATGTTTTTAGGATGGGGTGCCTGGGTGGCTCAGTTGGTTATGCACCTGCCTTCAGCTCAGGTCCTCATCTCCAGATCCTGGGATTGAGTCCCGCGTTGGGCTCCCGGCTCAGTGGGGAGTCTGCTTCTCCCTCTGCCACTCCCCCCATTCCTGCTCTCTCCCTCTCTTTCTCTCTCAAATAAATAAATAAAATCTTCTTTAAAAAAATTAAAAAGAAAAGAAAATTTTTTTATGACAATAGATCATAGGTCATTAGCACATCACTTGTATGGCTGGAACACATCTTTTCCATATATACAGGGAAAGAGAATTACATCTGGGAAAAGGTTTACATCAACTAGTCTGGAAATCAAAATTACCCCTAATAAAAATAGTTCTGTGAAAAAACATAGTCTGCAATAAGAGTCACAAAGAAACAGCCGAATATGCCAACCACTCATAAAATGCCAACGATTAGCCATTTGTGGGTTTATGTGTATTCTCTCCACTGTCACAAAAAGTCTGCAAAACAGGTACTACCACAAAATCTTTAGGTAACCTGTTCAAACCTAAAACTGGCAAAGCTAGAATTTAAAACTAGGTCCCCCTGACTCCCAAACCCATACAATTTACAGTACGTTACATTTCTAGAAGTAAGGTAAAAGGTTTTTCACGCTCTTGGAGAGCAGCTGAAGAGTCTATTGTGCACGTGTACAGAACATCCAGATATTTTTAGCTCAAGAGTTTCTATTCTGCAATTTCAGAAGCTCTTTACAGAGCTGCAGTGGGGTACTACAACCCCGAATCTACATTCTAGTATTACTCTGATTTATATTTAATAGTCTAATAACCAAATACCTCAAAGATTCCAGGAAAGAATTTTCTATAATAAAATAGTAACTATAGTACATCTTGTAACTACTTACATTTCCTTGAGATGCCTTATTTCTTGAACAGTTTGAAAAGCAAATTCTTGTAGCTTTTCTGGGGCAAAGCTATTGCTTATTGCTTTTTGAAATACTTCATGAAGAACTGTACCAATCAGCATTTGGCGCGTGGCTGGATCAGAGTTCTATTAAAAAATATATATATACATTTTATTTCAAAACATATTAACTGACACGACCCCATATTTATTACCTATCCTATTAAACCACCAAAGTCAAAGTGCACTGGTGAGACAAATGCCAAAATATTAAACAACTTTTTTCTAGTGAGTAAAATTATAGAATTCTTTCACTTTTTTTTTTCTCTTTTTCTAAGATTTTTTTTTAATTTATTCATTTGAAAGAGACAGAACACAAGCAGGGGGAGAAGGAGTGGGAGAGGGAGAAGCAGACTCCCCATGAGCAGGGAGCCCTATGTGGGGCTGGATCCCAGGACCCTGAGATCATGACCTGAGCTAAAAGCAGACACTCAACTGACTGAGCCACCCAGATGCCCGACTTTCACTTTCCTCTATTCAGAATTAACTGATTTTACATGCATGCTATTTTTTTTAATCAGTAATTTCCATTTTGAAAACATTAAAAAATAACCTATATGAAAAATTTCAATGTATTCTCAAATGCTTAACATACTTTTCTAATTTCACTTTATAATTTACTCAAATAAAACCCAATATAGTCTAGCTCATAAATTCATGTAAAAGATATTATTCAAATATAAACTTCAAACTTACAACAAAGATTTCTGACAAGTTCCCTCCACTCAAAAAGAAACAGTATTTAAAAAAAGAAAAAAACACAGTATTTCTCAATTAACTCTATTCTTAGCCTAGACCTTCCACTTAAAGGTATCATAACAGATAAAACCACCAAGATATGCTTCAGGAANTAGTCTAGCTCATAAATTCATGTAAAAGATATTATTCAAATATAAACTTCAAACTTACAACAAAGATTTCTGACAAGTTCCCTCCACTCAAAAAGAAACAGTATTTAAAAAAAGAAAAAAACACAGTATTTCTCAATTAACTCTATTCTTAGCCTAGACCTTCCACTTAAAGATATCATAACAGATAAAGCCACCAAGATATGCTTCAGGAATCTTAAGAATTAATTTACAGAGGGACTCTCTGTACTATCTATGCAAATTCTTTGTGAGTCTAAAAGTACTTAAAGTTCTTATAAGAATTGAAAAATAGGGCGCCTGGGTGGCTCAGTGAGTTAAACCCTCTGCTTTCCGCTCAGGTCATNAGTGAGTTAAACCCTCTGCTTTCGGCTCAGGTCATCTCAGGGTCCTGGGATCGAGGCCCGAATCAGGCTCCCTGCTCAGCGGGGAGCCTGCCTCTCCCTCTGTGAAATAAATAAATAAAATCTTTAAAAAAAAAAAAAAGAATTGAAAAATATTCAGGTCTGCCTTATAAAATGTAGTTAAGACAAGTTGAGGGCACCTGGGTGGCTCAGTCGTTTAAGCCGCTGCCTTCGGCTCAGGTCATGATCCCAAGCTCCTGGGACTGAGTTCTGCATCGGGCTCCCTGCTCCACAGAGAGCCAGCTTCTTCCTCTCCCTCTGCCTGCCACTCTGCCTACTTGTGCACTCTACCTCTCTGTCAAATAAATAAATAAAATCTTTGAAAAAAAAAAAAAAGACAAGTTGATAGTTCCCCCCCAACCCACAAATGAAAATACAAAGCTGATTTTAACGGGCGCCTGGG
>LNAC01000047.1:6172056-6205362 GCA_002007465.1 Ailurus styani | reverse complement strand
TCTCTGCTCAGCAGGGAGCCTGCTTCCTCCTCTCTCTCTGCCTGCCTCTCTGCCTACTTGTAATCTCTCTCTCTGTCGAATAAATAAATAAAATCTTTAAAAAAATAAATAAATAAAAGAGCCTCAGCTTTCATTTACTTGCAAAATAATAGAATATTTGGGAAGAGCAAAATGGATACATGGGAGTTTACTTTTTAAAAAGTGTATGGGAGGGCGCCTGGGTGGCTCAGTGGGTTAAAGCCTCTGCTTTCGGCTCAGGTCATGATCTCAGGGTCCTGGGATCGAGGCCCGCATTGGGCTCCCTGCTCGGCGGGGAGCCTGCTTCCCCCTCTCTCTCTCTGCCTGCCTCTCTGCCTCCTTGTGATCTCTCTCCCTCTGTGAAATAAATAAATAAAATCTTTTAAATAAAATAAAAAATAAATAAAAAATAAAAAGTGTATGGGGCACCTCGGTGGCTCAGTCGGTTAAGTGTCCGCCTTCAGTTTAGGTCATAATCGCTAGGTCCTGGGATCAATCCCTGCACTGGGCTCCCTGCTCAGTGGGGAGCCTACTTCTCCCTCTCCCTCTGCCTGCAACTCCCCCTGCTTGTGTGCTCTCTGTCAAGTAAATAAATTTTTTTTTTAAGTGTAAAAGTGCTCTGTAACTCTAAAACCCTGTAGAAACATTAGCTGTTAATATTATTCACCCTAAAAGTTTCACTCAGGATGGCTCTTCTCATACACCGAATACTACTGGCTATGCTTGTGCCAGAAATCAGCATGTCTGGATATAGAATCAAATATCCAAAATCTTCATCTATTATCCAAGTATCAGATAGGCAGTCTCCCTCCAAATGAATGATGTCCCCTGGCTCCACTGGTACAGAGCACCTACAAATAAAGCAAAGTATACATAGTTTAGATTCCTATATTTAAACATATTAAAGAAGCCCCAAAAAGTAAATGAATATTTCATCTGAAGGAACAGTATCTGTAAATTTCTGGGTCTTTCAAAAAAATTTAATACTAGGATGCAGTCTTTTGAGTCAATTCCTAGTCACTCTACTCCTTTCTACCTTTGAAATATACCTGAGAATACTCAGGGGTCTTCCTTAAATACCAAAAAGGAAAACTGCTTAATGTTAGCATCACCTACCACAAAAACTACCAAATCTTTAATAGTGTTAATACATAGATCCAATTATGGGTTAGATTGTTTCAAAAATAATTCTCTCATTCCTAAGACTTCTAGCATACCTACAGTTTCTATAAATCTTAAAGACAAGAAGCCAAACCCAATGTGTTAAGAATAAAATATTTATCATCTTTATCTAGACAAAGAGCCTAAATAGACAAAATTAAACCTCCACTTTCTCTGCATTTCCCCTTCACCCCTCACATATCATACTTTGCTTGAGTAGAGAAATCTAGGCTTTAAGAATGTTCTTAGGCTGTAATTAATTTTGCTCAGTGAAAAGCTGAAATCTTAAAAAGTACTGGGAAATTTTAGAAGTAGTCATTTAATAAGTCATTTAATAAATTAAATAAATTTGTATTTAATTTTCAAATGACAATAAAAACCAAGCTTCAGAATAAGGAGTTTGAGACGCTGGGGTAACAAAAACAATTTCTACAAGAAATTAATTCAGGCTCATATCTACTCCCTTTATTAACAATTAAATTAGGGTGCCTGGGTGGCTCAGTGGGTTAAAGCCTCTGCTTTCAGCTCAGGTCATGATCTCAGGGTCCTGGGATCGAGGCCGGCATCGGGCTCCCCGCTCAGCGGGGAGCCTGCTTCCTCCTCTCTCTCTGCCTGCCTCTCTGCCTACTTGTAATCTCTCTCTGTGTGTCAAATAAATAAATAAAATCTTTAAAAAAAAAATTAAATTATAGCAACATCCACACAAGCCAATGTGCTGAGTTTTAAGATGGTATCCTTAAGCCAGATCAGTGCTCAAAGTCACACGAAATTTACCAGTCGTTCCTAAGGATACATAGTTCTTTATTTTCTAGTGACTGGGAAGCAGTAATGATTAGGTGTTTTTCATGGGTTCCTTCTTCATTCTGTACAATATTGACTGCTAACACCAGATACCGGTTATCCATTCCTCGGCTCAGTACCATTTTAGAAAAGGAAGCTTCCACCTTCTTCTGAAATCTGAAACATATATAAACAAAACTACTGTAATATGAAATAATAAGACATCCAATTTCCTTTATCTCCCAACCTTCTCAATTTTCTAGGTTTGTTTCTTCTAGAAAGCTTATCACAATGATCATTAGCTAAATAGATAAAAATTAAGAGAGTAAGGGCATAGCAGAATCCCTATTTAAAAACTTCCCAGAAGTAATGCCACTTAAAACATGCTTATGATATGAATTTTTCCAAATACACTGTATGTTCTTAAGAAGAGCTTTCTGGGACATCCATAATTATGAAGATTAAGGATAAACTGAAAAATATGAAATAACAAATCCCTACCACTGGTGGGAATCTTCCCAAAGTACAAGCGAATGGAAATGTCTTGGACACTATCCTTTTTGGAAACGAAGGGATATTTGTCAGGGAAAAGCACAGTGTGGGTGGTTTCCTGAAGTCCTACTGTGAGCCACAGTATTGTAAGTTAAACTAAGTTAACCTTTAGGCCTACTTAGACATCACTACTCTAAACGACTATTTAATGAAGAAAGTCCTATAAAATCTCAGTGAGAATCAACTAGCCCCTACCTCGCAGAGAAAAGCAAGCTTAATACCTGTCCTGTTAGCTCATTCCTTCAGAGAGTAACCCAGACATTTCTTATTTATAATGGGCAAGTCAACTTCACAATACTTTTATCCATTAATCCCAGCTGCCTGAAACCTATGCAGAATTCTCTAATCGTTCTAGAAAAAATCATTAAGTCCCTCGTTAGTGTTTCCAGTTTGAGTGCAGTCTTTGTCAGGGACAGCACAACAGAGTCCAACGTCATTACCTCTGCGTAATCACAACACCCAGCCCTGGGCTCTGTTACTTTGTAATCGCCCCATTCACCTACTTCGGGAAGCCTCAGGCCACGAATTTCCCAAGGTCACCTGGGATGCCTTAAAGATTTCTCAACGGATAATGCTGATCAAAACTCAAAACCCTGGGCGCCTGGGTGGCTCCGTGGGTTAAAGCCTCTGCCTTCAGCTCAGGTCATGATCTCGGGCTCCCTGCTCAGCAGGGAGCCTGCTTCCCCCTCTCCCTCTGCCTGCCTCTCTGCCTACTTGTGATCGCTCTCAATCTGTCAAATAAATAAATAAATGGGGCACCTGGGTGGCTCAGTGGGTTAAAGCCTCTGCCTTCGGCTCAGGTCATGATCCCAGGGTCCTGGGATCGAGGCCCACATCGGGCTCTCTGCTCAGCAGGGAGCCTGCTTCCTCCTCTCTCCTCTCTCTCTGCCTGCCTCTCTGCCTACTTGTAATCTCTCTCTCTCACACACTCTGTCAAATAAATATATAGATCTTAAAAAAAAAACAACTCAAAACCCAAAGATCCGTCAACAATAATTAGTAT
Organism: Ailurus styani; assembly: GCA_002007465.1. Lineage (NCBI taxonomy): Eukaryota > Metazoa > Chordata > Mammalia > Carnivora > Ailuridae > Ailurus > Ailurus styani. Next base: position 6,201,848 of record LNAC01000047.1, on the reverse strand, counting down.
CATCATTAACTAAAAATAATTCCACACCGTGACTGTGGGCCAAGTTGCCGGGACCATTTAGTCCAAGTCGAGGGTAGAGAGTTGTCCGGGACAAGATTCCCCAGTGATGCTTTCACTGAGGAAAGCCTCTAGCAGTTGCAACTTCCCTTTATGAGGGCGTTTAAGGTGGGCTTAGGGGGCAAGTGATACCAAGAGAAAGAAATGAACCGGTCGGGGAGCCGTCTCTGGGCTCTGGCCCAAGCGTGGCCCCAAAGAGAACACCCCGAAGCAGACCCGACCCCCGCTCCGGAAACTTGTCGGGCGCCCCGAGCGGGGTCATTGAACCCCGGGCCCGGCTCCTGGGAGGCGTAGACGCGGCCTCTCCCGCTCCTTTCTTTCAAATCTCCCGCCAGGCTCCCAGACCCTCCCTCCGCTCCGCTCACAGCTCCGCCGGCGGCTCAGCCTCTTCCCCGAGACTCTGCTTCAGCAGCAGCTCCAGCTCTTCCAGCTGCGCCATGACAAGAGCGGGGAATGCAAACTGTCGCCAGGGAAAAGCAAAGAAACCCCGCGGCTCCGGCGAGAGAAAGAAGCGCGGGCTCGTGAGGCGCCGCGCGCATGCGCCTTCCCGCTCTGGGCCCAAGGGACCTGCGCGAAGGGGCCGTTGCGGCCGGGGAGCGCCACGCGGAGCCCCCCCGCCCCCCACCGGGTGGCGGCGGGCTTAGCAGGGTCTTTGCTCCCTTGCTTCAGGGTTTGGGAAACGGGGAGTCTTCATGATCTGGCCCAGACCAAATGCTCCCGCACTTTTTCTTACACACCCCAATCCTTGCTCAACGCACACTCTCAGAATAAATTGCCCAACCCAGGCGTCCCTTGTTAGCTTGCAGAATTTTCCAGTTTTGGGGGAAACAACCTCCCCCCCCTCTCTCTTTTTTAAGATTCTATTTATTTTTTTGAGAGAGAGCGCACGGGGCAGTGGGCAGGGAGAAGCAAACTCCCGCTGAGCGGGGAGCTCCAGGAGAGCTGATCTCAGTCAGGACCCTGGAATCATGACCTGACTGAGAGGCAGGCAGAGGCTTAACCTACTGGGCACCCCGCCTTTTGTTTTTGGTTTGGTTTGGTTTGAAGATTGATTTATTTATTTTATTTTTTATTTTTTTTTAAGATTTTATTTATTTATTTGTCAGAGAGAGAGAGCATAAGTAAGGGGAACTCAGGCAGAGGGAGAAGCAGGCTCCCCGCTGAGCAGGGAGCCCAATCTGGGACTCGATTCCAGGACTCTGGAACAATGACCCCAGCCAAAGACAGACGCTTAACCGACTGAGCGGCAAGGGCATCCCCCGCCAAAAAAAATCTTCAAGGGCGCCTGGGTGGTTCAGGGGGTTAACGCCTCTGCCTTCGGCTCAGGTCGTGATCTCAGGGTCCTGGGATCGAGGCCCGCATCGGGCTCCCTGCTCAGCGGGGGGCCTGCTTCCTCCTCTCCCTGTCTCTCTGCCTACTTGTAATCTCTCTCTCTCTCTGTGTCAAAATAAATAAATAAAATCTTTTTTTAAAAATCTTCAAAAAATAATATGCTAGGAAATATTTCTGAATGAAATGTGTTAATAAAATGATCACCTCATAAAGCTATCATCCAATTTTATTGGATTTTATTTAGTTTTTTTTAAGTTTTTTAAGATTTTAAGAGTCTGCCTTCAGCTCACGTCATGATCCTGGAGTCCTGGAATCAAGCCCCAAAATGGGCTCCCTGCTCAGCAGGGATTCTGCTTCTCCCTCTGCCCTTCGCCCCGTTCATGCTCTCTCTCTTGCTCTTGCTCTCTCTCAAATAAATAAATAAAATCTTCTAAAAATAATAATTTTTGGAAGATTTTATTTTTTTAATTATTTTTTTTCTCACCACAGCACATACCCTTCCCAATGTCCATCACCCAACCACCCTATCCCTCCCACCCGCCCTCCCCAGAAGATTTTATTTTTTATGTAGTCTCTAAACCCAACATGAGGCTCAAACTCATAACCCCAATGTCAAGTCACATTCTTGTCCGACTGAGCCAGACAGGAGCCCCCATCATCCAATTTTTATTTATTTATTATTATTTTTAAAGATTTTATTTATTTATTTGACAGAGAGAGAGCACAAGCAGGGGGAGCAGCAGACAGTGGGAGAAGCAGGTTCCCTACTGAGCAAGGAGCTTGCTATGGGACTTGATCCCAGAACCCTGGGATCATGACCCAAGCCCAAGGCAGATGCTTAACCAACTGAGACACTCAGGTATCCCCCATCATCCCATTTTAAAATAATCTTTATCAAAAGTTATCTTTTGGAGCAGGCACCTGGGTGACTCAGTCAGCTGAGCGACCAACTGTTGATTCTGTTGATGAAACTGTTGATTCTCAGGTCATGATCTCAGGGTCCTGGGACCCAGCGCTCAGCGAGGAGTCTCCTTCTCTCCTGCCCCTCCCCCAGCTTGCGCAGGTGCTCACACTCTCCCTAAAATAAATAAATCTTAAAAAATAATAATAATAATAAAATTTTTAAAAGACTTTAAAAAGAGTTGTCTAAGGATGCCTGGGTGGCTCAAGCCATTAGGCGGCTACCTTCGGCTTAGGTCACAATCCCGAGGTCCTGGAATCTAGTACTGCACTGGGCTCCTTGCTCATCCGGTAGCTTGCTTCTCCCTATGTCTGCCGCTCCCCCTGCTTTTGCTCTGTCTCTCTCTCTCTTTCAAACGAATAAATAAAATCTTTTTTTTTTTTATTCATTTGACACAGAGAGAGAGAGATTACAAGTAGGCAGAGAGGCAGGCAGAGAGGAGAGAGGAGGAAGCAGGCTCCCTGCTGAGCAGAGAGCCTGATGTGGGCCTCGATCCCAGGACCCTGGGATCATGACCTGAGCCGAAAGCAGCGGCTTTAACCCACTGAGCCACCCAGGCGCCCTAAATAAAATCTTTTAAAAATAAATAATTAAAAAGTTGTCTTTTACATTCATGTTAATTCATACAAAAATTATGAGAAATTTCTTGAAAAAAAAGAAAAAGTATTGCCCGTAATAATACAGATTTTTCTACCTGTGACACACATTCAGCTGGTTTTCCTCAAACCTCAAAGGCCCTCCTCAGTCTCCTTTACTGTCTCTTCATTTTCTGCCCAATCTCTAAATGTTGAAAGTTCTCAGAGGTCAGTTCTAGACAAATTTCTCTATCTACCAGCTCCCTAGGTTATTTCATCTATTCTCATGGCTTTAAATACCATCTCTATCCTGCCAATTCTCAAATTCATACGATTCAAAAATTTTTTTTTAAAAGATTATTTATTTATTTATTTCACAGCGGGAGAGAGATCACAAGGAGCCAGAGAGGCAGGCAGAGAGAGAGGGGGACGCAGGCTCCCTGCTGAGCAGAGAGCCCGATGCGGGCCTCGATCCCAGGACCCTGAGATCATGACCTGAGCCGAAGGCAGAGGCTTTAACCCACTGAGCCACCCAGGCGCCCTCGATTCAAAATTTTTAAGTTTACATTTAAAAAATGCACAGATCTTACGTGTACCATTTGATGACTTTTGACAAATGTGCTTAATTCAAACCCCTACTAAGATAAAGAATGTGTTATCATCACTCTAGAAAGTTCTCTCATGCCCTTTTCAATCAATTCCTACATCCATCCTTGCTAGAGAGGTAACCACGAGTCGGTTTTTTGTTCTTTGTTTTTCAGTAGAGATTAGATTTGTCTATTCTAGAACTCCACATAAATGGAATCATATGGTACACACTATTTTGTATCTGGCATGTTTGGTCACTTCTACACTTTTCAGTGTAATACGTCTGTTCAAATCCTTTCCCTGTTTTTTGAAATTGCATTGTTCTTGGAGTGCCTAGCTAGCTCACTCGGCAGAGCTTGGGACTCTTGATCTCATAGTTGTGAGTTCAAGTCTCATTGTAGATATTACTTAATAATAAGGTCTTTTTAAAAAGTTAAAATACGGGTGCCTGGGTGGCTCAGTCATTAAGCGTCTAGCCTTCAAGTCAGGTCCTGATCCCAGGGTCCTAGGATTGAGCTCCACATCTGGCTCCCTGCTCATCAGGATGCCCACTTCTTCCTCTCCCACTCCTCCTGCTTGTGTTCCCTCCGTTACTGTCTCTCTCTCTCTCTCTCTCTCTCTCTCTCTCTCTCTGTCAAACAAATAAATAAATAAAATCTTAAAAAAATAAAAAGTTAAAACAAAATAAAATTGCATTGTTCTTTTGCTATTAAGTTACAGAGATTCTTTATATTCTGGATACAAGACTTCAGTCAGATAAGTTTGCAAGTATTTTCTCCTAGTCCGTGGTGTGCTTATTCATCATCTTTTTTTTTTAAGATTTTATTTTTAAATAATCTCTATACCCAATGTGGGGCTCAAACTTACAACCCCCAGATCAAGTCACATGCTTTTCTGACTGAGCCAGCCAAGCACCCCACTTACTCATCTTCTTAAGAAGAAGATTTTTTTTTTGTAAGATTTTATTTACTTATTTGACAGAGAGATGGAGAGCAAAAGTAGGCAAAGCAGCAGGCAGAGGGAGAGGGGAAAGCTGGCTCTCCATAGAGCAGGGAGCCCAATGCGGGACTCGATCCCAGGACCCTGAGATCATGACCTGAGCTGAAGGCAGTTGCTTAACCAACTGAGCCACCCAGGTGCCCTTAACAAGATCTTTATATAGAGAGAAGTTTAATTCTCTCTGAAGTCTAATTTATCCATGTTTCTTCCATGCTTTTTGCTTCCTGTGACCTAAGGAGTCTTTTCTAACCCCTAAGTAATGAAGATATTCTCCTGTTTTCTTCTTGCAGTTTGATTGTTGTATTTTTCATTTAGGTCCATGATCCATCTCAAATTAATTTGTGTGTGTGGTATAAGGCAGAGATTGAATCTCCCTTACCCACTGTGCACATATCCAGTTTTTCCACCAGCACTTGTTGAAAAGACTTTCCTTCCCCGTTGGATTGCTTTGGCACCCTTAAAAAGTCAAATGACCATTTAAGTACAGGTCTGTTTCTGGGCTCTCTACTCTGTTCTTTTGATGTTTGTTGATCCTTGTGCCAGTTCCTCCATGCATAATTACTACAGCTTTATAGTAAGTCATACGGTCAGGTGGTGATGTCTTTGTGCTTTTTTAAGATTGCTTAGGGTATTCTAGGTGTTTGAGTTTCTATAAAGATTTTAGAATCAGATTGTACGTTTCTACCAAAGACTCTGCGGGGGGGCGGGTAGGGTAAGGGGAGGCGGTTGGTGGCTGGGTGGCTCAGTCAGTTAAGCATCTGCCTTCCAGTCAGGTTTTGATCCTGGAGTCCTGGGATTGAGTCCCACCTGGGGCTCCCTGCTCACTGAAGGGCCTTCTTTTCCTTCTCTGCACTCATGCTCTGTCTTGCTATCTCTGTGTCGCTCTCTCACTCAAATAAATAAATAAAATCTTTAAAAATAATAATAATAAAGAGAACCTACAGGAATTATGATTGAGATTACATTTGATCTATACATCAACTTGGAAAAATTAATTTCTTTACACTATAGTCTTATTCATAAACATGGGTTATCTTTCCTTTATACATGGTTATCTCTCCATCTTTAATGTCTCTCAGCAACATTTTAGGTCAGTGTAGAGCTCTTGCATGTCTTTTACTAAGTTGAAATGTTTTATTTTTTTATTTTTTTTTAAGATTTTATTTATTTATTTGACACAGAGAGATCACAAGGAGGCAGAGAGGCAGGCAGAGAGGTGGGGGGAAGCAGGCTCCCTGCTGAGCAGGGAGCCCGATGCAGAGCTCGATCCCAGGACCCTGAGATCATGACCTGAGCCGAAGGCAGAGGCTTTAACCCACTGAGCCACCCAGGCGCCCCAGCTGAAATGTTTCATATATATATTTAAGACTTTATTTACTTATTTATTTGACAGAGAGATAGAGAGATCACAAGTAGGCAGAGTGGCAGGCAGAGAGAAAGGGAGAAGCAGCTCCCCGCTGAGCAGGGAGCCCAATGCAGGACTCGATCCCAGGACCCTGGGATCATGACCTGAGGCAAAGGCAGACGCTTAACCGACTGAGCCACCCAGGCCCCCTGAAATGTTTTTTATTTTTGATGCTATTGTAAATTAAATTGTTTTTTCTCGTGTTCTTTTATTTTTTACTTAAAGATTTTACTTTATTATTTTTTAAAGATTTAATTTTTTTAAGTAATCTCTATACCTAAAATGGGGCTCAAACTTACAACCCCAAGATCAAGAGTCACATGCTTTATCAGTTGAGCCACCCAGACACTCCCAAAGATTTTTTTTTAAGATTTATTTATTTATTTGAGAGAGAGAGAGCACAAGCTGGAGAGGCAGGGAGAGGGAGAGAGAATCCTCAAGCACACTCCCAGCTGAGCACAGAGCCCAATGCAGGGCTGGATCTCACGACCCTGAGATCACAACCTGAGCCAAAACCAAGAGTCAGATGCCTAACTGACTGAGCCACCCAGGTACCCCTAAATTGGCTGAGCCAGCCAGGTACTCCCGAATTTTTTTTTTAAATAACCTCTGTGCCCAATGTGGGACTTGAACTCACCACCCTGGGATCAAGAGTTGCAGGCTCTGTGGACTGAGCCAGCCATGTCCCTCTAAATGAAATTGCTTTTAAATTGTTTTCCAGGGGTGGATGGTTGGCTCAGTCCACAGAGCCTGCAACTCTTGATCTCAGGTAGTGAGTTCAAGTCCCACCTTGTGTGTAGAGATTACTTAAAAATAAGCTCTTTAAAAAAAAAATACACTTTTACGATTGCTTCCTGATAGTGCAACTCTTGATCTTGTGGTTGTGAGTTCAAGCCCCACATGGGATATAGAGATGACTTAAAAATAAAATCTTTGACAGGAGTGGGGGCTGCAAATAAAAATGAAAATAAAATCTTTTTTAAAAGTGCATATTTTTATATTTTCTTTATATCCAGAGATATAAGTTCACTTACAATTTCTCATAATTGTGCTATAGGTCCATTAAGACTTTCTACGTAAAAAAAAAAAAAGACTTTCTATGTAAATAATCATGTCATCTACAAATAGAGGGAGTTTTACTTCTTCACTTTTGATCTTTATGCTTTTTATTTCATTTTCACATCTATGTTCTCTGGTTAAATAGAAGTTGTGACACTGGGCATCCTTACCTTCTACCTGACCTTAGGAGGAAAGCATTCAATATTTCACCATTAAGTATGACGCTAACTGTTGGGTTTTCATGGATAACTGTTATGGTTATCTAATACTACATAAAAACAGAAACAAACTTCCCAAACTTAGTTGCTTAAAACAACGATAATTTTTTTTAGCTTGTGAAATTTCAATCTGGGCAGAGCTCAGTGGGGAAACTTGTTTCTGTTCCACAAAGCATCAGCTGGGGCTGAAGAACCCACTTTGAAGATTGCTCACTCAAATGGCTGGTGAGTTGAAGCTGGCTGTGATTTCCTCTGCAGAGGCTGCTTGGCTTCCCTATAGCATGGGGGCTGGATTCCAGGAGCAAGCATTCCAAAAGACCAGATGGAAGCTGTCTCAGCACTACGACGTAACCTCAAAAGTCACATAGTCTCACTCCCACTGTCGTCTTGGGTCCACCCAGCCAGATTTAGGAGGTGAACATAGTCTCTACCTCCTTTTTTTTTTTTAAGATTTTATTTATTTACTTGACAGAGAGAGAGGCAGCAAGACAGGGAACACAAGCAGGGGGAGTGGGAGAGGGAGAAACAGGCTTCCCGCTGAGCAGGGAGCCCAGTGTGGGACTCAGTGTGGGACTCGATCCCAGGACTCTGGGATCATGATCCCAGCCAAAGGCAGATGCTTAATGACTGAGCCACCCAGGTGCCCCACATAGTCTCTACCTCTTGATGGGATGAGTGTTAATGACACATGAGAAGAGCAGGTGAGAGGGAATGTATTGTTGGAAAGTGTAATCTGACAAAGTGCCTATCAGATTGAGGAAGGTCTCTTCTGTTCTAATGTTATTAGTTCTTATAATGAATCAGTGGTGAATTTTCCAAGTACTTTTTCTGCATCTACTAAAGGATTTTCTCCTTTATGCTGTTATTATTGGAAATGTTATGTTGTTAGAAATGTTATGCTGTTATCATTGGAAATTTCACTATTGACTTTAGATTGTTAAACCATTTGGTAATCCTAGGATAAAGTCAACTTGATTATGCTATAATAAACTTTTTATGTATCACTGGGCTTAATTTGCTAATATGTTGCCTACTTAATTTTTTATTAAAAAAATTTTTTTTAAGATTTTATTTATTTGACAGAGAGATAGAGAGCACAAGTGTGTAGAGCGGCAGGCAGAGGGAGAGGGAGAAGCAGGCTTTCTGCCAAGCAGGGAGCCCAACGCAGGGCTCGATCCCAGGACCCTGGGATCATGACCTAAGCCGACGGCAGACGCTTAACGGGCTGAGCCATCCAGGCACACTTATTTTAAAATTTTTTTAAGTAATGTCTATACCCAACTCATGACCCCAGAATCAAAAGTTGCATGCTCTACTGGCTGAGCTAGCCAGGTGAGCTGATTTGCTAACATGTTAAGAATTTTTCCGGGCGCCTGGGTGGCTCAGTGGGTTGAGGCCTCTGCCTTTGGCTCAGGTCATGATCTCAGGGTCCTGGGATCGAGGCCTGCATCGGGCTCCCTGCTCAGCGGGGAGCCTGCTTCCTCTTCTCTCTGCCTGCCTCTCTGCCTCCTTGTAATCTCTCTCTGTCAAATAAATAAATAAAATTAAAAAAAAAGAATTTTTCCTTCTTTACCTTTGAAAGATACTGTCTGTATTTTTCAGCATCGAACTCTTTAATTTCATCTCAGGTCTTGATCTCAGGGTTGTGGGTTCAAGCCTTGCATTGGGCTTCACACAGGGTGTGGAGCCTACATTAAAAAAAATAAATAAATACTGGTTTGTAACTTTCTTTTCCTGTGACAACTTTTTCAGGTTTGGATATCAGTTATTTTTTTCCTTTAATATTTTACTTATGTATTTGACAGAGAGAGAGAGCACAACCAGGGGGAGTGGCAGGCAGAGGGAGAGGGAGAAGCAGCTGTCTGCAGAGCTGGGGGAACCTGATGTGGGACTCGATCCCAAGACCTCAGGATTATGCCTGAGCTGAAGGCAGTCACTTAACCAACTGAGCCACCCAGGTGCCCTGGGTAGCAGAGTTATACTGGCATCATAACATGAGTTGAAGAATGTTCTCTGTCTTCTAATTTCTGGAAGTTTGTAGATTTTTTTTTCTTTTTTTTTAGATTATTTTTTTCTTAGATGTTCATTAAAATTCACATCTGAACCTGGAGTTTCTTTCCTTTTTTTTTAAGATTTTATTTTATTTTTTTAAAGATTTCATTTATTTATTTGACACACAGAGAGAGAGATTACAAGTAGGCAGAGAGGCAGGCAGAGAGAGAGAGAGGAGGAAGCAGGCTCCCTGTGAAGCAGAGAGCCTGATGAGGGACTCGATCCTAGGACCCTGAGATCATGACCTGAGCCGAAGGCAGAGGCTTAACCCACTGAGCCACCCAGGCGCCCCTAAGATTTTATTTTTTTAAGTGACCTCTATACCCAATGTGGGGCTTGAACCCACAACCTGGAGATCAAGAGTCTCACATTCTACCGACTGAGCCAGCCAGGTACCCTGAGCCTGGAGTTTCTTTGAGGAAGAATTTTTTTTTTTTTTTTTAAGATTTTATTTATTTTAGGGCGCCTGGGTGGCTCAGCGGTTTAAAGCCTCTGCCTTCGGCTCAGGGGNATCTCAGGGTCCTGGGATCGAGGCCCGCATCGGGCTCTCTGCTCAGCAGGGAGCCTGCTTCCTCCTCTCTCTCTGCCTGTCTCTCTGCCTACTTGTGATCTCTCTCTCTCTCTGTCAAATAAATAAATAAATAAATCTTTAAAAAAAAAAAAAGATTTTATTTATTTTATTTAACAGAGAGAGACACAGCGAGAGCGGGAACACAAGCAGGGGGAGTGGGAGAGGGAAAAGCAGGCTTCCCGCCAAGCACGGAGCCTGATATGGGGCTCGATTCCAGGACCCTGGGATCATGACCTGAGCCGAAGGCAGCCGTTTAACAACTGAACCACCCAGGCACCCTGGGAAACAATTTTTGATAAATTCAATTTCTTTAATTGGCTATGCAGATTTTGTTTCATCTATGGTAGTTTTGGTTGTAATTTTCAAGGCATCTGTCCATTTCACCTAAGTGGTTAAATTTCTTGGCAAAGAGTTATTTAGAAATTCCTTATTCTCTTTTCAATATTTGTAGGATCCATGTCCTCTTTTTAATTATTGATATTAGTAATTTATGTTCTTTCTTTTTTAGTGATCAGTCTAGCTAGGAGCTTATCAATTAGTTGATCTTTTCAAAGAAGCAATTTTGGAGGTTATTATTTTCTCTATTGTCTTAAATTTTGTTGATTTCTGTTTTAACTGCAAGCTTTGTTGACAAAGTAGAGCAATTTTTGTAAAAACAGGAGACAATTTTATTCCCTTGCTGAAAACCTTCAAGCATTCCCATTGTATTTAGGATAAAAGACAAAGGTATTACCATATCCTGCAGAGCCCTCCGTGACCTGGCCTTTGTCTCCTTCTCCAACCCCATATGTTGCTACTGCTTCACTCACAATGTTTCCCTTGCAGTGGACTTTTGACAATTCCTACGGAAAGCCAAGCTTTTTCCTGTCTGAGACTATTCTCTTCACCTCGGCCATTCTTCCCCCACAACTCTTTATGGCTATTTCCTTTTTATCCTTCATGTTCAGTTAAAGTATGCATATCAAGGACACTTTTTCCTGACCATTCTTAAGTAGCTCTCTGATCCTACATCCCGCAATTATTCCCCATCATGTAATCTATTTACTTACTTAATAAGCACTTTCCATAAATTATCATTTTGATGAGTTTATGTTTATTGACCTCTTCAAATTTATTTGACGTTAGAGTTTCATCCGAATAGGATACTACTATGTTGCAGTATATACAACATCATGGCTAGTTAGGCTGTAGGTGCCAACTGGCTGAATTTGAATCCTAGATCCACCACTTATTGTGTGAATTTGGGCAAGTTCCATCATTCCATCTGTAAAAAAGGGGTATTTTTTTTTTATTTTTAAAAGATTTTATTTATTCATTTGACACAGAGAGAGAGATTACAAGTAGGCAGAGAGGCAGGCAGAGAGAGAGGAGAGAGGAGGAAGCAGGCTCCCTGCTGAGCAGAGAGCCCGATGTGGGCCTCGATCCCAGGACCCTGGGATCATGACCTGAGCCGAAGGCAGCGGCTTTAACCCACTGAGCCACCCAGGCGCCCAAAAAAGGGGTATTAAATAGTACCTGTCTTATAGTTGCTGTAGAGACAGAGTTACGGCATCAAAAGAGCATAAAACAAACCATGGAACATAGTTAAGTCCTCAGGAAATAAACATGACTTACTATTTGTCATTGATTTCTAGGGCCTAACAGTGTCTGCTATTCAAAGAATGGATGTGAGGAATCATGTAAAGTGCTCAGTTGCTATTCCAATGTGTCAGATGTCACTGGCCCAAGGCCTCAAGGGAATGTATTACTCATGTAATGCAGGTTTTATTATTTGCCATTCATCTTGGCTCAAACTAGCAACAAGACATTTCCATGAAACGAGCCAAGTGAATTTCTTTTCAAATTGCTCTTCCCATGGACTATTTGTGCCTTATTTCTCCCCACTGAACATAAAGCCTCTGAAAGCAGGCACTGAGCCATCCTTCTTCAATAAACATCACTGAGCACCTATCACGGTGCCACACCCTGGGCTCCTTATAGGGGATGAAAGCATAGCTCTGCCCTGGAGAGAACCAACTGTGGGGACATAGGTAAACAGGCAGTTACCATGAAGTGTAGGACATACTCTATTAGAGAAATACCTGATGTCAGATGCTGTTGGGCATCCAAATCAGACTGAAAGTACAGCTAACAGACCTCCCGAGGTAAGCTCTCCATAATGCTGATGAAATGCCTGACACACAATGGGTGCTGAATAAATGGATGTGGAATACCCAGAGGGGAATAGGGTAAGGTATTATTATCTATACCCGTTAAGTTTTCTAACTCCATACCCTTGAGAGCTAGGAGTGGCACCTCACTTATCAATCCCTGCACCAGACCACTGTCCCATTCTATAGATCAAAGGGCTATTCCCACAAAAGGCGGGAAGAATAACAACGGAAATCAAAACAGAAACAGTCAATCCTCAGTGGAAGATAACCTGGGCAAGATACACTTTGGGTCATCAATCTGAAATAAATCATATATAAATACAGTCATTATTTTAACTGACTACTTATGTTTAGCATTAGTGCTTCAATAATGTGAATAGTTTTTTTTAATAATGTGAACAGTTAAAAAAGAGAAATAATGGCCAAAATATGAATAAAATTTATTTTTAATATCCTATGTATTCTATAACGGACATAAAATGCAAATTTTCATTTAAAAAAATATTCGCAGTCCTCTTTTATTGATAACATAACTGAGATACTTATTTCATACATTTAAATTATCTTGAGATTTGATAACAATATTTAGCTACAATATAGCCCAGAAATGAAAATATACAAAATATTTTAAGAACACATGTATTTCTACTTGTGGGTACACTTACAAATCATACAAAGATATATATTTATTTTAAAATAAAGACTTTGAAAATGAAACCAGTTCATCTAATTTTTACCAAGGTATGACAAAAAATCTTTTATGCAAACAAAATTAATATTGAAGCAGAAATTACACTTTCAACTTAGTTTTCTAATACATCAATTAGATGGTAACTAGACTTATTGTGGTGATTATTTTGCAGTAAATACAAATACTGAATCATTACATTGTGCGCCTGAACTAATATATTGTTATGTCAATTTTACCTCAATAAAAAAAATTATGAAGTTAGAACAATTAAAATAGCTTGCATTGATCAAAAAGAATCACATCAATTCTACAAACCACTACTTCTGAGGACAGAACTATAATTGTTCCCTTCCCATTTCTGTCATGCTTACAATAAAAGATAAAAAGTATTCTAAACACAATAAATGGAATTCTTATATTTTAAACCATTGTAATATAAAGAATAGCAATTAAATCATGTCTTACGTTTCTACTTAAGGTTATATTGCACTAAAATTATTTTACATGGAAGAACTAGTTGATGTATCATTACAAAATACCTCACAAACATTCTTTGACATTCACATCTTATATTAATGGATATTTCACAGTCCACTTAGATAAATTTTCTAGTGTATACCAAATCACCTAACAAAAACAAATCTATAATGCTAATCTGTTTTGACAGCAAAGATATCTGGTATTTATTATTACTGCCTTTGGGAAATAAATTGACTTTGAAAAAACAAATTTAAGTCAGTCACAGTACCTAGTACCTAGTAATAACATTTGAGCAAAACCTGAAAATTCTTCATTTATTGTTGAGTTTCTACAAGGCTAATTTTTAAATACAACATTTATTTTATTTAAAAACAAAGAGAAAAGTGTCAGTCCTTTTATGCAGGGGAGCAGAATTATGAGAAAAGAGATAATAAAAATAATCTTCAATGCTGGCATCTAAGCTACATTTTTATAAGGTTTTTTTTTAACTTTTTTACTTTTAGTAATCTCTACACCCATAGTGGGGCTCGAACTTATGATCCCAAGATTAAGAGTCACATGCTCTTCTGGGTGGGCCAGCCAAGCACCACCCCCCCAAGCTATGTTTTACATAACTTAAAAATTCAGTTTTCATCATTCTGCTGCAACATAACTAAGCCTATTTATTATAATAATAACCAATGGTACAGTCTTTGAAAATCATGATTATAATTAAAGCTTGGAATTAAAACATGATAAAGCTAATGGAAACCTCTTGAATCCCATTTTAAGTTAGCTCTACTTCCAAATAACACTCTAAAACAGTTTCAAATAACCTAACTGATCAGCCAGCATCAGCTTAGGAATTTTTTTCAATGTTCTAAGATATAACTTTTGGCATCAAAAAGCACAGTAAGCACTTTTGATTTGTGATAAATAAAAAAAAAATCAAGTACTAAAAAACCAGTGGTTCCTGTGACAAGGCAAATATCCTCTTCAAGTAATGTTCCTCCCAAAATTAAGTAACATTTTATTTCTCCGTCTGAGATTTTGTTGAGAAAAAGAAAACATGATTTTCTTTAGTTGAGGTGAAAAAACTGCTTCATAAGTTCATATGTTGTGAAAGCCACTGCTTGAGAGGGAACACAGCGAATATAATTAAGAGATAAACCACGATATAATCCTCTTCGAATTCCATGGTGTCCATAGACATACTTCATAGTCTCCCACATGGTACTGAAAGACAGTGGTTAAATGATGACACCGTTATACCCACTCATGAAGAGACAATCAGGATCCACAATAGCATTTTTAAAAAAGATTTTATTTACTTATTTATTTGAGAGAGAGACACAGCAGAGAGTGGGGGTAGATCAGAGGGACAAGCAGACTCCCTGCTGAGCGCCATGCCCGGATGGATACAGGGCTCAATCCCAGGACCATGACATCATGACCTGAGCGAAGTCAGATGCTTAACCAACTGAGCCACCCAGGTGCCAACCCCCTCATAATAGCATTTTTTTTTTTTTAAGATTTTATTTATTCATTTGACACAGAGAGAGAGATTACAAGTAGGCAGAGAGGCAGGCAGAGAGAGAGGAGAGAGGAGGAAGCAGGCTCCCTGCCGAGCAGAGAGCCAGATGTGGGCCTCGATCCCAGGACCCTGGGATCATGACCTGAGCCGAAGGCAGCGGCTTTAACTCACTGAGCCACCCAGGAGCCCAGCATTTTTTTTTTTTTAAGATTTTATTTGACAGAGAGAGACATAGCGAGAGAAGGAACACAAGCAGGGGCAGTGGGAGAGGGAGAAACAGGCCTCCAGCCGAGCTAGGAGCCCGATGTGGGGCTCGATCCCAGGACCCTGGGATCATGACCTGAGCTGAAGGCAGAGGCTTTAACCCACTGAGCCACCCAGGCGCCCCTCCCCACCCACTTTAAACATTACATTTCCTAGAGAAAATGAACAATGACAAACAGAGAACTTACAGGCACTTTTCAAATTCTGGAAGAACAGTTCCTAATTGCATTCGCCGACGAGTTACGTCAAATGGGTAGCTAAAAGAAGAAAAAGGCAAGACTTAGAAATGATTTTAGTGTTCTACTCAACAAATATTGAATACAAAGCCCTATATATTATTTCCTTAGAAAAGAATGTGTTCCTATGTCTTTACTGTTTTGTCTAATCTGGGAGTCAGTATATAAGTATATGCATAAATCACATAGCAATACAGAGGTCTTGCTTTTGCTTATGTGGTTCCATTGGGTTAGATGATTCTTCTCTCTCATCATTACAATACAGTGTTCTTCTATTCATTCCTCAAGGCCAAATTAAATGCTACTTTCTGAAGATTCAAACTGGGTATTTTTCATTGCTGGAACCTAAGACAGGGTTTGTCAGCTTTGGCAGTATGAACATTTTAGGTTGGGTAATAGTTGTGTCTATCCTGTGCTTTAAATGCATCCCTGGCCTCTACCGACTACAGTAACACACCCCCAGCTGCGACAATCAAAGTTGGCTCCAGTCATTAATAAACGTCCGCTGGAGGCAAAATCACCCCAGTTGAGAACCACTATTCTACGAGTATTCAGCAAGTCTCCCTGTACACAATAGACCAAAAAATTTTTCTTTAAGGGCAAAACCCAACAATATACATATTGCATTTAGAAGACAGAGGAAATGCTATATATAAAAAATGCTATATATATTAAAAAAATTACCTGAAATGAAATATACAAAACTAATTTCTTTTAGGAGTGGGACCCCAGGTGATTTTTTAAAAATTACTTTTATTTCGCTAATATTGACTACTTGCATCAAGTCCTATGCTAAACAATTTATGTAATTTATCTCATTCTTTTTTTTAAAGATTTTATTTATTTATTTGACAGAGAGAGAGAGAGATCACAAGTAGGCAGAGGCAGGCAGAGAGACAGGAGGAAGCAGGCTCCCTGCTGAGCAGAGAGCCCAATGTGGGGCTCGATCTCAGGACCCTGAGATCATGACCTGAGCTGAAGGCAGAGGCTTTAACCCGTTGAGCCACCCAGGCGCCCCTAAATTATCTCATTCTATCTTCACAACGGCATGAAGTAGGTACTATTATCCCAACATTAGTAAGTTGAATCTTAGAGACATTCTCCAAAGTGACAAAGCTGTTTCCTACTTTCCTATTCAAAGGTCTCCATGGTACATAATATATACCGAAATGATATATGACAAAAATAATAATATATTTTTATATTTATATTTTCAATGAAATGTTATCATTGAAATGAAACAATGTTTTTTAATTGAACAGCTTAAGAAATAACACTACCAATCACTGAAGCTCCATATGCATTTCAATAGCATCTCCAGGAATTTTTTTTTAAAGATTTTTTAATTTATTTATTTGACAGAGAGAAAGATCACAAGTGCGCAGAGAGGCAGGCAGAGAGAGAGGAGGAAGCAGGCTCCCTGACAAGCAGAGAGCCTGAGGTGGGGTTCGATCCCAGGACCCAGAGATCATGACCTGAGCCGAAGGCAGAGGCTTTAACCCACTGAGCCACCCAGGTGCCCCCAGGAATTATTTTTTAAGGAGGGTAGTAAGAGGAAGAAACTTTATGAAATTAAGGGACAAAAATCTCAACCATGGGGAGGTTGCGGGGGGTGGGGGGGACAAAATAAAAAAAACCTCAACCTGAAGGATTCAGTTTCCAAGCAGGAAAAGACGTATGTGAGTATCAGGAATTGGTTAATAGTAAGGAGAGAATGCAAGAAGACCAGGTACAGGGAGTAAAACAAGGGAAATCATGGAAAGAAAGAAAAAGCACACTTGGCAATGTTCTACAGTAAAAAATGGTAAGACAGAGTGATAACTGGAAATGTGAAAATCGATTTCAAGGTATTACTAGGGTTAGGAGATTAACAGTTATCAGTAACAAATAAGAAAGCTAGGAGCTGAGG
Source organism: Ailurus styani (assembly GCA_002007465.1). Taxonomy (NCBI): domain Eukaryota; kingdom Metazoa; phylum Chordata; class Mammalia; order Carnivora; family Ailuridae; genus Ailurus; species Ailurus styani. The sequence goes on along the minus strand of LNAC01000047.1, from coordinate 6,184,785 downwards.
ATTGTCACCAAGAGAAAGAAAAGGAAGTAATATCTGAACTATGGAGTTTGCGCTGATGGCAGAAGTCCAAGTAGAAACATCCAAGAGCTTGCTAAAGAAGTAATGGAGAGTCAGTAATGAAGATATAAATAGAATTTGTTATCTGTGCAGAAGTGACCACTGAAACCATAAAGATAAATGAGCTATTCTAGGTATTTACGGGAAGAGCAGAGGACTAAGGTCAGGCTGGGCCTTAACAAATCAGCAGGAGGGCGCCTGGGTGTCTCAGTGGGTTAAAGCCTCTGCCTTCGGCTCAGGTCATGATCTCAGGGTCCTGGGATCGAGGCCCGCATCGGGCTCCCTGTTCAGCAGGGAGCCTGCTTCCTCCCCCCTCTCTCTGCCTGCCTCTCTGCCTACTTGTGATCTCTCTCTGTCAAATAAATAAATAAAATCTTTAAAAAAAAAAAAGAAAAAAAAAACCAAACAAATCAGCAGGAATAGGTAGGAAGACGAGGATATGAATCAACAAGATACCTGAAAAGGGAAGGCCGGGAAAGTTTATTGCCAAGAGAGGGTACTGTTACAAAAACCCAGAACTAGAACAATTGGAAGGAAGCAAAAGAACTGAGAGGTAGCTTTTGGATTTGGTAAGAGTCTATAGGTGTACAATACAGTTTAAGAAAAGAAGCGGGGGGAAAAAGTGGGAAAGAAAAGACAGATTTTAAGGACCTAAATTGGAAGTGAGTAGTAAAGAAAAAGGCAGTAAAAACAAGAAGAGAATCAGGGAGCTCGAGGGTTTCTGCAAATGAACACGGTTCCACAGTCACGTTTATAAAAGTAAGCCACGCCCCTTTCCTTCTTTACCTTCAGCCTCGGATGATCTGCTTCCACACACAAGTACACTGAATCTGCTTTTGCAAAGGTGATCTTTAAATGTAAAATCCTACGAACACCTTACGTTTTGGTACTTATCTTACTTTGACTTTTCTTTTCCAATGGATACTTTTTTATGTCTTTGTGACACTACTCCCTGTTTTTCACAATACTCTTCGAGTCACAGAAAGCTTTTCTTCTTGTTCCTGAAAAGTTCCTGCTTCCTAGTGTTCCAGCCTCTTTGATCTCATCTACTCAATCTCCCTTGGGCTGGGAAATTCTTGGAAATCACCTTCCCAATTACAATATAGTAATACCTTTATCTATATTCCCAGTACAACTTCTATCATGATATAATTCTATTATATTGCCACTGTCTTAAGAATATAGGCTTTCTGAGGCAATAACTTTGTTTCTCCTTTAGCAAATGTCCTAAAGTCTACTACACCTCCTGGCACAAAGATTTAGTGCAAGAAAAGTGCCTCCTTCCTTACACACACACACACACACACGGCTCAAATTTCAGAAACTCATAAAGTCAAACTCATGAGAAAATATGTATCAAGACCATAATTAATAATTCTTTCTAGCTTGCTTTTTTTATCTTTATTTCATTAAAAAATTTTTTAAAAAGATTTTATTTTTAAGTATCTCTACACCCAATGTGGGACTCAAACTTACAACTCTGAGATCGAGTTGTATGCTTATATGGACAGAGCCCACCAGGCGCCCTTCTTTCTTTCTTTTAAATGAATCCACAGGAAGCTGAATGGGTTCAAACTAATTTGGTCAATTTGGTACCTTATTATTTATAACATGCTTAAAGTGCTACGTTTGGAAAAATGTGTTACATTACTGCTTATATTTTGCAAGGGATCCTGTGTTTTAATTATCTATTAGAAAAAATAAAATTATTAACACTGAAAATCAAGACTGAAACTGCGATTTGACTGAATTAAGTTGATGAAGAAACTTACGATATTGTCTGTGCTATTGCTCCCGCAACACCACCACAAAGTAAGTTTATGTGGGTTTTCAAAACTAAGACATTAGGATTGTCTGATGAAGGTCTGCCAAGAAGGGTAGGAGCATGGGAAAGCCCAACACTCTTTAAGGTACCAAAAGTAAAAAATGAAACACCTGAAAAACAAAATATAGATTCACCACGATGCTTAACATTACATGAGCCATGAAAAGACACCTCTTTTCATAATAAACAATTAACTCAAGGAACAAACTATACATTTCCTGATTTCTGGAGTTTGGCTTATTCTATAAGAAAAAGGTTTAATTAATGTTTATAAATAACCTAAAGGTGACAAAATAACCACCTATAAAAATTTTAGCTGTGGTTTCCATACACTAAAATATACTTCAGTTTACTGAATAAAGGCAGTAGTTGGTTATAAATGCCACTTTATATATTAACAGAATGAAGTAGTTTTCCAAGGTTTCACATGAGTAAAAATTAAATTCATGATTAATAATTACAAATAAATATGACAACTTATATTCACATTAACAATGATGGTGATAAGATAAAGGCAAAAACTTCAGGAGTGATAAAGAATTGTTATTTTAACTCAGCGTCTAATTTTGTCTTCAAGGAAGAGTTGTGACCCTGAGAGAAATGTTCATACTGGATCATAAGACATGCAAAATCTAATAAATATTAATTTATCAATACACGCACTTGGTGTTTACTGAACATTTACATGATTTTATAATAGAAACATTAAGGTCTCACATTAACAAAATCAAGAATAGAATTCTAGCAGTTCTATCAACTAATCATTATTCAGGATAACTTGATATCTACTAAATTTTAAAATATATTTAAAATATTCTTGATGCTTAACAAGAAATGGGCACTAACAAAAATTCAGTCTAGGAGAATACCTCAATATATGCATTTATTCCTTATATAAAATTCTTATTATAGTATTTTGAATCGATGGTATATAATTTTAGAATATTCATACACTTTTATATTTGGGAAATCTGTTTTAAAGACAATCTAAAATCCGAAAAAGCTCACAATGAGGAAATTCATTGCAGGTTAAATATAAGTTGAAAATATTAGAAATATCTAAATGATGTGGAAAGTATTAAGTGAAATATGACACAACAAATAAAAATGACATTTGTAAAAAAACAAAATAAAATAAAAATAAAAGTGACACTTGTGAAGCGTATTCAAATACATGAAAAATGTTTGGGAAATGGGGAAAAATGAAGAAATAAAATTATATATATACTATAATTAGGTTAAAAATATTTTAAAAACAAAAAACTTAGAAGAAAATAGAGCAAAAAATTATAAAGTTCCACTTCCAACATAACAGCAATCTAGGTATTTTGAAAGACTTTGTCACTGCCATTGGACTTGCAGAAAGAATGAAAAGGTCTCCAAGAATCCCAGCACCACAGCCTTCCAAAAATATAAACTGGAGAACACTTGGGAGTTGTGGGCCCATGAGAGAGGTGAAGTGACTCTAAATAATGAAGCCAATAGCAGAAAGCTATTGAGATCGATCTTGCCACTGGGTTTGCAGAAGATGTAATCACTGGGTCTGAAACTCGGGAGATTAAGATCAAGTAGTGGGCTCATAATTAAAGACCATCAACCACAGAAGGGGGCAAATAAATTTATACATTTATAAAACAGTGGGTAAGGGTTCAGAAAATAAGCAAACGAGAAAGTAATTTTTAAAAATATAAAAAGAAAAGCCCACAGGTAGTAATCCAATAGCAAAGTATAGAAACAAGTACAAATTTTTTTCCTTTTATTTTTTATTTTTATTTTTTATTTTTTTAAATTTTTATCGTGTTGTTAGTCATCATAAAACAAATTTTTAAAAATATCCAGTTACATAATGATTGCAAAAGAAATATCTAAAACATAAAGACATGAAAAAGTAGAAAATAAAAAGATGAAAAATATACTAGGCAAATATTAACTTGGATCTGTCTAAAAACAAATTATGAGTTAAGGAGAAGGGGCAGAGATTTGAACCATGATAATATACAAGATGATATTAAGAATTTTTTTTTTAAGTTCTTAACAGTATATGGTTATGCTTTAAAAGAAAAAGCATAGAGAAGAGCTGAAAACTGAAATACTGTAGATGAAATAAAATGGATTTGCTTTAAAACAATTTGGTATGAGGGAAGGAGGGAGTATTTAAGGGCACAGGTGAAACAAGACTGGTAGTGAGTTGATTACTGTTGAAGGTAGGTGCCAGGTGCATGGTGGCTCATTATATGATTGTCTACTTTTGAACATGTTTGAAAATTTCCACAGTTTAAGTAAAAACAATTAACAAAATAAAAAACTCATAGGATGCAGTTGAAGCAGGATTTAGGGGGGAAAGCCTGTATTAGGGGAAAAAAACCCCAAAGGTTGAAAATGAATGAGGTAAGCATCCAACGGAAGAATAAACCTGAGGAAGGGGATAATTAAGAAATGAGTAAGAATCAATGAAATGGAAAATAAAGGTGGGCTAAAGAAGAAAACAAAACCCAAAACTGATTCTTTGCAAAATCTAATAAATGATTAAACAAATAAAAATGAAAAAAGGGACATGACAATAGAACAGATGTAAAAACGTATGACGAAATAAGGGAAATCTTTTGCCAAAACAAAACAAAACAAAAAACCCAAAAAACTAATATAAAGGGGTCAAGTTCAAAATGGTTAAGAAAGGTATGAATTACCAAAACTGCTTCACAAAAGATAGAAAGTCTGAATGGTCCTACAACCATTTAAGAAATTAAACCAGTATTTAAAAATCATCCACAATGAAAACTTCCAAAAAACAAATAATTCTAATCATTTTATTAGAGATTATTCCTGAAGATGGAAAATAAGGAAATTCTCTTCAACTCATTTATAAGACCTATATAAACTTGATACCCAAACCATACAAGGACATTACAAAAAGAAAATTATAAGCTAATCTCATTTAGGAATACAGATGTAAAACTTCTAAAAACAATTAGCAAACTTAATTCAACAGGATATAAAAAGGTCATTATGTCATAACCGATTTGGGTTGATCTTAGAACATCTATTAAGGTCATTCATCATATTAACAGATTAAAGGAGAAAACTATATGATCACCTCTGTAAATGCAGGAAAGGTTGTCTGATAAAATTCAACATCAATTCACATAAAAATTCTGACAAAAACTTCCTTAACGCTATATATGAACATTATGCTAAGTAAAGAAGTATTACAAAGAGTCTCTTTAAAATCATTAAGGAGCCAAAATGCCCAGTAACTTCACTTCTATTCACTGCTACATTATAAGGTCCTAAGCTATTACAGTAAGCTAAAATAAACATAAATAAATAAGGAAATAAGGATTAGAATGGAAATAAGAAAAATGATATTATTTGTACAGGATATGAATTTTCCACACAGAAACCCCAACAAGTAACATAGTCGCTGGCTATAATATCAACAAGTAGGATAATGGCTAGCTATAAGATCATATAAAATTAAATCAAACAATAAACTGAAATGTAATTTTCTTTTTTTTTTTTTTGAAATGTAATTTTCTAAAGGACACAACCAGCCTATTGGTATCTCTAAATATATCTAACAAAAGTATACAAGAACTATAAAAAATTTCATTCAAAATCCCAACAAGGGTTTCTGTGCAATACCAAAAACTGATTCTAAAATGTGCATAGAATAGCAGAATATCTATAATTCTTACCTTCCTTAAAAAAAAAAAAAAGCATAAGGTAAAGGGACTTGTCCTACCAAATATAAAGATTCAGAAAACTGCACTCTATGATGTTTGGAAGTACCACTACAGATCACTGGGGAAAGGAGGGGCTATTTAATAAATGGTCCTCGATCAAATGGTTATCCTTAAGGAAGAAAAAAATAAATCCAGATGAAATAGGGGCTTGAATACAAAATGCTAAAATTTAAAAATCATTCTTAGAAAAGAATAAAAGATCAAGATTCTGACAAATTTGAAAATACCTGCATATGGAGCCATTCCTAATATAGTGGGCATCAGGCCTCTGTAAAATCCAAGGAAACCGCCTTCCTTTTGAATGAAGAATAATTAGAAGTGAGAGATTACATTGTGCTTAGTATGAAAACATCAAAAAACAAAAGCATACATTCCAATGAAAAAATTATTCTGGAACCCACCCTGAAACATAGATGTGTCATAATTATTATTAATATCAATAACCATAAATAAAAAGAGTTTAAATAACATTCAAAATATCAGTAGAGCTTGAGACAATTGATCCTGGGGCCAAGAATTCAAGCCCCATGTTGAGCATAGAGCTTACATAAAAAAGGGCAGGGCGGGGGGTGGGGACAATAGAGGTGAGAAAAGTAAATATGAAATACCTTTGCATAAATTGTTTTGAATGTATGAATAATTCCTGTATAAGTGTGTTCCCCTTTCACCTGGAATGCTAGGCGTACTCTCACCATGTCAAGAGGGTAAGTACAGATAACTGCTGTCATACCTGAAAAAAAGTAGAAACTTAAATGTAAAATTATATATATATAAAATAGAATAATATCGGGCGGCTGGGTGGCTCAGTGGGTTAAAGCCTCTGCTTTCGGCTCAGGTCATGATCTCAGCGTCCTGGGATGGAGGCCCGCATCGGGCTCTCTGCTCAGCAGGGAGCCTGCTTCCTCCTCTCCCTGTCTCTCTGCCTGCCTCTCTAATCTCTCTCTCTGTGTCAAATAAATAAATAAAATCTTAAAAAAATAATAAAATAGAATAATATCATCAGCTAAAAAACAACCTTGTAAGCACAGGGTCAGTCTGTAAAATCTTTTCAAATTCTTCCCACTGTGAAGTTATATTATTAACATTAACATGAAAATAGTACCATCAGTATTTTTTTAAATTCTATTTCTTGTCTATTCCCAGGTAAGATACCAGAGAGAAAAAACCATCTCTGGGGAGCCTGGGTGGCTCAGTGGGTTAAAGCCTCTGCTTTCAGCTCAGGTCATGATTTCAGGATCCTGGGATTGAACCCCGCATAGGGCTCCCTGCTCAGCAGGGAGCCTGCTTCCTCCTCTCTCTCTCTGCCTGCCTCTCTGCCTACTTGTAATCTCTCTCTCTCTGTCAAATAAGTAAATAAAATCTTAAAAAAAAAAACAAAAACCATTTTTAGCACTAGGCAAGATATTTGACTTTTTATTTACCATCTCTGATCCTAAAATGAAGAGGTGTTTTACTACCAAAGGAATTCCTTTTTTTTTTTTTAAAGATTTTATTTATTTATTTATTTGAGAGAGAGAGAATGAGCATGCTCACAGGAGCAAGGGGAAAGGGAAATGGAGAAGCAGACTCCCCACTGAGCAGGAAGCCTGACACATGGCTCGATCCCAGGACCTGATCATGACCTGATCCAAAGGCAGACACTTAACTGACTGAGCTACCCAGGTGCCCCTTGGAATTCTTATAAAAATATCTTAATAGCATTTTTTTTTAAAACTTCAAAGCATGATCATTATTTTCTTTTTAGTATTTTGGTAAATATATTGTTGATGAGACATAATAAAAATATAAATGCTCATAGTCATAGAAAAATTTGTTTTAGGAATAAAAATCCAATAAGCAGATTCAGTATTAAGTTCTAGATTTTTATCAATATAAAATTTTCAAATTGCATGAACTATCCAGCTGAGCTATTTAATTAAATCATGTATTTTTAAAATAACTATTACCTTTAAAAAAATTTTTTTTTAAGATTTTGTTTATTTATTTATTTGACAGAGAGAGAGAGATCACAAGAAGGCAGAGAGGCAGGCAGGGAAAGAGGAGGAAGCAGGCTACCTGCGGAGCAGAGAGCGGGATGCGGGGCTGGATCCCAGGGCCCTGATCATGATTTGAGCCGAAGGCAGAGGCTTTAACACACTGATCCACCCAGGTGCCCCCCTTTTTTAAATTTTAATTTAATTCCAGCACAGTTAACATACAGTGTTAGTTTCAGGTATAACATAATAGTTCCAACAATTCTATACATTACTAAGTGCTCATCGAGAAAAGTGTACTCCTAATCCCCTTTACCTATTTAACCCATCCCCCCATCCACTTCCCCTCTGGAAACCATCTTTTTGTTCCCTGTATGTGACTCTCTAGTTTTTGTTTTGTAGGAGGGTTTTTTGGTCTTTTTTCCCTTTGTTCCTTTGTTTCTTAAATTCCACATATAAGTGAAATCATTTGGTATATTTCTCTCTCTGATTGATTTGACTTACCATTATATTCTCTAGCTCCATCTATGTTGTTGCAAATGACAAGATTTCATTCTTTTTTATGGCTGAAATAATGTTCCAGTGTGTATGTGTATGTCTCACATCTTCTTTATCCATTCATCTATTGATGGGCACTTGTGCTGCTTCCATAATTTGGCTCTTGTAAATAATGCTGCAATAATCATAAGGTTGCACACATCCTTTGGAATTCATATCTCCATATTCTTTGGGTAAATATGCAATAGTAGATCATATGGTAATTCTGGATTCTGGATTACTGGATCACATGGTAATTTTACTTTTAATTATTTGAGGAACTTCCATACTGTCTTCAACCAGTTTGCATTCCCACCAACAGTGCACGAGGGCTCCTGTATCTCCACATCCTTGTCAATACCTGTTTCTTGAGTTATTTTAGCCATTCTGATCAAAGTGTAAGAGGATATCTCTTTGTGGTTTTGATTTGCATTTCCCGGGTGATGAGTGATGTTGAGCATCTTATGTCTCCACTGGCCATCTGGATGTGTTCTTTGGAGAAATGTCTCTTCATGTCTTCTATCCATCTTTTTTTTTTTTTTTAAGATTTTATTTATTTATTTGACACAGAGAGAGAGATCACAAGTAGGCAGAGAGGCAGGCAGAGAGAGGAGGAAGCAGGCTCCCTACTGAGCAGAGAGCCCCATGTGGGCCTTGATCCCAGGACCCTGAGATCATGACCTGAGCCAAAAGCAGAGGCTTTAACCCACTGAGCCACCCCGGCGCCCCTTCTATCCATCTTTTAATCGGATTATTTGGGGTTTTTTTTATGTTGGGTTGTATCAGTTCTTTATATATTTTGGATATTTTTGGATACTAACCTTTTATTGGCTATATCATTTGCGAATATCTTCTCCCATTCAGTAAGATGTCTTTTAGTTTTGTTGATAGTCTACTACACAGAGCTTTTTATTTACTATTTTTTAAACTTTTTTAAAGATTTTATTTATTATTTGAGAGAGAGAGAGAAAATGAGAGACAGCATAAGCAGGGTGAACGGCAGAGGAAGAAGCAGAATCCCTGCTAAGCAGAGAGCCCAATGAGGGACTCAATCCCAGCACTCTGGGATCATGACCTGAGCTGAAGGCAGAAGCTTAACCTACTGAACCACGCAGGCACTATATTATTATTACTTTTTAAAAAAGATTTTATTTATTTATTTGAAAGAGAGAGAGAGCATAACCAGAGGGAGCAGCAGAGGGAGGAGAAGCGGGCTCTCCACTGAGCAGGAGCCCGATGCAGGGCTCAATCCCAGGACCCTGGGATCATGACCTGAGCCGAAGGCAGATACTCAACCGACTGAGCCATTCAGGTTCCCCATATTATTATTATTATTGTAAAGATTTTACTTATTTATTTGACACAGAAAGAGAGAGCACAAGTGGGGGAGCAGCATGCAGAGGCAGAGGGAGAGGCAAACTCCCTGCTAAGCAGGGAGCTGGACGCGGGACAGTCCCGGGACTCCAGGATCATGACCCAAGTCAAAGGCAGACGCTTAATGGACTAAGCCACCCAGGCGCCCCACCCCTATCTATCTGTCCATCTATCTATCTATTTATTTATTTATAGTTTGATAATCTCCATACCCAACATGGGGCTCAAACTCACAACCTCAAGATCAAGAGTCACACACTGAGCCAGCGAGGAGCCCCAGAACCTTTTTATTTTGATGTAGTAGAAATCTTCTATGTTTTGTAAGATATCAAAGAAAGGTATGTCCAGTGTAGAAAGACTAGAAAAAATCGATAATAAATTAAACATATACATATTCACCCACCAGTAATAATCACTTAAATATATAATATCTCAAATCTTTATACATGTGTATTTATACGCATGTAAACACACACCCATTTAAAATGTGGTAAGAATGTAATTCTGGGGCAGCTGGTTGGCTCAGTCAGTATAGATTCACCTCTTGATCTTGGGGTCATGAGTTCAAGCCCCACACTGGATATAGAGATTATTAAAAAACTTAACCTATAGAGCCACCCAGGCACCCAAATTTATGTGAAGTAATGGAATTTAATTTAATTTAATTTAATTTAATTTTTTTTTTAAGATTTTATTTATTTCACAGAGGGAGAGAGATCACAAGGAGGCAGAGAGGCAGGCAGAGAGAGAGGAGGAAGCAGGCTCCCTGCTGAGCAGAGAGCCCGATGCGGGCCTCGATCCCAGGACCCTGAGATCATGACCTGAGCCGAAAGCAGAGGCTTTAACCCACTGAGCCACCCAGGCGCCCTGGAATTTAATTTTAAATAGAAGCAATACTTTGGATCAAGATTAGCCTAATGATGGTCAGAACAGGTTTGATGGTAGAAGAAAAGGCCGGTTTATGATTAGCATATCCGTGGTAAAGCTGCAATATTTTAAACCTTCCATTCTTTAGTTTGCCCATAGCAATAAAGACTATGTGCCAAGCACACCATATCAGGCACCTTACAAATACCATGTCTAATCCTCACGTGCCAAACACCACCAACAATCCTACAAGGTAGAAGATGGATGTTATTACTGCTTTACAAATTGAGAATATTGAGGTTCAAAGCAGTTAAGTAACTTGACCAAATGCATAGTTTTCTGTATCACAGAGTAGGATTCAAAACAACGTTTTCTGGCTCATCCCATGACATGTTCTTTTCCTGTAATTTTGTTTTATTATTAAACATTTGCTTAGTAATTTCTAAACTTAATATTTTATTTCAGAAATTCTAGTTGTCTTCTTACTGGCTTCAGGTGGCTTAACATGAAAAAACTGTGAATTAACAAAGTGGCAAATGATACACTGGTAGAAAATGAGTATGTTCAGAAATCAGTACGGTAAACAGTGCATTAGCTTAAAAGCTGCAAAACCATGAGTCAGACAGGAATTGGCAAGACCATAAGTCAGACTGAGGAATAGGCATAACCTAACTGTACATCAGAGAATGGTAAAAAATAATGCCAAGGATTACTTGGAATGCTAAACTTGTGATCTAGTTTCACAATATTTTAGCCGTGTTTTCATATATTTCTTTTAAATTTAAAAAAATCAATCAAATCTTTCAAAAGAAAAACAAAACCTGTTAACATTTGTTAAGAAGAAACAACGGGGAGCGCCTGGGTGGCTCAGTGGGTTAAAGCCTCTGCCTTGGGCTCAGGTCATGATCCCAGGGCCCTGGGATCAAGCCCTGCACTGGGCTCCCTGCTGGGCAGGGAGCCTGCTTCCTCCTCTCTCTTTGCCTGCTGCTCTGCCTAATCGTGATGTCTCTGTCAAATAAATAAATAAAATCTTAAGAAGAAGAAGAAGAAAGAAGGAAGAAGGAAGGAAGAAGGAAGAAGGAAGAAGGAAGAAGGAAGAAGGAAGAAGGAAGAAGAAGAAGAAGAAGAAGAAGAAGAAGGAACAATGGGCAGAGGGTGGGGAGGGCACCTGGGCGGCTTAGTTGGTTAAGTGTCTGCCTTCGGCTCAGGTCATGATCCCAGAGCCCTCAGATGTTGGGCTCTCTGCTCAGTGGGAGTGTGATTCTCTCTTTCCTTGCTGCTCCCCCTGCTTGTACTCTCCGTCAAATAATTAAATAAAATAAACAAATAAACAAAAAACCTTTAAAAAAAAACAACAGGGGGCGCCTGGATGGCTCCGTCAGTTAAGCGTCTGCCTTCCACTCAGGTCATTATCCCAGCATCCTGGGACGGAGCCCCATGTGGGGTTCTCTGCTCAGCAGGGAGTCTGCTTCCCCCTCTTCCCCTCTCCCCACCCATGCTTCCTTTTTCTCTCTCCCTCTCTAAAATAGGTAATAAAACTGGGGAGCCTGGGTGGCACAGCCGGTTAAGCATCGACCTTCAGCTCAGGTCATGATCTCCGGGTCCTGGGATTGAGACCTACCTGCTCAGCAGGGAGTCTGTGTCTCCCTCTCTCTCTGCGCTTCCCCCTTTTTGTGCGCGCTCTCTCTGTGTCTAAAAAATAAAATCTTTTTTTTTTTAAAGATTTTATTTATTCATTTGACACAGAGAGAGATTACAAGTAGGCAGAGAGGCAGGCAGAGAGGAGAGAGGAGGAAGCAGGCTCCCTGCTGAGCAGAGAGCCCGATGCGGGCCTCGATCCCAGGACCCTGGGATCATGACCTGAGCCGAAGGCAGCGGCTTTAACCCACTGAGCCACCCAGGCGCCCTAAAAAATAAAATCTTTAAAAATAATAGTAAATAGGGGTTCCCGGGTGGCTCAGTCGTTAAGCGTCTGCCTTCGGCTCAGGGCATGATCTCAGGGGCTGGGATCGAGCCCCGCATCGGGCTCCTTGCTCTGAGGGAAGTCTGCTTCTCCTTCTCCCACTCCCCCTGCTTGTATTCCTTCTCTCACTATGTCTCTCTCTGTCAAATAAATAAATAAAATCTTAAAAAAACAATAATAAATAATAATAAAATATTTTTTTTAAAAAGAAACAACAGCTATAAAAGCATTCCAGACCTCCTTTCTACTTGCTAGATGGGATGCTACCCAATGATGAATTATTGAAAAAGCCAATCCAGGGCGCCTGGGTGGCTCAGTGGGTTAAAGCCGCTGCCTTCGGCTCAGGTCATGATCCCAGGGTCCTGGGATCGAGGCCCACATCGGGCTCTC
>LNAC01000047.1:6153877-6171556 GCA_002007465.1 Ailurus styani | reverse complement strand
GGCGCCCTAATTTTGCACTCTGAAATCTTGAAAACTAATTAGTGACTTTATTATTTTTTTTTTTTTAAGATTTTATTTATTTATTTCACAGTGGGAGAGAGATCACAAGGAGGCAGAGAGGCAGGCAGAGAGAGAGGGGGAAGCAGGCTCCCTGCCGAGCAGGGAGCCCGATGCGGGCCTCGATCCCAGGACCCTGAGATCATGACCTGAGCTGAAAGCAGAGGCTTTAACCCACTGAGCCACCCAGGCGCCCTAATTAGTGACTTTAAATATTTACTTATTTTTGGAATGAAGGGGATGTAAGAAATATTCTTCTGATAATCATATTTTACCCTTCACTCTAAGTATAAAACTTTGAAGCCCTCGGGCGCCTGGGTGGCTCAGTGGGTTAAAGCCGCTGCCATCGGCTCAGGTCATGATCCCGGGGTCCTGGGATCGAGGCCCACATTGGGCTCTCTGCTTAGCAGGGAGCCTGCTTCCTCCTCTCTCCTCTCTCTCTGCCTACTTGTAATCTCTCTCTCTGTGTCAAATGAATAAAAAAAAAAAAATCTTTAAAAAACTTTGAAGCCCTCTACAGGCTAGATGTAGACTTCTAAAAACCCTAACTACAGAAAAAGATTCTGATGGCTTGCATTGTTCAAACTAAAAATAATATTACAGTGTAAAATAAGTTTGAGGATATCCAACTAAGTTCTGATTTTCTTCACAATGACTATATTAATGCTGTTTCAAAATACCAAAACTTCCCTGCTTTGCTGGGGACTTAAGGAGGGATAGAGTCTACCTGTCAAGTAATCTCGCACTAGCATTATTTTCTTGGTTTGAACTTTTTTCATTTCAACTAATTTATTTTTTAAACTTTATTCTTGACTTATGATCAAAATTGATCAAATCATCAAAAGAACTTATAAGTTTGGACTCTAGAGTGAGCCTGACTGAGTTCAAATTACATCTTTTTTTATAAAGATTTTATTTCTTTGAGAGAGAGAATGAGAGCAAGCGAGCATGAGAGGGTGAAGGTCAGGGGAAAAAGCAGATCCCCATTGAGCAGGGAGCCTGATGCTGGACTTGATCCCTGGACTCCAGGATCAAGACCTGAGCTGAAGACAGTCGCTCAACCAACTGAGCCACCCAGGCGCCCTAATTGAGTTCAAATTAGACTCTACCACTAACTAGCTGTGTGACCTTGAGCAAATTCCTTAACCTGGGTGTCAGCTTCAGAATCTATAAAATGGATGTCACAATAAGTCAATACCCAAATCACTTCCTGCACATCAAGAATTCAAATAAAAGGAAAAAAATTTAATATAAAAAGAAAAAAAACTCAGGATTATTAGAGAAGAATATGTAACAAAGTGGGAAGTCAGCTTGACTGCTAGTAATCAGACTGACACATCTATCAGTCATAGACATGCTGACTGGACTTTTTCAATTCATAAACACAGTCTCCCATTTTGGCCTTTTTAGTAAACTCACATATCTCTTCCTTACTATTCTAACTAGCAGGACTTTAAAGAGGGGCCAAAAAAGTCCTCCAGGTGCAATTAAGGGAAATCAGAAACTACCTACCTCAAACAGTGGTGGTGATAGTTCTCTTCTTCCCCCACTTTACAACCATAATCCAATACAGAAAGCAGTGTATCTTCACCTACCAGGAAGCAACAAGACTCAATCAAGTTGAGATGTGCCTGCAATTTTTGTGTAGGTGTAAACTTCTCTTTTCTGCCCTTAGTCAAGAAACTGAGGACTTGATGATGAATCCAAACTGATTGAGACTGCTTTCTCCCTAGAGTCTCACCCTCTTATCGTCTCCACAGTAAAGAATCCAGGAATTGTGGTAACCCAAGAACACACTTTAATCAGCAATTAGATTTTGCTGATTTGCAAAGCTTTGAACAACTCAACACTACCTCATAATCACTGTATAAAATTCCAAATTATATTTGTTTTTTGGGTTTTTTTTTAAAGATTTTATTTATTTATTTGACAGAGAGAGAGAGAACACAAGTAGGCAGAGCGGCAGGCAGAGGGAGAGGGAGAAGCAGGCTCTCCGCTGAGCAGAGAGCCCGATGCGGGACTCAATCCCAGCACCCTGGGATCATGACCTGAGCCGAAGGCAGCGTCTTAATCGACTGAGTCACCCAGGCGCCCTTGTTTTTTGTTTGTTTGTTTAAAGATTTTATTTATTTATTTATTTATTTATTTATTTATTTTTTAAAGATTTTATTTATTTATTTGACACAGAGAGAGAGATCACAAGTAGGCAGAGAGGCAGGCAGAGAGACAAGGAGAAGAGGAAGCAGGCTCCCCGCTGAGCAGAGAGCCCGATGCGGGCCTCGATCCCAGAACGCTGAGATCATGACCTGAGCCGAAAGCAGAGGCTTTAACCCACTGAGCCACCCAGGTGCCCATAAAGATTTTATTTATTTACTTGACAGAGAGAGAGATCACAAGTAGGCAGAGAGGCAGGCAGAGAGAGAGGAGGAAGCAGGCTCCCTGCTAAGCAGAGCGCCCAATCTGGGGCTGGATCTCAGGACCCTGAGATCATGACCTGAGCTGAAGGCAGAGATTTAACCCACTGAGCCACCCAGGTGCCCCTCCAAATTACATTTGTAACCACAATACCAAAGAAAGATAATTCTTGGTCATTAAAACTTCAGAGATCATATTCTGAAAATATGGCAAATATGAATTTTTTATTCTGCTCCAGCAAGAAGCATAAAGAACTTAACAAAGGAACTGACACTACAAGGCAGAGGCAGTAGAGGGAAGATGAAAGAGGACTTCAACCACCTCCATTTTGACCTCAGTCTGTACTTTCTAATTGCTTAAGTTCTTCTTTTCAGCTTATCTCTGAACTCGGGCAAAAGACCAAGTGGGCAAAGCATTCTGTGAGGGATCCCTCAAGCAATAACAACTGCCCTGAGCCAGCAAGACCCCAAGGGACTGACCTCACAAGAATGATCGACCTGATCACCTGCACGTATTCACTGACCTTTGTCCCACAACTTCCTTCTATCAGCCTAGAAGTATTTTCAGCCCTTCAAGACAGTCTCTGAGACGTTAGTCCACTGTATTCCAGGTAATGGCCTCACAGAAATAAATTCCTTTCTTGTTCTACCACCATCCCCTCCTCTACCTTTGGATTTTATCCATAGCGAGTGGCTGAACCTGTTCTGTCTGGGAATTCCGGAGCGAGGTGCTGTTGTACCCTTAAGTGCCAGCTACACTTCCGGTGAGCCAGTCAGGAGCTATACTTCTGATTTATCCAGCCCCTTCCTCATTCCCCAGTAGAGAGCAGTTAGCCGTGGTGGCACCCCCTGGCTCCCTGTTTGTTTCCTGAGCTAGTGTCTGTGATAGGTTGGAGTCAGCTATCTGTGGCTAGTTGCTGCTGAAACCTGTTTTATTTCAAGGGCTTGCTTTCTCATTTGCCCAGAACTGGCACCAACTGTCTTTTTTTTTTTTAAGATTTTATTTATTTATTTATTTGACAGATTGAGAGCGATCACAAGTAGGCAGAGAGGCAGGCAGAGAGAGAGGAGGAAGCAGGCTCCCTGCTGAGCAGAGAGCCCGATGTGGGCCTCGATCCCCGGACCCTCGATCCCAGGATCATGACCTGAGCTGAAGGCAGAGGCTTTAACCCACGGAGCCACCCAGGCGCCCTGGCACCAACTGTCTTAACTGCATTTGGTGAAACAGAAAAATGAGTTAGAAGTAGTAGGCTCTAGAAATTTGGCTCCTGGTAAGTTCCCCCCAATAAATGCCTATTGGATCCTGTACTTTTTTAGTTCCCTGCTATTGGGTTTTTTTGAACCATCTGTCAGGATTTCATAACCTATTTGTTCAGGCTTGCATAGTATGGAGTTGTGGCAAGGGCCACTGAAATTTGTGAAAGTACTGATGGAAGGAGGAATGGTGAGAAGTAAACAGGAAGCTAGGGTAGATATTTGGCAGGATCTCTGTTGGACTTTGTGTGTATGTGAGTGTATGTACCAGATAAGAAGTACTATTTCTATACCCTTTCAAAGCTCCCTAGGGAGAATATTGGCTGACTGGTCTACTTCTAGTTATAAACCTATGAATGAGAAGAAAATGATACTTATGGTAACACCACCTGCCCTATGTATATGTATACGGTAAACTCAGAAGAAAGATGGCCACTGAATGGCTCTCTTGAATTCCTTCCTCCCTTTCTCTTGCCTCCAAATGGGGGTTTTGGTTTGGTTCTCATAGCTTGTCTAGGAAGCCACCTGGTTCAGTTGGTGAAGCTCTGACTTTTGGGGAGAACCAAAAACTAAGAAGCCATTTGGTTTAGTCAGTGAAACCCCTGACTTCTGGGGAAGAATGAATACTAACAGAGGTACTCTTGGTTTCACTTAGTTACCATTTTGTTTTTTCTGTGTTCTTTCTGAACTCTTGCCAGGAAGACAAGGAATATGCCTTCCGTTCCCAAAGAAAGGCCATTGGGACATATTTTGAATAAATGGTGCAGAGGGCTGAAAACCAACCAGAGAAAAAAAGCCTGGCTCGCAAGAAGGAAAGACAGGAGACAGAGATAAAGGAATGCTAGTCCAAACTTGCAATCTGTCTCTGGCCTTGCCAAGGGTTCCCTTGCACCTCTGCCTCTGCCTCTGCCCCCTTCTCCTCCAGTGCCTGCACTACCACTGGCTAGCCAGCTCCTGTACCATCCTCAGCACCAACACCACCACGGGCTCCTGTTCCTCCTACCCTTGCTATCAAGGACCAAAAGGCACCCCAAGCTGTTCGGCTACCTCCTCATGAGGTTCAAACTGAAGCACCTCCCAAATCAACATGAAGAGGCCCAGAGGTTCCCCTGAACTTAATCCAGCCACTTCAGACTTCCCCACAGGAGCCCCAGGTAAAACTGACAGCGGGGAACAAACTGATTTTTTAGTGGACATGCAACATACTCAGTATTAAAGCTAACTCAAGATAGCTGGTTCAATTAAAATAGACATGTCTTTAGAGTTACCAATATTAAACTTTTATTCTACCAAGGTTTACTAAAAGGTCAAAGAAATTCATGTTATCTCTGTTGCAAACAGATGACTTAAAATGAAGGTCAATTTTGTCTGTCTGAAAATTTTCATGGGTAATTGTTAAGGACAAGTAGGTTGAATAAATAAAATGGTACTAGGTGGGGCACCTGGGTGGCTCAGTCATTAAGCGTCTGCCTTCAGCTCAGGTCATGATCCCAGGGTCCTGGGATCGAGCCCCGCATCAGGATCCCTGCTCAGGGGGAAGCCTGCTTCTCCCTCTCCCACTCCCCCTGCTTGTGTTCCCTCTCTCGCTATCTCTGTCTCTGTCAAATAAATAAATAAAATCTTTAAAAAAATAAAATAAATTTAAAAATTTTTAAAAAATAAAAAAATAAAATAGAATGGCACAAGGAATTGGAATACACTTTTGTTGAGGGAGAAGAACGTAATTTTGTCCTATAATGAGACTGTCCTACATGAGACAATAGATTTTTCTCTTATTTAGAGAAAGAAAGCTTATGACTAAATCCGAATGTATAAAGGAATCTTATTTAGAGAAAGAAAGCTTATGACTAAATCTGAATGTATACAGGAAGTTGTAGGTTTGTGAAGTGGAATCTTTGGAAAAGAATTTTATGCATGTTCAGGACTGACTAAGATTGGAATGAATGAGTTTCTTTGGTTTTTTGGTTGGTGGGGTATAAGAGGGCCAGGTGGGAAAGAGACAAGGGGAGAGGGAGAGAGAGAATCTCAAGCTGGCTCCATGCCCAACACAGAGCTGGATGCAGGGCTAAATTCACAACCCTGAGATCATTACCTGAGCTGAAATTAAGAGTTGGAAGCTTAACCAACTGAGCCACCCAGGCACCCCATGGAAGAAATGAGTTTTAAAAATACATTGCTAGGGGTGCCTGCCCGGCTCAGTCAGTAAAGCATGCAACTCTTGATCTCAGGGTTGTGAGCTCAAGCCCCATGTTTTTACAAAAATAAATAAATAAAAATAAAGTGTACTTTTTTTTTTTAAAGATTTTATTTATTCATTTGACACACAGAGAGAGATTACAAGTAGGCAGAGAGGCAGGGAGAGAGAGAGGAGAGAGGAGGAAGCAGGCTCCCTGCTGAGCAGAGAGCCCGATGTGGGCCTCGATCCCAGGACCCTGGGATCATGACCTGAGCCGAAGGCAGNCCTGGGATCATGACCAGAGCCGAAGGCAGCGGCTTTAACCCACTGAGCCACCCAGGCGCCCAATAAAGTGTACTCTTAAAAAAAGTAAAGGTACATTGGTATAAGACTGAGATTTGGCTTTTTTCTCTATTAAAAAGACAAAGTTCTGAGGCACCTGGGTGGCTTAGTAGGTTAAGCGGCTGCCTTCGATTCCGGTCATGATCCCAGGTTCTTTGGATTGAGCCCCATGCTGGGCTCCCTGCTCATCGGAAAGCCTGCATCTCCCTCTGCCTGCTCCTCTGCCTGCTTGTACTCTCTCTCTGTCTCTCCTTCAAATAAATAAAATCTTAAAAAAAAAGAAAAAAATTTTCTTTGATTGTTGATCTGATCTTGATATAAAATTGGAAAAAGATTTTTCCTTTTCTTTATCTAACCAGAAAAAAGTTTCTATATTTTATCATTATCAGGTCTTTGATTACTTAAGAAAGTTAAAACTTCTCAGTATTAAAGGGGCTAAGTTTTGCTAATAACTATACAACCTTCTATAGAATCTTTTATTGCCACCTTAAACAGATAATTAAATGTTTAGTTTTATAACAACTTGTAATCTTGTTAAGGCAACTACTTTAAAACCTTCTGAGGTTTTGCGGGTGTCTGGTTGGTTTAGTCGTAGGAATATGTGACTCTTGATTCTAGGGTTGGGAGTTCAAGCCTCATACTGACTGTAGAGATTACTTCAATTTAAAAAAAGTGGGGGAGGGATGCCTGGGTGGCACAGTAAATCTCCGACTTTTGGTTTTCCCTCAGGTCATGATCTCAGGGTTGTGAGAAGACTGAGCCCCATGTCGGGCTTTGCACTCAGCACAGAGCCCGCGTGGGATTCTCCCTCCCACTCTCTCTGCTCCTCCCACTTGTGCTCACGCTCGCTCTCTCTCTCAAATAAGTATTTTTTAAAAACACAACCTTCTGAGGTTTTTAACAAACTTCCCAAGATTCAAATTCTAAACGAAGGTATTTTGACTAATTAGGCTTGTTTATTCGGCATGTTAGGTTACATGGTAAGCACTGTCAAAAAAATGGTGATAACCTTCTTAGGTTACATTATATGAGTAAATGCTATAACTGTTCTAGAAATTATATGAAAACCCTGAAGTTTTAACATGTCCTGGTATAAGGTCATCACTTGATGTTCTAATTATTGAAATGTTGTGTCTCACAGAAGAAACTGCATTTCCTTGTCAACTGCACTATAATGAACTGTCATCCAGTCTTTACCCATGTCCATCTTTCAGTCTTTTCTTATTTTAAGATTTTATTAATTTATTTATTTGAGAGAGAGAGAGTACAAGCAGGGGTTGGGGCAGGGAGAGGGAGAAGCAGACTCCACTGAGCAGGGAGCTCGATGTGGGGCTCAATCCCAGGACCCCGGGATCATGACCTGAGCCAAAGGCAGACTCTTAACTGACTGAGCCACCCAGACACCCCTAGTCTTTTGTTACTTATAGTTATTTTTCTGATGCTCTAAATGTTTCATCTTCAAGGAGATTCATGAAAAGGAATTTTTGGCAAATACAGGTTTCTGACATCTTTAAAATCATGAAACTAAACTGGGTAAGAATTTCCAGAACTAATGGAAAAGCTGCATTCAATCAGAACAAGAATTAGTAACAAGGACTAAATGAATTGAGAAAGATGATTACAGTCTTTATGACTTTTCTTTGAAACACTGCTGGTTCTAATGTTTGCTTTTCCAGATTTAAGGAAACTTTTTCTCTCAAACTATCTTTGACTTACAGAAATGATAAAATATTCCTTTGTGAAGAAATTGAAACATTTACTTTTTTTTTTTTTTTTAAGATTTTATTTATTTATTTGACACACAGAGAGAGATTACAAGTAGGCAGAGAGGCAGGCAGAGAGACAGGGAGAGGAGGAAGCAGGCTCCCTGCCGAGCAGAGAGCCCGATGCGGGCCTCGATCCCAGGACCCTGGGATCATGACCTGAGCCGAAGGCAGCGGCTTTAACCCACTGAGCCACCCAGGCGCCCTGAAACATTTACTTTTACTGCCTACCTGAACCCTCCAAAATTCAGAAGCTTTCATTGAGTATTCTTCCTTTCAAGGCAATGAAGAATCTGTTCTTGTAACAGGACACCATTGGAAACATTGATTACTTTGCCAAGACTTTGACTGGAAGGTCATATTTAGAGAAAGATATGCATAGACTCAGGTATCACCAAACAGCTTTAAAGAACTAAGGTTGACTTTATGGAGCCAATGGAGCCCCTTGGAAATGCTGGCCTGAGATCTTGCTAACAGAGTTCCCAGCAATCTTACCAGGTGAGTAAAGAATGTCATTTCCTGGCAGATGCAGGAACCTCAGGGTATTTGGGGGAACTTGAGAAGAATTCACTTAAATTTACAGGTATTGTAGGCAAATCTGATGATAAGAATTTGGCTTGGCTTCTGGCCTTGCAAGGTTATTAAAAGTTCAATCTAAAATTCCTTATAGGGCGCCTGGGTGGCTCAGTGGGTTAAAGCCTCTGCTTTCGGCTCAGGTCATGATCTCAGGGTCCTGGGATCGAGGCCCGTATCGGGCTCTCTGCTCGGCAGGGAGCCTGCTTCCTCCTCTCTCTCTGCNCTCTGCCTACTTGTGATCTCTCTATCTCTGTGTCAAATAAAGAAATAAAAAATCTTTAAAAAAATAAATAAAATAAAAGTCCTTATAATATATATATACTATGGAATACTATGCAGCCATCAAAAGAAATGAAATCTTGCCATTTGCAATGACGTGGATGGAACTAGAGGGTATTATGCTGAGCGAAATAAGTCAATCAGAGAAAGACAATTATCATTTGATCTCTCTGATATGAGGAACTTGAGGGGCAGGGAGGGGGATCGTGGGGGGTAGGGAGAGAAAAAATGAAACAAGATGGGATCAGGAAGGAGACAAACCATAAGAGACTCTTAATCTCACAAAAAAACTGAGGGTTACTGGGGGGGTGGGAGGGTAGGGATAGGGTGGATGGGTGATGGACACTGGGGAGGGTTTGTGCTATGTGAATGGTGTAAACCTGATGATTCACAGACCTGTACCCCTGGGGCAAATAATTAAAAAAAAGTTTAAAAAAATAAAATAAAATTCCTTATAGGGGTGCCTGGCTGGCTCAGTTGGAATAGCATGCAACTCTTCATCTCAGGGTTGTGAGTTCAAGCCTCATGTTGGATGTAGAGATTACACAAATAAGTAAATAAATAAACATCTTTAATATACATATATATTATATATATATATAATATATATATATAAAATAAAATTCCTTATACAAAGTTTCAGCAAAGCAGGTTTAAAAGAACTAATATTGTCGCAATCACTGTTCTTGCTGTGCTTATGTAAATACTTAGGCCAAGTTTGTTAAAACTGGACTTCTTTTACAAACAAATTGGTCTTCATTTGGTTCTCTTTGATGGAAATGAGGGTGATTTTAAAGAGAAAAATTATGTTTCAATAACACACCTTTGAGGATGTTAGACTCCAGTTCTGATTAACTGTCCTTGAATGCTGGTTGTTTGCCTAAGCCAGACATTTTGAGGTAAACGTTAGAGAAATTGCTGCAATAGCCTATGTATAGACAATTTTCGTGCCTCTTACTCTGTGGGAATAAAAAAATAACCCCATGGGCATAGAATTATTTGAACAGCTGGACAATGGGATGGATTCCCCAACAACTAAGTAACTCAACTATCACCTTGACCAATTCTGTATGGCTGGGATGGCAAAATTGCTCCTTAAAAGCCAGAGTGGGGGCACCTGGGTGGCGCAGTAGGTTAAGCGTCCAACTCTGATTTGGGCTCAGGTCATGATCTCAGAGTCATGAGATCAAGCCCTGCGTCAGGCTCTGTGCTCAGCATGGAGTTTGCTTGAGATTCTCTCTCCCTCTCCCTTTGCCACTCATGTTCTTTCTCTCTAAAATAAATAAATAAATCTTTTTAAAAATAACTTTTAAATAAAAGCCAGAGCATATCCCACTCCTTGGGGTTACCTATGGACTTATGGAAACAGTGGATGACCCTACCTTCATTATGACTGGAGTGGATAATGCACTCAGGGACACCCATATCTCCTGGGATGAGTCATCTCCCACTTGTCAGCAATTCTTCCTACCTAGGATATTGTTAAAGCTAGATATCAGGCAAAGAGGGGTTCTTGGTGATTTTACCCCTTAGCCATATTTGTCCCAGGAGTCATCTCTATTGATGAAGAATTATAAGTAGAAGCTTTGGCTAAGCATATAGCAGCCACTTTTAAACAGACCTGGAATGGAGTCACCTTCTTAAGTGACGAAACCACATAAATTCGAAAAGTGGTCCTCCAAGGGGAGCCTGGCTGGCTCAGGTCATGATCTCAGGGTCCTGGGATCAAGCCCCATGTCAGCCTCCCTGCGCAGTGGGAAGTCTGCTTATCCCTCCCCCACCACTTGTGTGCATGCGCGTGCTCGCTCGTGCTCTCTTTCTCTCTCTCTCTCAAATAAAAAATCTTTTTAAAAGATTTAAATCTAAATAAAAGATTGTTGGGACGACTGAGTGGCTCAGTTGGCTAAGCGTCTGCCTTTGGCTCAGGTCACGATCCCAGGGTCCTGGGATCGAGTCCCATATGGGGCTCCTTGCTCAGCAGGCAGCCTGCTTCTCCCTCTGCCTGCCTTTCCCCTTGTTTGTGCTTGCTCGAACTCTCTCTCTGACAAATGAGTAAATAAAATCTTTTAAAAAAAAAGTAAAAAAAAAATTAAAATTGTTTAAAATAAAAAAAGTGGTCCTCCAAACCTGAATGGCCCTGGATATCTTCACCGCAGCCCAAGGAGGCACCTGTGCTTTCATTCAAAGTGTTTACATTCCAAATTACTTGATAAATGTAACTAAAGCCTGGGATGCCTGGGTGGCTCAGTCGGTTAAGCATCTGCCCTAGGCTCAGGTCATGATCCCAGGGTCCTGGGATCGAGTCCAGCATCAGGCTCCTTGCTCAGCAGGGAACCTGCTTCTCCCTCTGCCTGCCACTCCCCTGCCTGTGCTCTCTAACTCTCTGTTTCTGACAAATAAATACATAAAATCTTAAAAAAAACAACACCATAATGTAACTAAAGCCAGGAAAGATGTGAACAAACAGATCGTTGCTATAGATGCCCTAGCTCTAGATCCTTTTAGCGGTTGGCTAAATTTGACTCCTTCCAAATGGAAATACACCCTGCTAAGCATTGCTGTACTTCTTGTTCTTTTTCTTTTTGCTTGTTAAAGTTGGACTTTTTGTATTTGTCAAATAGGAACCTGCGCCATTCACACAAGCATAGAGATGCTCTTGCTATTTCAGGAGAGACTTAAGAAATGAAGCTCTCCTACCCTGTTAAAAGTCTTCCATTCCAAAATCCCTACACTGGTCCCCATCAGTAGGAAATAGCTACAGAAGAAAGGACTGTCATCCCTTTTTCCTTCCATACAAAAGGAATGGTGTTTTGATAGTGAGGATTTGAAAAGAGGACTTTACTTCCATTTTGACCTCAGTTTGTACTTTCTCATTGCTTAAGTTCTTCTTTCCAGCTTATCTCTTAACTCAGGCAAAAGACACAGCAAGCAAAGCATCCCATGTGAGTAGAAAACCACCCCCTTGAGCAATGACAAGTGCCTTGACATCAGCAAGACCCAGCGTGACTGATGCCAAGACAATTACTGGCCTGACCTTTACTGCCCATCTGAATGTACTTACTGACCTTTGTTCCACATTTTCCTTATATAAACCTAGAAGAATCTTCAGAATTTTGGAGACAGTCTTTGAGACATTAGTCCATTGCCTTCTGGGTGATGGTTTCATTGAAATAAATTCCTTTCTTGTTTCACCACCACTCGGTCTTTGTCTTTGGATTTTACCAGTGGCACGTGGCAAAACCTGGTCTGTTAGGGACCCACGGAGCCAGGTGCTCTTGAACCCCTGCCCCAGTTTCAAAAAGAGGAACAGATACTAGAAATTGGATAACAGGCTTCCGGCGCCCGTGGCCGCGAATAATCATGGCGACCGTCAGAGCCTCTGTGTCGCTGTGGACCCTCCTCACAGCTTCCCGGAGAACGGAGCGGGTCTGTTTCTGGGCCCGAAGTCGGCCACAGCTCTGCGCCTTGCTCCAGCCACTGCCCGGGCCCTGCGGTGCGGGCCTGCCACGCCGCCGGCTTGCCTCTGAGGCGGATCTTGAGTGCCTTTTTGGCAATATTCTCATCATTGTAAATGCTCAGTAAATTTTATCAAGGAATGAATGAATGGATTTCATAGGTATTAACATTATGCATACTGAGCAGAATCTGGTAGCTCTGAGAACAAGAAACCTATATTTATGGATGAGGAAGTCTAAAACATACTCATCAAGATGACAGGCTTGGATCTGCAGAAGGTTTTTAAGCCATCTATACAAGAACTGAAGCCACCAACCTATAAGCTAATGACCCAGGCACAGTTAGAGGAGGCTACCAGAAAGGCAACTGAGGCAGCTAAAGTACGATTAAAAATGCCACCAGTTCTGGAAGAACGAGCACCAGTAAATGATGTGTTAGCTGAAGATAAGATTTTGGAAGGAACAGAAACAGCCAAATACATATTTACTGATATATCATATAGCATACCACACCGGGAGCGTTTTATTGTTGTCAGAGAACCAAGTGGCAGGCTACGCAAAGCCTCTTGGGAAGAACGGGATAGGATGATACAAGTTTATTTCCCAAAAGAAGGCCGTAGGGTTTTAACACCAATAATTTTCAAGGAAGAAAATCTTAAGACCATGTACAGCCAGGACCGGCATGTTGATGTCCTCAATCTCTGCATTGCCCAGTTTGAGCCAGATTCTACTGAATATATCAAAATTCATCATCAGACCTATGAAGACATAGATAAACATGGAAAGTATGACCTTTTACGTTCAACAAGACACTTCGGCGGAATGGCTTGGTATTTTGTAAATTAGAAAAAGATTGATGGATTACTGATTGACCAGATTCAGAGAGATCTAGTTGATGATGCCACCAGCTTGATCCAGCTGTATCACCTCCTCCATCCAGATGGCCAGTCAGCTCAAGAGGCCAAGGAGCAGGCTGCTGAGGGATTACATTTAATTAAGGTAAAAGGACTTGTCCCACACTGGCTGTTGTATGGTGANCTTTGCAAAAACAGAAGCACAGAAGGGAGCATATACAGAATTAACACTACAAGCTTACCAAGAAACATTCATTAGCCATTGTGCAGCTTCCTGAAAACGTCTCTTAAATAAATTTCATTTTAGTGAATTAAAAAAAAAAAAAGAAATTGGATAATACAGAATTGAAGCAAAGGAGCATATCCACATCCTCATAAATTAATCTCCTTCTTCTACAACTTCTCAATGAATATGGAAGGAGATTTCAGTTTTCGAAGATGGCTTCCTCCTAGCTCATTACCTTCCTTCCCATCTGAGGTTACCACAGTAGGAGCAGAATTGGACTTCATGTGTACATCCAAAGAGATCAAAGTTCAATGGAAAAAATGCATGGATTCGAAATGAATACTTTAGACAAAGAAAGGGCTCCATGCATCATATATACAACAGATAAACCATGAAGCTAAAGAAATTGGTCTAGAGTAGATATCCAAGAAAGTTCAATTCTACTGTATCCTGTTCATTGGAACTACATCACTCCTTCAAGCCTGATGATTATCAGTTGTAAATAACTAGTAACCTATTGTTATGTGCAATCTCTGAATATCAGTCAGACTTCTAGGGAGAAATAATTCAACTATGACATTCAGGAGCCACATTTGCAGTCATTATTATCCAAAAGGATTAACGATATGTGACTGCGGATACTTCAGTACAAGAGTCTTCTGTGTAAATCAGATGTTTCAGTAACGGCATGACGTTAAGTCAAAGAGCCAAAGGGATAGAAAGCAGAGGTGGGAACATCATGCCCATCCCATAAACAAATTAGGCTTCAAATATATTAACTAAAGAAAGTAAGTTCTGAAATCAAGGGTTGTGCTACCAGCTCAGAAGAGTAATTTCTCCAAAAATACAGGAAGCTTGTTGCTTCTAGACTCTGGATAAGGGCTCAAGGAAAAATAGCATTCCCTTTTAAATATTAACGTATCTGGGAAATGTGCCCCCAAGTACCTTTGAGATTCTCAAAATAACAGTGTGCATGCAACCTATCCTAATACTCACAACTTGATGGCTCGGTGGGTTAAAGCCTCTGCCTTTGGCTCAGGTCATGATCTCAGGATCCTGGGATGGAGCCTCAAATCGGGCTCCCTGATGAGCAGGGAGCCCGCTTCCTCCTCTCCCTCTGCCTGCCTCTCTGCCTACTTGTAATCTCGATCTGTCAAATAAATAAATAAAATTTTCAAAAAACAAAACAACAACAACAACAAAAACCTAATAACGGGAGCGCCTGGGTGGCTCAGTGGGTTAAAGCCTCTGTCTTCGGCTCAGGTCATGATCTCAAGGTCCTGGGATCGAGGCCCACATCAGGATCCCTGCTCGGCGGGGAGCCTGCTTCCTCCTCTCCTCTTCTCTCTCTGCCTGCCTCTCTGCCTACTTGTGATCTGATCTCTCTCTGTGTCAAATAAATAAACAAAAAATCTAAAAAAATAAACAAAGAAATAAATAAAATAAAAACAAAAAAACAATAAAACCTAATAACAGCACCACACAGCCATTCTCACTGCTGACATCCAGCCTCTGTCCTGATTGGTCGCTACACATGCTATACTGACTGTTAAATATTTTGTATACCACCTTTATTTTTTTTTTATTTTTTTTAAAGATTTTATTTATTTATTTGACAGAAAGAGCTCAGATCACAAGTAGGCAGAGAGGCAGGCAGAGAGAGAGGAGGAAGCAGGCTCCCCGTTGAGCAGGGAGCCTGATGTGGGCCTCGATCCCAGGACCCTGGGATCATGACCTGAGCTGAAAGCAGAGGCTTTAACCCACTGAGCCACCCAGGTGCCCTACCACCTTTATTTAAACCAAAATTTTCCCTGTGTTACAAATGAGAAAGAGGAATAAGGAATTCTGGTGGCTGGATCAAGAGCATGTAACAAGTCACTGGCATGGGAGATTTAATAACATTCTTTAATATTTAAGGAGGGCCTCAGATCTTCTTTTTTTCAGATTTTATTTATTTGAGAGAGAAAGAGAGAGTGAGAGAGCACAAGCAGGGGGTGCAGCAGAGGGAGCAGCAGAAGCAGGCTCCTCCCTGAACAGGTGAGCCAGACACAGGGCTTGATCCTAGGACCTGGAGATCATGACCTGGGCCGAAGGTAGTTGATTGAGCGAATGAGCCACCCAGGCGCCCCAGGAGGACCTCAGATCTTTCAGAATATTTTCAACGCAATTCTTTGACCTTCAGACCAATTCAGAAAGAGAGGGAGTTGGACAAACACAAGCTCCACTCTAACAAATGGAGAGTGAATTATGGAAGTTTCATTGATCTGCCCATGGTCAACGCAATGTCAGGGAAGCCAGCCAGGATCCTGTAAGTGTTCCGTACATTTCACCTCCCAACCTTGAGCCAAAACACCAAATTGGAGTAGTCCAGAGAAGGCAGCAAGCGGAACTCAGCTTACCACTTCTAGTTTCTAACTTTTCCCCCTTTTTTCTCTTTATCCTGTCACTCTTAGTTCCATAACAGCTGGCAGAGCAAGACTGATTTCAAACAACTGAAACATACAGAAGGGAAGAAGACCTTTCTTAAATACAAACCTTGATTCTCAGTCCCTAGTTTTTCCTTTTTCTGGTTGACTGAGGTTCCACATGTACTGGATTATAGTTGTAAGATGAGGGAAAATGCTGAAGTTCAAAAAAGCTTTAAAATAGCTCTGTTGAAATGACTGTGAAAAACACACCACTTTTTATCTTGGCAAAAATAAAAATTTCCAAACTTACACTCAAAGGCCACCAAAGGTACAGGAGCAAAGATACCTGATATAAAGAAAATTAACTAGAACATTCATTTCAACTATTTACAATCATAGAAACAAAATATAAATTGTAATTACTTAAACATGGTAATAAAAATATAATCACTGTGGGGGGCCTGGGTGGCTCAGTGGGTTAAAGCCTCTGCCTTCAGCTCAGGTTGTGATCACAGGGGCCTGGGATGGAGCCCCGCGTCAGGCTCCCTGCTTCCTCCTCTCTCTCTCTCTCTCTGCCTACCTCTCTGCCTACTTGCAATCTCGCTCTCTCTGTCAAATAAATGGATAAAATCTTTAAAAATATAATCATTGACTAACTGAAGCACTAGTCTTATGTGTAATTGCTAGCATTTTTAAAAACTTTTTTCTCTAAAAGTTAAAAGTTAAGGGCGCCTGGGTGGCTCAGTGGGTTAAAGCCTCTGCTTTCAGCTCAGGTCATGATCTCAGGGTCCTGGGATCGAGGCCCGCATCGGGCTCCCTGCTCCGCGGGGAGCCTGCTTCCCCCTCTCTCTGCCTGCTCTCTCTGCCTCCTTGTGATCTCTCTCCCTCTGTGAAATAAATAAATAAAATCTTTAAAAAAAAATAAAATAAAATAAAAATAAAAGTTAAAAGTTATAATTAAAGTTCCTTTAGGTTATCATTGTTTTCTAAAATGTACTGAAAACTTGATGTTAACATGTCTTTCATTTCAGAAAAATGAAACTAGAAATACCATTTGAATGAATAATGCTATTCAATAATCAAATGCCGTGAAAAGGCAATAACACAAAGTCTTCAGGATTTAACTCATATTCATACTCCAACTTAATCTTTCTTACAACCTTCAAAGAAAGAATTTTGATGAGTCACTTGTAAAGTTGAATTTAAAAGACAGAAAACTTAAAAATTATTGTATAAAATCATAAATTTTATAATTTAGGGGGCACCAGAGTAGCTCAGTTGGTTAAGCATCTGCCTTGGGCTCAGGTCATGATCTCAGGGTCCCGGGATAGAGCCCCGCGTTGAGCTCCCTATTCAGAGGGGAGTCTGCTTCTCTCTCTCCCTCTCCCTTCCCCCCACCCTTGCTTGTGCTCTCTCTCTCTCATAATAAATAAAATCCTCTAAAAAAATTTTTATAATGTAGAATCCTATTAAAATTTCTCTTCTGGGGTGCCTGGGTGGCTCAGCCGGTTAGGCGTGTGCCTTCAGCTCAGGTCACGATCCCATGAGCCCTACATCGGGCTGCCTGCTCCACAGGAAGCCGGCTTCTCCCTCTCCCACTCACCCTGCTTGTGTTCCCCTCTCTCACTGCTGTCTCTCTCTCTGTCAAATAAATAAATAAATAATCTAAAAAAAAAATTTCGGGCGCCTGGGTGGCTCAGTGGGTTAAAGCCTCTGCTTTCGGCCCAGGTCATGATCTCAGGGTCCTGGGATCGAGGCCCGCATCGGGCTCTCTGCTCAGCGGGGAGCCTGCTTCCCCCTCTCTCTCTGCCTGCCTCTCTGCCTCCTTGTGATCTCTCTCCCTCTGTGAAATAAATAAATAAAATCTTTAAAAAA
>LNAC01000047.1:6142793-6153666 GCA_002007465.1 Ailurus styani | reverse complement strand
AAAAAAAAAAAAAAAAAAAAAAAAAAAAATTTCTCTTCTATAAAATGAAGACAATCAGCATTTTCCACATACTATTCTTCTGTGGACTACATGTCCAGTACCTTAAGGTTACATATCAAGTGCTCAGGTCTATATATGGTACATAGCAAGTAATCAATACTTGTTAGCTAATATTATTCACCAGCATTATCATGCCAGGATACATACTGAAATATTTCTATACCAGGTGGCAAACAGCTACTGTTCCAACTCCCTAACATCCCTACAATGGCTCTGGTAGCCCTCTACCCCTACCAAAACTCCCACCACCACTACCACCACATAATATTTATGCATCAATCACTAACAAGTTAACTGGAGGCTTTCAGAACCTATCCTATTTATTAGTACCTCCATAGTTGTATTGCTAAATATTTTGAATATTATTCCTGGTTATTTTTACTACTTATTGAACTTGGATCAGCCATCAGGGAGTCAAGAAAAGCTAAATAAACACTGGATAAGACAAAAACCATAAATGAGGACTATATATCTAGGTAGAAAGATAAGGCTGAAGAGTCACTGGTTTCAGAGTTGGAAGTTGTATCTGGAAAGTCTTTGAGATCGGTCATTCCAGAACAAGCATGTCATCCTAATAACCAGGAAGGCAGATGATTATCTATAGTCATAGTGTCTGCAACACCTACCCAAAGGTTTTTGTTTCCTTTTGGAGCCTACATGCTCAATACATCTGTCTCTACTACTCTCCCAAACCACATCACACATGTAGATCTCAAGGGTTTTAGATATTCTGACACATAGAATTTTTTACCACTCCTTTATAGCTACATATTTAAATGATCTTTTTTTTTTTTAAAGATTTTTTTTTTTTTTTTTTTTTTTTTACACANCAGAGAGAGAGATTACAAGTAGGCAGAGAGGCAGGCAGAGAGAGAGGAGAGAGGAGCAAGCAGGATCCCTGCCGAGCAGAGAGCCCGATGTGGGCCTCGATCCCAGGACCCTGGGATCATGACCTGAGCCGAAGGCAGCGGCTTTAACCCACTGAGCCACCCAGGCGCCCTAAATGATCTTTTGATATGATAAACAAAACTGCAATTAACATCTTTGTTGCTAAATATCACTGTATACATCTTTACTTCTCTCTTAAATAAAATTACTGGGGGAGGAGTATGGGATAACTGGGTGATAGGGATTATGGAGGGAACGTGATGTAATAAGCACCGGGTATTATAAACAACTGATAAGTCACTGAAGTCTACCTCTGAAACTAATAATTCATTATATGTTAATTAAATTTAAATAAATTAAAATTGAATTTAAGAATAAATAAAAATAAAGTTACTGAATTTAGTATATGATAAAGGTGGTACTTAAAAATCGGAAAAAAAAAGGTAGGTTATTGAGTAAACAATGTTGGCCTAAGTGACTAGTCATTTGGAGAAAAATTTTATTCAATCCCTACTTCATTCTTCAT
Source organism: Ailurus styani (assembly GCA_002007465.1). Lineage (NCBI taxonomy): Eukaryota > Metazoa > Chordata > Mammalia > Carnivora > Ailuridae > Ailurus > Ailurus styani. The sequence continues at coordinate 6,152,192 of LNAC01000047.1, read as the reverse complement.
ATAAAAATAAATATTAAAAAGATCAACATAAAAAAATCATCAATATAAAAAAGTTTTAAAAATAAAGTTTTGGTAGAAAACATAAAATGTTTTTATCTTAGGATGAAGAAGGCATTTCCAAAAATGATAAAAAATTTTGAGGCGACAGCAAAAAGACTAACCCATTGGCTACATAAAACTTCTATTGGTGTTAATGTGTGTGAGAATTTTGGATGACACTTCCTAAAAAAAAGTTATAAGGTTAAAAGACAAACCTAAAACTGATATATAAAGGGCGCCTGGGTGGCTCAGTGGGTTAAAGCCTCTGCCTTCGGCTCAGGTCATGATCTCAGGGTCCTGGGATCGAGGCCCGCATCGGGCTCTCTGCTTGGCAGAGAGCCTGCTTCCTCCTCTCTCTCTGCCTGCCTCTCTGCCTACCTGTGATCTCTCTCTGTGTGTCAAATAAATAAATAAAATCTTTTAAAAAAAACTGATATATAAATTATTAGCAATATTTGACAGAAAAAAAGCAATGTCCTAATTCCCAAATTCATAAAAATAATTTTTTATAGTTTTTAAGCAAAAATGAATATTTAAAAAATAGAAACAACTCAGGAGAAAATGAAAGAAACACAATGGTCAATAAACATGGGCAAGCTGATCAACCTTACTCATAATTCCTAAATATTAAAAATTTGGTAAGACCCACTATTGGTATGGTATGCAAGGGAAAAAGACAATAAAAGCATTATGAAGATCAGCTGACAATGCCTATCAAAATTTAAATGCACATATCCCTTGATAAAATAATTTCCCTTCTCAAAATTCATTCTACTGATAAAATAACACAAGAACAATGTATTACTTGTGAAAAAAAAACCACTGAAAATATTCCAAATTCCAGTCAAGAGGAGAGTGGAATAAATAAATAATGATACATTCATAGATTAGAATATAACATCAGGTCTTAAAGAAAATAAGACAGGGGCACCTGGGTGGCTCAGCTGTTAAGTGTCTGCCTTCAGTTTGGGTCATGATCCCAGAGTCCTGGGATCGAGTCTTGCATCGAGCTCCCTGCTCAGCAGGAAGCCTGCTTCTCCCTCTCCCACTCCCCTGCTTGTGTTCCCTCTCTCATTCTCTCTCTCTCTCTCTCTCTCTCTCTCTCTCTAATAAATAAATAAATAAATAAAATCTTTAAAAAAATAAATTAAAAAGTAAGAACGATCTATGTATTGATATAGAAAACAGTCTTGAGATCATTGTAAAAGGTAGGTCTGGGCGCCTGGGTGGCTCAGTTGATTAAGCATCTGCCTTTGCTCAGGTCAGGATCCAGGCATCCTGGGATGGAGTCCGACATCAGGCTCCCTGCTCAGCAGGGAGTCTGCTTCCTTTTGGACTCTGCCCCTCTCCTCTGCTTCTGCTCTCTCTCTCTCTCTCAAAATAAATAAATATTTTTTTTAAAAAAGGTTCTAGGGCGCCTGGGTGGCTCAGTGGGTTAAAGCCGCTGCCTTCGGCTCAGGTCATGATCCCAGGGTCCTGGGATTGAGGCCCACATCGGGCTCTCTGCTCAGCAGGGAGCCTGCTTCCTCTTCTCTCCTCTCTCTCTGCCTGCCTCTCTGCCTACTTGTAATCTCTCTCTCTGTGTCAAATGAATAAATAATAAAAAAAAAAAAAATCTTAAAAAAATAAATAAATAAAATAAAATAAAAAAGGTTCTAATCTTATAGAGTAGCATTAGAAAAAAAGCATCGATGGGATGCCTGGGTGGCTCAGTTGGTTAAGTGTCTGCCTTTATCTCCCTCTCCCGCCCCCTCCCTCCCTCCCTTTGCCATTCCCCCTGCTTGTGTGTTCTCTCTCTGATAAACAAAATCTTTGGGGAAAAAAAACAAGCACTGAGGTGCCTGGGTGGCTCAGTCATTAAGCGTCTGCCTTCAGCTCAGGTTATGATTCCAGGTCCTGGGATCGAGTCCTACATTGGGCTCCCTGCTCAGCAGGAAGCCTGCTTCTCCCTCTCCACTCCCCCTGCTTGTATTCCCTCTCTCACTGTCTCTCTCTCAAATAAATAAATAAAATTTAAAAAAAAACATATATAAGAAATTGCTAATAGTGATTGTTTCTAGGAAGCAGAACTATTTTCTTTGTATGTATTATTATTATAGTCCTTATAATTTTTTTAAATGTTTGAAAGAAAAAAAATTAACATTTCCAGAAGTAGAATTGCCAAAGGGAATGTATGTTGTTCACATAGTTGAACATTTAAATTTCCTTACCTTTTCCTTTTTTTTCTTTTTTTAAAGATTTTATTCATTTGGGGGACCTGAGTGGCTCAGCTGGTTAAGGGTCTGCTTTCAGCTCAGGTCTGATCCCGGGGTCCTGGTATCGAGCATGCATCGGGCTCCCTGCTCAGCAGGGAAGTCTGCTTCCCCTCTCCATCCACCCCTGCTTGTGCTCTCACACTCTCTCAAATAAATAAATAAACTCTTAAAAAAAAAAAAAAGATTTTATTCATTTGACAGAGAGAACACAAGGGGGGAGTGGGGCGGGTGGGGGGGAAGAAGCAGCCTTCCCGAAAAGCAGGGAGCCCGACGTGGGGCTAGATTCCATAACCCCCAGATCATGGTCTGAGCTGAAGTCAGACGCTCAATGACTGAGCCACCCAGGCGCCCCTCATTTCCTTTTCCTACTATAAAAAATTTTTTATTTTTTTAGTTCAGATATTAATGCTTTCTTATATAATTGGGTGTAAGAGGACAAATGTGTGGTACTTAATCAATGTCATAAATATTACCTAAACGAAATTAAGTATTTTTTTTAAAGATTTTATTTATTTATTTGACAGAGAGAGATTACAAGTAGGCAGAGAGGCAGGCAGAGAGAGAGAGGAGGAAGCAGGCTCCCTGCTTAGTGGGAAGTCTGCTTCTGCTTCTCCCTCTCATTCCTCCCCGCCCCCTGCTTGTTCGCTCTCTCTCAAATAAAGAAAATNTAACCCACTGAGCCACCCAGGGGCCCCGAAATTAAGTACTGTAGTAGAAAATTAATTTGTCAGAAATAAAACACACCGGGCGCCTGGGTGGCTCAGTTGGTTAAGCATATGCCTTTGACTCAGGTCATGATCCCAGGGTCCTGGGATCGAGTTCTGCATCGGGCTCCCTGCTTAGTGGGAAGTCTGCTTCTGCTTCTCCCTCTCATTCCTCCCCGCCCCCTGCTTGTTCGCTCTCTCTCAAATAAAGAAAATATTTTTAAAAGAAAGAAAGAAAAAAAATACATCCACTCCTCTTACCTGCCATGGATCCAGCCATTAATCTGTGCACATGACCAGAAACTCCCAGCTTTGTAGTAATTAACTAGAAATCAAAAACATCAAATTAAATGGAATATTTTTAAGTACTCCTCATTTCACTGTTTCATAATGAAATCCATTATGAAATCCACTAAGAAGAAAATTAGTGTTACATATAAGTGAAACAAGTGCAACTGTATAAAGGTAAGCAGAGGTATAGCACATGGTGAGCAGGTAATGTATTTCCTCTGTAGCCTTCTATTCTAGTTCCACATGTTTACAATCTTAGAATTGCCAAACATACTATGTTGCACATTGATGACCTCGTATACTTAAAGAGTGAGTGGCAGTAGTACAAATAAAACACTCAATGAAGTCTTGATATACTGATGGCATCAATTCTGACTGATGAGCTTATTTAGAATGTTGTTCCCATTCTGTTGCTTACATTTCTTTTTAAGATAACCTATGAAATTTAACATACTTAATAATTTTCTGTGTTAAGACATTTGAGAGGATAACCTTTCAGTCCAACGGAGAAGAGAAAGTCAACCAGTGCGTAAGATGGGAAAAGTTAACTGATAAGCATTACTCAAAAACAGAATTTTACCATATGATTTCACTATTTTATTTAGTCAGAAAATCCAAAGCCACAATATTCCTTTCCTACAACTGAGAAACAAACGCAGGTGAAAAAGCTATTAATGTTTTATGGCTTTATTATTATCTACTTAGAATATATTCTGGCTCTTCTTCTTAAGTGTGCATAAAAAATTTGCTCAAAAATGACTAACAATTCTAGAATAGATAACTCCAAAACCAAGTTATATTTAAAAATTTGAACTATCACAAGTCTTTTTCCTTCAAAAAGGCATTACTTTACCCATTCATCCAAAGTAATGTTAAAGGGCAAAGTAAATGCCTTGTTAACTAAGTATGATATTCAAGGACACAAAAAGAAAACAAGATAAAGTTCAAGTACCGTTTTATAATGCTCAAATGCCATAAACTGGATTGCACCATAGGGAAAGATTCGAATCATCATTGCACCATTCCCTTTATATAATCCAAGGTATCCCTCCTTTTGGGGAACAGCACGCAATGCAGAAAATACTCCTATTTTTAGAAAAATGTTTAGAAGAAAAATACTATTAAAACAGAGAAAACTATCTAAATTCAAATTTTCATGACAATCACAGAAAAGATTACTGTGCCATCATTCATGACATAATTTTGCATGAGGAATTCCATGAATAGTAATTTACATTTAGCAGTTAAACCTATTTAAAATACCTAAGTCCAAATTATACAAACATATCTCATGTAAAAATATAAAACATATTTTAGCAAAAACATAAAAAACCCCAGCCATACATTAAATTATATTTATAATCATCACAAATTATGTTAACTTATAGCAACCTAAAAGATATTAACAGAAATATATTCAAGGACCAGATACTGCATTGCAGGTGATTGACTCTGAAAGGATAAAAGTTTCCCAGACTGAGCTAGATACATGTGTGGTTGTTTACATAAGGAAATTGCTAAATAAAAGAAACAAATTTTATTTTTTAAAAGACTATATTTATTTATTTGAGAGAGAAAATGCACTAGAGAGAGAGCAAGCATGAGTGGGGGTCAGAGGGAGAGGGAGAAGCAGGCTCCCCACTGAGCAGTGAGCCAGACCCCGGGCTCAATCCCAAAACCCTGGGATCATGACCTGAGCAGAAGGCAGATGCCCAAAGAACTGAGCAACCCAGGTACCCCAAAGAAACACATTTTAAAAATTATTAAAACTATTTAAATTTGGGGGGGGAATTTCCATTAGGACACATTATTTTTTTTTTAAAGATTTTATTTATTAGAGAGAGAAAGAGATCACAAGTAGGCAGAGAGGCAGGCATAGAGAGAGGGGGAAGCAGGCTCCCCGCTGAGCAGGGAGCCCCATGCGGGCCTCGATCCCAGGACCCTGGGATCATGACCTGAGCCGAAGGCAGAGGCTTTAACCCACTGAGCCACCCAGGCGCCCATCCATTAGGACACTTTAATAAGGAAGATGATAAAGGCCAGAGTTCTAATCCTATATATTAATATATTATTTATTCTATTAGTGTCAATCACTACTCCTATTTGCAGTACAGACTTCTCATAAACAAATCACTATACCCATTATTAAATTATTTAAATTCAAGGTCATTTCCAAATTTTCAAACAAAAATTTGATCAAATATAAAAGTAGGGTGCCTGGGTGGCTCAGTGGGTTAAAGCCTCTGCCTTCAGCTCAGGTCATGATCTCAGGGTCCTGGGATCGAGGTCCGCATCGGGCTCGCTGCTCAGCGGAGATACTGCTTCCTCCTCTCTCTCTGCCTGCCTCTCAGCCCACTTGTGATCTCTCTCTCTCTCTGTCAAATAAATAAGTAAAATCTTAAAAAAATAAAAAATAAATAAATAAAAGTAAATCACTACCCTCACTTACCATTTTAGAATGTAAATATCTTTTGATCTCTTCCCAGAAATTAAAATTGTAGGTACTTAATAACATCCAAAACAAGATATCCTAAAAGCATTTTTTTTTAAGATTGTATTTATTTATTTGACAGAGAGAGACACAGCGAGAGAGGGAACACAAGCAGAAGTGGGACAGGGAGAAGCAGGCTTCCTGCTGAGCAACTAGCCTGGCATCATGACCCGAGCCGAAGGCAGAAGCTTAACAACTGAGCCACCCAGGCACCCCAGTCACCCTCAATCTTAAAAAAAAAGGGGGGGAACGCCATATTGGGAACCTTGCTCAGTGGGGAGTCTGCTTTTCTCTCTCCCTCTGCCTCTCCCCTCTGTTCCTGTTCTCTCTCTTTCTCAAAGAAATAAATAAAATCCTTTTTAAAAATTTTAAAAAGAGGGCACCTGGGTGGCTCAGTGGGTTGAAGCGTCTGCCTTCGGCTCAGGTCATGATCTCAGGGTCCTGGGATCGAGGCCCGCATCGGGCTCCCTGCTCAGCGGGGGGCCTGCTTCCTCCTCTCTCTCTGCCTGCCTCTCTGCCTACTTGTGATCTCTCTGTCAAATAAATAAATAAAATCTTAAAAAAAAAAAAACTCTACAAAAAAAAAATGTTACAAGCATGTTTGGAAAGAATATGTATTCTCTGTAGGGTGCAAGTTCCCTATGCATCTGATCTGTTATATCAAGCTTATGTGTTACTTAAATCCCTCTCTAGGGGCTCCTGGGTGGCTCAGTGGGTTAAGCCACTGCCTTCGGCTCAGGTCATGATCTCAGGGTCCTGGGATAGAGCTGCACAACAGGCTCTCTGCTCAGCGGGGAGCCTGCTTCCCCCTCTCTCTCTGCCTACCTTTCTGCCTACTTGTGATCTCTCTCTGTCAAATAAATAAATAAAATCTTAAAAAAAAAAAAGTAGGGGTGCCTGGGTAGCTCAGCTGGTTAAGTGTCTGCCTTTGGCTAAGGTCATGATCTCAGGGTCCAAGGACTGAATCCCACATCAGCTCCTCCTCAGTGGGGAGTCTGCTCTCCATCTCCCTCCTCTGATCCCCCAGCTCATTCTGCCCCCCAAGTAAAATAAATAAAAAGTCTTTAAAAAAAAAGTAATGATTTTTAAGGAATGCCATTATTATTCACCTGTATATTTTTACATCACATTTGACTATAAAAAGCTCAATGAGGTCAAAGATTTTCAATATATTACAAAAAAAAATTTTTTTTTAAGATTTTATTTATTTGACAAAGAGTGAGAGAGGGGGAACTATAGAGGGAGAGGGAGAAGGAGGCTCCCAGCTGAGCAGGGAGCTGGATGTGGGACTTGATACCAGTACCTTGGGATCATGACCTGAGTGGAGGCAGATGCTTAACCATCTGAGCCACTCAGGGGCCCCTACAGAAAAATTCTTTATGCAAAGTGGGGGGGCGCCTGAGTGGCTCAGTGGGTTAAACCCTCGGCTCAGGTCATGATCTCAGGGTCCTGGGACCGAGGCCCACATCGGGCTCTCTGCTCATTGGGGAGCCTGCCTCCTCCTCTCTCTCTCTGCCTGCCTCTCTGCCTACTTGTGATCTTTCTCTCTCTCTCTCTCTGTCAAATAAATAAATAAAATCTTAAAAAAAAAAAAACCACACACACACAAAGTGGGGGAAGGAAAAATTCTAATTGTACTCCTTGCTTTTCATTTGGCCAGAATAATTTTGCTTCAATATAAAAGACAGTTTTGATGCCTTGGAAGTAAAGTTACACATTTTTAAAAGAAGCTAAAGTAGAAGTTTTTTTAATAGCACATTTTCATCATCTCTGAAAATTCATGTTTAAAAAAGCAAAATTTGGGATGCCTGGGTGGCTCAGTTGGTTAAGCGTCTGCCTTTGGCTCAGGTCATGATCCCACGGTCCTTGGATCGAGTCCCTCATTGGGCTCCCTGCTCAGTGGGGAGCCTGCTTCTCTCTCTCCTGCTCCCCCTGCTTGTGCTCTCTCTCTGACAAATAAAATCTTAAAAAAAAAAAAAAATTAAGGGCACCTGGGTGGCTCAGTGGGTTAAAGCCACTGCCTTCGGCTCAGGTCATGATCTCAGGGTCCTGGGATCGATCGAGGCCCACGTCGGGCTCTCTGCTCAGCGGGGAGCCTGCTTCTCTCTCTGCCTGCCTCTCTGCCTACTTGTAATCTCTCTCTCTCTGTGTCAAATGAATAAATAAAAATCTTTAAAAAAAAAAATTAAAATTAAAAAAGCAAAATTTTACTTTATGTATGGATATAAAAAGAGGCATCTACAATAAAATGCCCAAAAACATTTAAAAAGAAAACCCACATATATAATTTTTTTGCCTTATATATTTTAAAGATACATGAAACTCCATATACTATACCAACAGTTCATCGTTTCATTCCAGGAATTCCATTTCAAATTTTGCATGCCTTGAAGGGTAACACTGTAACCCGTGGCATGTAGCCCTGTAGAGCGTGAAATCTAATGTGAATGTGTAATCTAATGACTACAAATCAGGAAACAAAACAACATAAACCAGCATGGGTAGGAGGTTAAAGGAATAAAACAATCCTGCTCAGACATTCATATGTTGTGGTATGGTAAACACCCTGAGATATTGGGTAATATAATTCATCTCCTTTTTACCCTTAATTTGGGCAATGAAAGAAAACAATTTCCTTCCTTTCCACTTTTATATACTGTCTCAATAAGTTCAGAGGTCTGATTCTATGTCTGAGCAGCACACTGAGCTCACTGCAGGACACACGAATGGCAGCAATTTTTTTTTCTTTCCATTTTAAATATACTTACTTAGTATTAAAAATATTGACAAGAAAATAAGCTACAGTTAATATATAACATAAATATTCATTACATTTTTTTAGAAAAACCACATTTCAAAAACGCCATTAGAAAAGGAATTGATTTTTTTAAATTGAAGATAGCTGACACAATGTTATATTAGTTTAGGTGTACAACATAGTGATTTGACAACTGTATACATTATGGAAAAAATAATTGTCTCTTATTCACTCTGTAGAACATCTTTCTTATACAGTGATGCTGCACAGGTCATGCAGAGCACACATTATTTTTTTTTTTAAAGATTTTTATTTTTTTTTTATTTATTTCACAGAGGGAGAGAGATCACAAGGAGGCAGAGGCAGGTAGAGAGAGGGGGGGGGGAAGCAGGCTCCCCGCTGAGCAGGGAGCCCGATGCAGGCCTCGATCCCAGGACCCTGAGATCATGACCTGAGCCGAAAGCAGAGGCTTTAACCCACTGAGCCACCCAGGGGCCCCAGAGCACACATTATTGCTATCTATTGAAGCACGAGCCTAATAAAGCAATGGAGTGCTATGAGTTAGTTGCCTTGACATAATTTCTTTCTTGGTCTCTGTCCACATTAATTTTTTTTCTCTTAAATCTTTTCCCCTCTAATTGAAAAAGTAATATATGTTCAACATGTATTTTTATTATTATTTTTTTTTATTTCAAAGAGGGAGAGAGATCACAAGGAGGCAGAGAGGCAGGCAGAGACAGAAAGGGGGAAGCAGGCTCCCCGCTGAGCAGGGAGCCCGATGCGGGCCTCGATCCCAGGACCCTGAGATCATGACCTGAGCCGAAAGCAGAGGCTTTAACCCACTGAGCCACCCAGGCGCCC
>LNAC01000047.1:6086310-6119890 GCA_002007465.1 Ailurus styani | reverse complement strand
TATTTGACACAGAGAGAGAGATTACAAGTAGGCAGAGAGGCAGGCAGAGAGACAGGGAGAGGAGGAAGCAGACTCCCCGCCGAGCAGAGAGCCCGATGCGGGCCTCGATCCCAGGATGCGGAGATCATGACCTGAGCCGAAAGCAGAGGCTTTAACCCACTGAGCCACCCAGGCGCCCCAAATCTTTTTTTTTTTTTTCCAGTTTTATACCTTTATTTGACAATCAGCGATTAGTTCTCAACCACATTAACTGTCTGTAGATTTTTTAAAGTGGTGACAGGTACATAGGTAACCAGTGTGTAGAGCTTGTTTCGTGAATCTTCATCCTCGTTACGTTTTCTGGACAACCACACAGGGATACGGTATGGAACGTTCCTCATTCCTTTGGCCCAGACAGCTTTGTTGAGCCTGGTGTCAATGCGCACATCTGGAGTTCCCATCTCCTTCATGGGGAATTTCCAGATCTCTTTGAGTGCCCGAGGGGCATGCTTCTTGAAACCCACTCCATGGGTGCTCTTGTGAATGGTGATGGTGTATTCTCTGGTCACTACCTCGGTGATGGCAGAACGGTGCTTCTTCTCACCACCCTTCTTCGCAGGAGCCATTCTGCCAGGCCCTGTTTGGAAGGTGAAATAGGTCAAATCTTATAGCCACTAGCAACCTTGGAGCCACAATGGAGGTCTTGTCATCATCCCAAAAGCAACATGAAGCCAAAGTGTTAAGCTATGGTTGACATGGTCAGGTGTACATTTCAAAAAGATCCCTACCCATAGCTTGGATAATGGAATAGGGACAAAAGTGGTTATGATTAGACTATTGCAAGATGTGGCACTTAGTCTAGAGTGAAGGCCATAGGAATGGAGGGAAATGGGTGGATTGGAGAGACACTGAAGTGATAAAATGGGTGAGACTTGGCAATGAATTTGACAAGGGCCATGGAGAGAGGGAGGTGTCAAGGATAATTCCTAGGTTCCTGTTAACATAAATGTATGGATTCAAGGAGGCAGGGATCACTGGAAGAGGATTAGTTTGTTACTGGTTTGGAGCAAGGTGGAAGGACAGAGGAAAGGATGAGTTGCTTGGTTGGGACATACTGAGTTTGCAGAGGCCTTGGAAACATCCATTTGGAGATATTAAAGAGGTGACTACATAGGGAGCAGCCTGGGCTGAAGATATATCATTGGTAAATCAAGGCTAAGGCGAAAGTGAGAACCCAGAATTCAGTCATGGGTAATTGCAACACTTAATGGTTAGAGGATGATGGCAAAGGAGACTAAGGAGTTGCTAGAGATGGAGAGAGAAAAACAGGAGTTATAGAGGCCAATGAAAAAGAGTGTTTTAAGAATAATATAGGGGCGCCTGCGTGGCTCAGTGGGTTAAAGCCTCTGCCTTCAGCTCAGGTCATGATCTCAGGGTCCTGGGATCGAGGCCTGAATCGGGCTCTCTGCTCGGCAGAGAGCCTGCTTCCTCCTCTCTCTCTGCCTGCCTCTCTGCCTACTTGTGATCTCTCTCTCTGTGTCAAATAAATAAATAAATAAAATCTTTTTAAAAAAAAGAATAATATAGTATTGGATGATGAGTACTGAGTAACATATGGAATTGTTAAAGCACAGAAACTAATATAACAATGTATGTTAACTGTGCTGGAGTTAAAATGTAAAAACAAAGATAAAGACAAAAAACCTAAAGTGATTAGAATGTTGAGAGAGAGAGAGAAAGAGTAATATAGTACTGGAAATGTTGAGTTTAGGGGCACCTAGCTGGATCAGGCAGTAGAGCACAAGACTCTTGATGTCAGGGTCCTGAGTTCAAACACCATGTTGGGTGTGGAGCCTACTTAAAAAGAAAAAAAAAAAAGTCACGTTTAAAAGGTCTGTGAAGAATCCAACTTGAGGGCGCCTGGGTGGTTCAGTCGGTTAAGCAACTGCCTTCCACTCAGGTCATGATAATGGAGTCCCGGGATCGAGTCCTGCATCAGGCTCCCAGCTCCGTGGGGAGTCTGCTTCTCTCTGTGACCTTCTCCCCTCTCATGCTCTCTCTCACTTAAATAAATAAAAAACAAACAAAGAATCCAAGTTGAAATAATCTGGAGCTCAAAAATGGACTTTAAGTTTAGAAAGATAAACTTGGAGGTTTGCAGCATTTCAGTTGCAATTTAAGTCGTACTTATTTAGGGATCAGAGCTTAATATGTAAAGATAGTACTCGTATTCCATCAACAGTAACAATTACTATTCATACACTTAAGCAATAATAACAGTGATGGATTTACATACTGTTTTCCTCCCAGAAGATAGGAACACTTTGGGGATATTATCTAATTGCTTCTGTCAGTCAATATTTGACCTGTCAGCAATATTTATTGAGGGTATTATAGTATAAGGTCCTATACAAAGATAAGATCCAAAAGAAATAGAAGATAACAGTCTTACCCTGAAACCTTCAGGCAGTTGGGGAAATAAAATGTTGACATATCTAGTACTAATGAACACTGCCAAAATTACATATTGGTCAGCACCAATTAATAAAATTCAACACTACTGGGGGACCTGGGTGACTCGGTTGGTTAGGTGACTGCCTTGGTTTCAGGCCATGATTCCGGGGTCCTGGGATCAAGCCCCTGCTCTGCGGAGAGCCTGCTTCTCTCTCTCCTCTGCCTACCACTCTGCTTACTTCTCTCTATCTTGATGTCAAATAAATAAATAAATAAAATCTTTTTTTAAAATCTTAAAAAAAATTCAACACTGTTCTTCATGAATGCTGAAGAGGAATGATAATTCAGAGGTTATTTACATTTGTTGGAGTTGTTCAAGAACAATTTGCTAGGGCACCTGGGTGGCTCAGTGGGTTAAAACCTCTTCCTTCAGCTCAGGTCATGATCTCAGGGTCCTGGGATCCAGGCCTCATCGGGCTCTCTGCTCAGCAGGGAGCCTGCTTCCTCCTCTCTGCCTGCCTCTCTGCCTAATTGTGATCTCTCTGTTTTAAAATCTTTAAAAAAGGGCGCCTGGGTGGCTCAGTGGGTTAAAGCCGCTGCCTTCGGCTCAGGTCATGATCCCAGGGTCCTGGGATCGAGGCCCACATCGGGCTCTCTGCTCAGCAGGGAGCCTGCTTCCTCCTCTCTCCTCTCTCTCTGCCTGCCTCTCTGCCTACTTGTAATCTCTCTCTCTGTGTCAAATGAATAAATAAAATCTTTAAAATAAAATAAAATAAAATAAAATCTTTAAAAAAAAGAAGAAGAACAATTTTCTAGAGGAACTGAGTTGTCAGTGGATTTTAAAATAATAGAATTCTAGAGATGGTAAAGGCCTTGGGAATCTTGAAGGCAGCGACAAATACTTTTGAAGTTTTTCTTACAGATAAGGACAAGGGAAAGAGACCTGCAGAACCCGTGCTTCGTGTGGCCCTGTTACAGATGCTCTGCATTGACTGTCATGTTTAAGGTGTAGTGACACCGTGAAGTTTATCAAGAAATTAGTCTCGTAGCTCTGTAGTAGTCTTGTAGTCTGGGTGGCTTGGTTGGTTAGGCATCGGATTCTTGATTTCAGCTCAGATCATGACTTTGAGGTTGTGGGATTGAGCCCCCACCCCAAATCAAGCTCTTTGCTCAGCTCAGAGTCTGCTTGTCCCTCTCTCTCTGCTCCTCCCCCGGCTCACTCTCTCTCTTTCTCTCTCTCTCAAATTAACAAATGAATAAAATCTTTTATTTATTTATTTATCTATCGATCTATTTATTTATTTATTTTTAAAGGTTTTATTCATTTATTTGACACAGAGAGAGAGAGTGCATAGGTCAGAGAGGGAATACAAGCAGGGGAAGTGGGAGACGGAGAAGCAGACTCCCCGCTGAGCAGGGAGCCAGATGTGGGGCTCGATCCCAGGGCCCTGGGATCATGACCTGAGACAAAGGTAGATGCTCAACCCACTGAGCCACCCAGGTGTCCCAGTGAATAAAATCTTCAGGAAAAAAAATGAAATTACTCTGAGTTGTGCAAACATAGAATTGCTGGATTGCAGCCATAGAGTTTAGATCAGACCTCAGAGAGGTATTTAACAACAAAAAACACTCTTTTAAGATTTAGTTATTTATTTTAGGGAGAAAGAGAAAGGATGTGCGTGCAGGGGTAAAGAGGGGCAGAGGGACAGAATCTTCAAACTGACTCCCCTCTGAGCCCAGAGCCCTACTCGGGATCTGATCTCATGACCCATGAGATCATGACCTAAGATGAAACCAAGAGGGCACCTGGGTGGCTCAGTGGGTTAAAGCCTCTGCCTTTGGCTCAGGTCATGATCTCAGGGTCCTGGGATCGAGCCCAGAAAGGGAGCCTGCTTTCTCTCCTCTCTCTGCCTGCCTCTCTGCCTACTTGTAATCTCTCTCTCTCTCTCTCTCTCTCTCTCTCTCTGTCAAATAAATAAATAAATAAAATATTAAAAAAAAAGGTAATATAGAGGAAGGAGAGACAGAACAGGAGGGAAGACATTCTAGGCAGAACTGTATCTGTTCCAACCTTTCCATCCCTTCTATTCACAAAGCCAGAGAAAATACATTTGTTAGGAGAGACTCGCCAGGTAGTTAAGATAGCTTTGAATAAATTCTCAGTGGGGAGGAAGAAAATGTCCAGAAATAATTCAGGCAATTGCTTTTAAAGGGACTAATAGGGGTGCCTGGGTGGCTCGGTTGGTTAATTGTCTGCCTTCCACTCAGGTCACGATCACAGGGTCCTGGGATCAACATGTTGGGCTCTCCGCTCAGCTGGGAGCTGACTTCTCTCTCTGCCCCTCCTCCCTGCTAAGACTCTCTCGCTCGCTCTCTCTTAAGTAAATAAATAACTTCCTTTTTTTTTTTAAAGATTTTATTTATTTATTTGACAGAGACACAGTGAGAGAGGAAACACAAGCAGGGGGAGTGGGAGAGGGAGAAGCAGGCTTCCTGCTGAGTAGAGAGCCTAAAGTGGGGCTCGATCCCAGGACCCTGGGATTATGACCCAAGCTGAAGGCAGATTCTTAGTGACCGAGCCATCCAGGCACCCCAAATAAATAAATTCTGAAAAAAGAAAAAAGTGCCTAATAAATGGAGGTCACTACATGTGACATAGAGAAACATCAGCATGTAGTGGGTCCCAGAATGCTTCAGGTAAAAATGAATGGAAAACAGATCAGGAACATCGCTCATGGCTTCCAAGGTGAGAGATCATGGGCTGGAGCTACAAAGCAAAATATTCTGGGCTGGATTCAGCTTTGGAAGTCTTCTGCTGGACCAGGAGTCCTAAAGTACTTGCAGGGCTGAGAGATTCTGAAGAAGAGAGAGAAGATGGTGACAGCTTTTGGCAGGACATGTAAGATAAGAATCAGGATGGCCTACACATCTCACAGGACTGAGGTGCGTCCAAACAAAAGTAAGAGTGGGGGAAGGAGCATGAAGTCGTGCTGGGAGTCTGACCACGGGAGAGTGGGTCAGTAGGCTCGGGAATAAATAGATGTTATAGGCACAAGAAACAGGAAGAAATAGAAATTGTCATGGAGAGAAATGGGACTGAAGTTAGATGGGAGAGCAAGATCAGATAAAACGTGACCTCGGCATGCTAAACATAAAGGCCCCTAGAATGCAGGGAAGATGGAGCACTGAAGAAAAGGCTGAAGATGCTAGAAAGAAGAGCCCTTAAAATAGTAAAAACAGGGCGCCTGGGTGCCTCAGTGGGTTAAAGCCTCTGCATTCGGCTCAGGTCATGATCTCAGAGTCCTGGGATCGAGGCCCGCATCGGGCTCCCTGCTCAGCGGGGAGCCTGCTTCCTCCTCTCTCTCTGCCTGCCTCTCTGCCTACTTGTGATCTCTCTCTGTCAAATAAATAAATAAAATCTTAAAAAAAATAGTAAAAACAGCTTAAATAAAATAGCATGGACACTATGGGCTCCACAGCAAAATTTATGGAGCAGCCATATAACAGGGAAGACACTTTAGCAAAGGAAGGAAATAGTACTGCTGAGAAAGAATGGGAAAGGTAAGTAAGAAATCTATTGCTTGGGGCACCTGGAGGCTCAGTCGGTTGGGCTTCTGCCTTCAGCTGGGGTTATGAGCCCGGGGTCCTGGAATTGATCTCTGTGAAGCGCTCCCTGCTGGGTGGGGAGCCTGCTTCTTCCTTTTCCTCTGCCGTTCCCCCTGCTTGTGCTCTCTCATGCTCTCTGTCAAATAAATAAATAAATTCTAAAAAGAGAGAGAGAGAGAGAGAGAAAGAGAGAGAAATTTATTGCTTGAGGGCCCCACTTGACAGCTCTGGCTATGGGCAGCTTTGGTGGTGAGGAAAATGAAGGCTTAGAACCGGTCCCATGGCAGAATGAGGCTAAAAATCTCCCCAAACAGGGAGTACTAAGGAGCAATAAAGACTTCAGGCAGATTTAGGTCTTAAGATTTTGAAGCTGGCTAAGGCTCTAAAAGAATTCTGCTGCTTGCAAGCAGTAGAGGAAATGGATGATGGAAATACAGAGGTCAAGTGGGGATGCTTCCTGGTTGAGTTTGGGAGAGGTGAAGAGAACAATTGAATTGGTGGATTGAAAAAGTTACCAGTGAAGTTGCTGGACAAGGCGGCATAAAAAAGAGAAAATGGCCTAATCTTTTTTTTTTTTTTTTAAAGATTTTATTTATTCATTTGACACAGAGAGAGAGATTACAAGTAGGCAGAGAGGCAGGCAGAGAGAGGAGGAAGCAGGCTCCCCGCTGAGCAGAGAGCCCCGATGAGGGGCTCGATCCCAGGACCCTGAGATCATGACCTGAGCTGAAGGCAGAGGCTTTAACCCACTGAGCCACCCAGGCGCCCAATGGTCTAATCTTGTCATTAGAAGTAGGGAAGGAGCTTGCATCAGAACAGGCTCACTTTGACCACATTCAGATAGTTCCCCATTTGAAGTTTGGTCCTTTTGGAAGTTGTCTATAATATAAAAGATCTTGTTTCATCATTATAACTAGAATATGTCTTCATGCTTTACAATTACTGGGAAGACACACGAATCCTACTTTCTTTCAAAACAATTCTGGCAATATCAGTTTTGTTTTGTTTTTTTCCCTTCAGAATACTGATTTGAGGGCGCCTGGGTGCCTCAGTGGTTTAAAGCCTCTGCCTTCAGCTCAGGTCATGATCTCAGCGTCCTGGGATCAAGCCCCGCATCAGGCTCCTTGCTCAGCGGGGAGCCTGCTTCCTCCTCTCTCTCTGCCTGCCTCTCTGCCTACTTGTAATCTCTCTCTCTCTCTCTCTCTCTCTCTCTCTCTCTCTCTGTCAAATAAATAAATAAATAAATCTTTAAAAAACAAAACAAAACAAAACAGAATACTGATTTGATTTCCTTTCTTTCACCTTCTTCACTGAAATGTCTTTGGTTTATACCCACCATGTGCTGTACAGACCCTGTGTATTCTTGACAGTCTTTGATTTCAATTTAGAAACTTGAGTGAGAAAAAGTTTTTAGGTCTTTGTCTGCCATTAAATTGACCAATAAATGCCCTAAATTCCTGCAGACTTGCTCAGTGCAAATTCTCTGGTAATTCCCTTGAGTGTTTTCTGCTCTAAGTTTTTCTTGCTCTCTTGAAATCCTGGCAGAATTGACAGCATAGATGTTTTTCGATTTTTTTTTTTAAGATTTAGTTATTTGAGAGAGAGAGAGCGAGAGAGAAAGAGAGAGCACAAGTGATCGAGTGAGGATGAGCAGAGAGAGAGAGGGAATGGAAGAGAGAGAATCCTCTCCCTTCTGAGCACAGAGCCCAATTCAGGGGATCCCAGGATCCTGACATCATGACCTGAACCAAATTCCAGAGTTGACACCTTAACTGACTGAGCCACCCAGGCAGGACAAGAGAGTAGATCTTTTTCAAAACTAAGCTATTACTGCAGATTTACCTTGCCCGGCCTCCCCTGTTATCTTCTAGTATCATGCAAATTGTGCTGTTCCAGATCACCAAGGGCCAATTTACTTTCTCCCACCCACTATTATATCATCTATCTGTCCACCCATCCACCCCTGATCTCCTTTTTTTTTTTTTAAAGATTTTACTTATTTATTTGACATGGAGAGAGAAATTACAAGTAGGTAGAGAGGCAGGCAGAGAGACAGGGAGAGGAGGAAGCAGGCTCCCTGCTGAGCAGAGAGCCCGATGTGGGCCTCGATCCCAGGACGCTGAGATCATGACCTGAGGCGAAAGCAGAGGCTTTAACCCACTGAGCTACCCAGGCGCCCAAACCGTGATCTCCTAATAGAGACTACTTTGTCTTCCTTCGTCCTGCCATTTACCTTACCAGGAATGTATAAGATGTCCTCACCAAAACTAGCACAGTGTTGCCAATTTCTTTTTTAAAGATTTTATTTATTTATTTGACAGATAGAGAGAGATCACAAGTGGCAGAGAGAGGAGGAAGGAGGCAGAGGCTTTAACCCACTGAGCCACCCAGGTGCCCTCTTTTTTAAATTTTTTTTTAAAAAGATTTTATTTATTTATTTGACACAGAGAGAGTACAAGGAGGCAGAGAGGCAGGCAGAGAGAGAGAGGAGGAAGCAGGCTCCCTGCTGAGCAGGGAGCCCGATGCGGGGCTCGATCCCAGAACCCTGATATCACGACCTGAGCCTAAGGCAGAGGCTTTAACCCACTGAGCCACCCAGGCGCCCTCTTTTTAAAATTTTTAATAGATTTTATTTATTTATTTGAGTGAGAGGGAGTGCACATGAGTGGGGGGAGGGGCGGCAGGAGAGGGAGAATCACAGTCCCCACCAAGCAGGGAGCACCCAGGCAGGGCTCGTCCCAGGACCCTGGGATCATGACCTGAGCTGAAGGCAGACACTTAATCAACTGAGCCACCCAAGCACCCCTTCTTTATCCATTCTTCTATCAATGGACACTTAGAGTGTTTCCATAATTCACCTATTGCAAATGATGAAATATACATTGGGGTGCATGTATCTTTACAAAGTAGTGTTTTCAGATTCTTTGGGTAAATATCCAGTACTGTTATTACTGGATCCTATAGTAATTCTATTTTTAACTTTTTGAGGAAACTCTATACTGTTTCTCAGTGGCTGCACCAGTTTGCATTCCCACCAACAGTACAAGAGGGTTCCTTTTTCTCCATATCATTGCCAACACTTGTTTCTTGAGTTTTTTTATTGTAGCCATTCTGACAGATGTGAGATGATATCTCATTGTGGTTTTGATTTGCATTTCCCTGATGATGACTAACATTGAACATGTTTTCATGTGTCTGTTGGTTATCTGTGTATCTTCTTCAGAGAAATGCGTGTTCATGTCTTCTGCCCATATTTTTACTATTATTCAGTTTTTTGGTGTTGACTTGTATCAGTTCTTTATATATTTTGGATACTAATCCTTTATTGGATATATCATTTGCAAATCTCTTCTCCCAGTTAGTGGGTCGTCTTTTAGTTTAGTTGATTTTTTAAAAATTATTTTTATTTATTTATTTATTTTTAAAGATTTTATTTATTTATTTCACAGAGGGAGAGAGATCACAAGGAGGCAGAGAGGCAGGCAGAGAGAGAGGAGGAAGCAGGCTCCCTGCTGAGCAGAGAGCCCAATGAGGGCCTCGATCCCAGGACCCTGAGATCATGACCTGAGCCGAAAGCAGAGGCCACTGAGCCACCCAGGCGCCCTATTTATTTTTTTAAGTAGGCTCCATGCCCAGTGTGGGGCTTGAATTCATGACCCGGAGATCATGAGTCACCTGCTTTACCACTGCGCCAGCCTGTCACCCCAGAAGCTTTTTATTTTGATGTAGTCCCAATAGTTTATTTTTGCTTTTGTTTCCCTTGCCTCAGAAGACACATCCAAAAAAGGCTTGCTATAGCCAATGTCAGGTAAACTACCACCTGTGCTCTTTTCTAGGATTTTTATGGTTTCAGGTCTCACATTTAAGTCCTTAATGCATTTCGAGTTTATTTTTGTGTGTGGTGTAAGAAAATGGTCCAGTTTCATTCTGTTGTATGTCGTTGTCCAGTTTTCTCAGCACTATTTGTTGAAGAGACAGTATTGCCAAATTAAAAAATTTTTGCCAATAGAGATTATATTCTTTAGGAAAGAAACTGTGTGTGGGTGAGTGTGTGTGTGTGTGTGTTAGAGGAGAATATATTTTTTTTCCCTAGGGCACTGCCTAAGGTAAATTAGTAAGCAGATAAGATGAAATTAGTTATATCTTGGGTTGCCTGGGTGGCTTAGTCAGTTAAGCCTCCGCCTTCAGCTCAGGTCATGATCCCAGGGTCCTGGGATCACTTTCTTTTCCTCTTCTTTAGGTAGACACTTTAATGTTATTGACTAGTTCCTCATGAGTAGTTTCTGTTGTAAATATCAGACCCCTTTTCTGATAGGTTCAGATGGACCTGATGACATTTGGTCAGATGTTTAAGACCCAGACACCAAAGCGGATGTAAATATCACGCACAGGTGGAGGTGCTGGGACGGCTGTCTGACTCTTGATCTCCGCTCAAGTCTTAATCTCATGGTCGTGAGTTTAAGCCCTGTGTTGGGTAAATAAATAAAAAAATAATGACTATTATCTACATGCTGATGACTCTCATATTTGTTTTTCCAAATGAAACCTCTTTTCCAAATTCAGTATTGTCCCAGAGTTGGCCAATGGGAGTGATTTATACTTTTTTTGACATACAGAGTTACCAGTGTTATACTGTTGTGAAACACAGCGAAATCGTTGCGCTGCCCCATACAGAATCTCACCTACAAGGCCTTTGCACTTGCTTTTTCCTACACATAAAATCTCCTCCAGGCAAGGTTGGGTGGCTCAGTGGGTTAAACCTCTGCCTTCGGCTCAGGTCATGATCCCAGGGTCCTGGGATTGAGTCCCGCATCTGGCTTTCTGCTCATCAGGAAGTTGGCTTCTCCTCCTCTCTCTGACCATCACCATCTGACACACTATGTATATTCTGCTTCTTTGCCTTCTTTATTTTCAGCCCCATCCCCACCCCCTGATAGAATGCAAGCTCCACAAGGGCAGAAGTTTCATTTTGTTACTGCCATTTTTCCCAAAGTTTAGAACTGTGCCTGGCACATAGTATGGATTCAACTAACATTTATGGAATGAAGGAAATGAGCATTATCATAGACATTTTATTTTTATTTTTTAGAGATTTTATTTATTTATTTGTCAGAGAAAGAAAGCACAAGCAGGGGTAGCAGCAGGTAGAGGGAGAAGCAGGCTCCCAGCTGAGCAGGGAGCCCAAAGCGGAGTTCCCAGAACCCTGGAATCATGGCAGATACTTAACCACTGAGCCACCCAGGCACCCTTGTTCTTCTTCTTTTTTTTTTTAATGTTCTTTATTTTTGTTTTTTATGGATATCAAATTATGAGTCAAGCTTTCCCAACATTCTTTTCATCTAGGTCCTATGAGATGGTTTCTGACAGGTGTTAATAATTAGGTTTTCGAAAACATTGAGAAAAGTCCATTACTGAAGATAAGATTTATTTCAAATGCCACATGTTTTTACTTTCACCAACTAAGGTATTTATCGGACTATAGCCCTGAAAACACTGTAGAGCAGTCATTAACTTGTTCAGTTTGCCACCCAGGATTCATGTTCCTCCTGTTTAAGAGGCAAATTTTATTCATCTCTGTATACCTATATGCTAGCTCAAGAATAAATTTGAATGAATCAATCTGTGAGAAAGGTTGAAAGTTTAGCAATCTTTCTCAAAGGAACAATCTGGTTATGCTTATTAAAGCAAGTATACCAAAGAATAAAAATTATGTGCAGAATGGGGGTAGAACAGCGTTGAAAGTAACGAGAGGATGAGTCTTTCTCTCCAGCTGAAGTTTTGACGTGGGAGGAATGATTGTTCCGTGAACACTATTTTCCTTGCCACTGTGAGCCCACGAAAGACCTGGATTCCCTTGTCTGTGTCATGACTGACCGCTAGAAGAAGCAAGAGCCATCCAACATTTAGGGAGAAATGCCAATGCACCGCTCAGTCTTAATATGGCACAACGCCACTGGTTCTTCCTCCCGACGCTAAAGACGTACTTCTTCTGGCACCTTCGTTGCTTCATCCACGAGGTGAATATGACCACCCTCAATGTGCAAGAGCCAAAGAGCTAACAAAAACGTAATGATGACCTTTTCAGACATCGAGCGTAGAGTCAAGGGAACACGACCCTCCTCGGGCCTCTCTTTGGTGTTGAGGACAGTTTACCATCATCTGCAACCCAGATATTGCTCAGTCGTGTCATCTCTGATCTGGCATTCCCTCGATCTATCTATAAACATTCCGTTTAGAAACCCTAAAATTTGTCTCTCGGCCCTAGAGTCCCTCAGAAAAAAAGATAATGACAAGAAAACCTTGACACCTCTCTTCCGGTCGAACACTCTCTTTTGACCTTAAAGGAAAAAAAAAAAGGTGTTAGAGGAGGGGGAAGGGGAGGGGGAAGGGTCGAGAGGGGAGTCCAGCTCCAGTTTGGGAAATCCAGCTCGCGTTTTGACTCTAGCTCCGTGGTGCAGGGTCCAGCAAAGGCAGAGCCCCTGCTTCCCTCCCTGAGGTCTGTCCTGGGGAGACACTGCTGCTCCGGGGGGCTGACCTGGCGGGGAGTGGCCGCGCGATCCGCTCCCGCACCGCTTTGTGCGCGCAGCCGCCGCTCCCTCGGCTCCCGGGTCTGCCCCCTGGGACAACCCCCTGCCCCGCCCCAGCCATGCAACTCTACCTGCCTCCCGTCCGTGGACCTTTGGGAAGCGGCCGCCCACCCCGGGGGCTCGGGCCCTGACCCTGCCCGGCAGCCGGTAGGTGTCCGCCCTGGGCCCGCGCCCGCTCCCCGCGCCCGCCGGGGCCCCGGGCTCCCAAGTTGTGGGGACCCGCGCGAGTTGGAAAGTTTGCCCGAGGGTTGGTGCTGGCTTGGAGCCGGGGGCACGCGCGCCGCCCTCCGAGCCTGAGCGGGCCACGCGTGAGCTGGGAGCCGGGCAGAGGGCAGGGGCGCCGGGACCCTCAGGCCGAGGCCGGAAGGGGGTGCGAGGGGCGGTCCTCGGCGGGGGCTGGGGATGAGGGCCAGAGCTGGGCGTCCGCGGGCGCTCCGGGTCCGCAGGGGCGGGCCCACTCCCCGCGGAGACCCCCTGCCCTGAGCCGCTTGGGGAGCTTTTGTGGCGGGTGGTAAACAATGCCCCCGGCCGGAGGACTTGGCCGCCTGCCCCCGAGGCCCCGCTGCGGCGCAGGATTGGGCGGGGGGAGCGGGCCCCGGGGGGNCGGGGCGCCTGGGGCTCGGACCTCGGGCTCCGCTGCAGCCCGGGCTGGGGGAGGGCGAGTGCGCCTTCGGGGATCCCTGGAGGTGCCGGCGCCCCAGGCGCCCCTTAGGCGAGTTGCAGGTTCGCGGATGAGCAGAGTCAGGGCAAGTTGCGGGTGGGGAGCCCGGGCTGTCGCAGAATCCAGCGCACCCCCGGACAGGCTTTCTCCCTCCCCCACGCTTGTGTAGGGGGTCGATTGGTTGGGAAACATATGGCACTTCCCTCCCTGAGCATTTCGGGGAGGGGACTCCGAGGATGAAACTTTAGAGCGGAGGTGGCCGGGGAGCCTGACCCGAGGTGACCCGGCGCCACACCGATCGGGGAGGAAGGGAAGAGGGGGTAGAATTGGTGCTGTGTCAAAATGGCTTTTTAAAACCTCTTCTGAGCGCCACCAGGTCGCCGAGCGCGCTGGCGTCGCCGTCGCGTCGGCCCCGCTGGCGGGCTCCGGGCGCGGGGAGGTGCGCGGAGCCCGGCGCTGCGGACCCGGGAGGGGCCGGATTCCGGCCGGAGCCTGCGGCCGGGCCGCCAGCCCTTCACGTGTCGGGGAGGGAAGGGGCGAGATCTCTCTCCCGCCCCCGCTCGCCGCTCTTCCCCTTCCTCCCGCTCACCCGTACCCCCAACCGATCGAGCTTCTGGAAGGGCTGTGCGCCGTCCATGCAGTTCCACCAAAAAGTGGTCAGGAAGTGGCCGGCCGGCCCCAGTAGCCTTTCCACGTGAACGGGGAACCCAAACCGCGCATTTCTGACCCAGTAAAAATGGGTGTGTTACCAAGAAAACAAATACTGCTCGAATTAGGAGTCTTTCCCCCGCCCCCAACTCGTCCGCTTCCCAAATGAACCATTTTGCCTCGGTCCCTCATGTGCCACTTCTCCCGGTTCCACTTTCTGGGACCGCATGAGCTGCACAATAATACATGGTGATGGGCAGCGGGTGAAGAAATAAAGTGTACGTGCTTCGGAGACTTGAAGGGAGTGAAAGATAAGGTGCACAGGCTGGTGTCCGCGGGGTGCGCTGCGCGCCGCACCGGGATGGGTTGAAGGGCGGCGCTGCGGGGGACCAGCCTCAGGTTGGCCCTGCACCCAAATGTGCTCCCTAGCCCTTCTCCCCTTCCCAACAATATTTAGTAAAATAAATGTCGTCAAGTAAAGCCGATGGCTTCTTTAGGCCTCAAGATCCCTCATACAGACATGTGTATGTCTGTATGCATGTTTGCGTGTATGCAAATATATATTTGCTTGTTAACCAGTTAGGGCAAGAGTAATTTAGGGCATATCAGGAATTTATGAGTGGAGTTAAACAAGGGTGGTACACGCAGGTAGGTGCCTAGATAAGGAAACGTTTGGAGGTTAGTCTGTGTACTTTCCAAGAACTTAAAGATGTCCGAACTGTGATTTTGGGGGTTTCCCGATTTTAATCGGTTTTAGGTTACACGGGTTAAAACCTTCCCTTCCCTCGCCAATTAAGAGATCTTAAATAGGTTGGTCGGTAGCCTCTGACAGTGTTTAAAGCCACGTTATGATTTCAGCAGAAACTTCAGAATTCAAGATTTAGGGGAGTTATTGGCACATACTGCCCCTTTTTCTTTGCCAAGATTAGTAGCTGAGATTTACAACTCTTCAACCACCACTTACCATTTTAATGAGAGTTAACTGTCGTACTCTGCTCTGGTTTTCCAGAATTGATCGGACGGAGGTTTGGATCACCAGTGTTCTGCTCTTTGTTTCTCTTCCCTCTCCAATCTTCTTTATCTGGTTCGTCCACCCCCTCCCCCACTCTCTTTGCATCGATCTTTCTTTCCCTGCACACTTAAATTTCTTTTTTCCCCCTAAGTCTTTTACCTTAAGTCTTCAGCATTTTGATCCTCGTTATCTTTTTTATATTCTACCTTTATTACCACAAATCTCTTCCTCTTCCTCTGTCTTTTGCTCTCCCTCTCTCTTTTAAAGAGACTTTTCTTCCTTAGGCTTTTTACCATTGCCCCTGTATTTTATGTTTTCCTTATTTTTGGAAGAGTCATTCTATCTCCATTTTAACTTCTCCCTTCCCTCTTCTGTGGCCCTCTTAGGCCTTTTTTTTCCCCTTGCTCTCTGCAGGGCAGCAGGGGTGTTTTACATATGGAAGGAGCCTCCGACTAAATCTGCTAGTATTCTAGTGAGTTTCCTTGAGCGGCCTTTCCTCGTGCTGAGGGCTCTCACACTTCCTGTGGTAGAAGACTATCTAGGAACTGCAAGCAGCCCGCCCGCCGCCTCTTCCTTCAGATGTAGAACTTAGCTGCTGGACGAAGCTAAGGCAGGTGGTGCCTTTTAAAAGGAGTGTTTTACATCTTCTGTTTCTCAGTCAAGTGCAGTAGGCTTTAAATTCTAGGGAGCTGAATGGAGTGACCGTGAAATCAGAGCCTCTTTTGCCTCTAGCCCTACAGATGAAAATACTCACCACTTTTTGGCCACCTCTGGTGGTGGGAAGGGTTGCAATATAATTTTAAATTGACATGCGGGCTGTATGGTTACATCAGTTCAGCCACTTCCTGCCCAGGGGACTTTGGGGGATCCAGGAGGAGGAGGAATGTAGGTGGGAGAGGATTTTCTGACGTGGTGCTGTCAGCATCGTCCTTTACAGACAGCTGATACAGTTTAGGAAGTCAGCTTTTTATTTTCCAGGCAAGGGGATTACTTCAATAATTACCAAAAACGCCCTCTGTAGGGAAAAGTTGAATACTTAGTAAGCTCAAATAATAGTGATGAAAATACCTATTTTGGGGCGCCTGGGTGGCTCAGTGGGTTAAAGCCTCTGCCTTCGGCTCAGGTCATGATCTCAGGGTCCTGGAATCGAGCCCCGCATGGGGCTCCCTGCTCAGCGGGGAGCCTGCTTCCTCCTTTCTCTCTGCCTGTCTCTCTGCCTACTTGTGATCTGATCTCTCTCTGTGTCAAATAAATAAATAAAATCTCTTTAAAAAAAAAAGAAAAAATACCTATTCTGTTTGTTGACCAATTTGGTTAGTAAGTTTAAGTTACTTGTGAATAATTAGCAGATCCTTACACGGGCAGTGTTTATCATATTCACCCTGGGGCCTGCTCCTGCCACTTCTGCCCTCTGTCTTTAGCTTTATAGTCTCTACTTTAGGCTGGCATCATGACTTCATGTTTCAAATTATATGTTGGCCTCTTATCTCCTGGCTTAAGAAGTTTGGATCTCATATGCTCTAGTCCCCTATATTACAGGGACATTTTAGGAAAAAGAATTTTTATTTTTGGTGCCCTCCAGTGAAAAGACTTGCTAACTAATGTTTTGCATCCACAGTGGTTGGGTTGTTTGTTTCATTTTGTTTTCTCTTCCAGGAAAATAAGAACCCACAGAATTGTATCAATTAATTGCAAATAATTAGGGCCTATGGTATATGCTTAATACCAGAAACACTATTTTCTTATTTTCTGCTCTGATCATATTATCCTACAGCCATCTCTACAGCACTCAGCCTCTCGGATATATTCTAGGGTAGAATAAAACTGATTTTGAGAAAATGTTAAAATGTCAGTATTCATCAGAGATGAAAAATGGGGAAAAAAAGAAATGAAAACTGGAAGTAGAATTCATTTTCAATTGTAAATATACCTTTTTGTATGACTTAAGTACTCTATAATAAACGAAAGCACCCAAAAAGGGGGAAATGGAGTCTTTAATAATGTTTACAGATTAATAAGGAAAATAATATCAGGAGATCTGTGGGGATAATTCCATATTTAAATATGGACCCATTAAAAGAATGGACTACATTGTTTTTCCCCCCCACAAATTTAAAAAAAAAAAAAAGGAGAAGCTTGCTGCTTCTCCTCCCAGAGTTCAGCCCTGGGGATAACTTAGTTTATCACAAAAGAAGGTCACATTTCATCAGTGGAGCCAAGGGTGATAAAATTAGGATCTTGTGGGAGCCCTTATTTTGTTTCTGATTGTCTGTTTCTTTGGCTGGGTGGTACCCAGTGGTTTCTCCCCTGCAGTTGGGTTTTTCAGGGGTCATTGGACTCTTTCACGATCTCATAAAAAGGCTGTTACCATTTAAAGAGGCCACATCTTCCCAATCCATGTTGCTCATACCTTTTCCATTTCCTTGGCAGGCTCTTTTTCAGGAGATAAGGTTTGAATGGTAAACATTATCTTAATTACAAGCCTGAATTTCTAAAGCACTTTAATTTAAAAATATAAAAGAATATATGAGACAGAGATCAATTTATAAACTACTTTCAAAGGCAGATCCCATGACACCTTCTGGCATATCCAGATTACTTGCCTACATATGTGAATTTTAATTTTTGTGGCTGATTGCAATACCGAGATTATCTGCTCCTAATAATTTTTTAGCAATGTAATCTTGATACAAGAGATAAAGCAAGCTTATACCGATATTGTTGAATTTCTGAAGAATGGAAAGGATTGCTTTTTTGCTATCTGAAAAAAACATCCTTGTAAAGACTGCTGACTTTCTGGAGATTAGAATTGGAATGTCTTTTGTTTTCTAAAAATACTGGTACAAAAAGCAGTGGTCTTTGGAGAAAATATCCTACAATTTTTCACAGCCAAAAAGTTAGTGCAAGCCAAAAACTTTTTCTTTCTTTTTTTAAGAAAAGGGGGAAAGCAGTAAGCTTAGATGCCAAGAACTCAAGTGAAGTATTGTCTGGTCTAGTGTTTGTATTTAGTACAGATTTATCAGACTTATTTTTCTTGTGGTTAATGTTATCACTAATGTCTGTTTAAAAAGTCTGTCTTAAAGGCACAATGCTTTGACTCTCAATGTTGTTGTGCTCTGGGATCTTTCATTATAGTGCCTGGCTTAAAGTATGTTAGGTGATAACAGAAACAAAAGAACTACATCTTGTTTTGCAGAATATGGCAGACTGTGGGTTAAACTGGCTCTGTAATAATGTTAACCACCCTTTAGCTTATTTTCTCGTATTTTTTTTTAAATTTTGGAAGTATAAGCAGCTTTTCATTTTTTTTTAGCTCCCATTTATTATTAAATACCTATTATATGCCAGCCCTGTGCTAAGTGTTTACACATGTCATCTCATTTTATTCTCATGGTAACCCAGTGAGGTCAGTACTGTTAGGCTTCCTATTCTTTTACACGTAAGGATACGGAAGTATAGAGAGACTGAGGAATATATCAGAATCTCATGGCTAGTAATGTTTCTGAGCTGGAAACTGAACCCAAGTCTGTGTACTTCCAAAGTCCTTCTTTTTTTTTTCTTTTTTTAAAGATTTTATTTATTTATTTGACACAGAGAGAGAGATTACAAGTAGGCAGAGAGGCAGGCAGAGAGACAGGGAGAGGAGGAAGCAGGCTCCGAGATCATGACCTGAGCTGAAAGCAGAGGCATTAACCCACTGAGCCACCTAGGCGCCCCAAAGTCCTTCTTACTTTACCTTTCCCCGCTCCCTCCTCAACCTCAGACATCACTAGGAAGCCACCAGGCTTTCCCTGTAGGAGCCCAGTGATACCTCAAAACAACCTCATTTCAGATGTAGAAACTTGGACTCAGTTACATAGGTTCTGGGAGGACACAGCTGGTGATCACAGATTCAAACTCACAGCTTTATGATGGACGCATCTCTAGCTACTAAACCAACCAGTGCTTCCCAGGATGACTTGGCAAGATCAGCAAAATAAAAACAAATGTGCAATTTGAGAATGTTAGAGGGCTGTCAAGTTTTTAGTTGGTCAAGTAATAGTATAAAATAAACCTATTGCTACCTTTTCACAAAAGGACTTTTATGACTTTTTTAAAGAAAGGACACTTTTAAAAATGTTTTATTATTTATTTATTTTTAAAAGATGTTTATTTATTTATTTGAGAGAAAGAGAGCGAGATCACAAGTAGGCAGAGAGGCAGGCAGAGAGAGAGAGGAGGAAGCAGGCTCCCCACCAAGCAGAGAGCCCGATGCGGGGCTGGATCCCAGGACCCTGAGATCATGACCTGAGCCGAAGGCAGACGCTTAACCCACTGAGCCACCCAGGGGCCCCTATTTATTATTTTTAAAAGATTTATTTATTTGAGAGAAAGAGAGAGAGCACGGACAGGGGTAGGGGCCCAGGGAGAGAAAGAAGCCAACTCCCTGCTGAGTGTGGAGTCCTGGCAGGCCAGCCCAGGGGTGGGGGGTGTGGGGGGCGAGGGCGGGCCTTCATCCCAAGACCCTGGATCATGACCTGAGCTGAAGTCAGAGGTTTAAATGGGCCACCAGGCACCCCTTTTTATTTATTTATTAAAAGATTTCATTTACTTGACAGAGAGAGACACAGCAAGAGAGGGAACACAAGCAGGGGGAGTGGGAGAGGGACCAGCAGCCTTCCCGCTGATGCGGGGCTCGATCCCAGGACCTGGGATCACAACCCGGGCCGAAGGCAGACACTTAACTACTGAGCCACCCAAGTGCCCCAGCCCCTGTTTATTTGAGAGAGAGCAAGTGAGCCTGAGTGTGAAGGGGGGTGGGGAGAGGGGGGCAGAGGGAGAAGGGAGAGAGAATCCCAGACTCTCCCTCAACTTGGAGCTGGTCGTGGGGCTCCATCCCGACCTGAGATCATGACCCAAGCTGACCCCAGCGGAAATCAAGTGCACTTTGCTCATGGACTGAGCCACCCAGGCACCCCAAGAAGAGTTGTTTAAAATGAGTACATTCAACTTTATGAAAAACTTGATACTGCCTGTTTTCTTCTGAGTTTGTAACAGACTGTTGCTCGCTTGGTTGCAGACCGGTTTTTGGTAACTATCCTATACCATGCTTTCTTACAAATTCAACAACCTGTCAACTTTTAAAAGAAGCTTCACCCATTAGGTGGTAACACTCTTGATTCTGTGATCTTTAGACAATATATTGATACAGCTTGTATGGTGAGCTTTATTCTTGTTAATAGTTTGGTTTTATTCTGCCTTAGGGTAAGCAATCCGAGGAGACCAAAGACAATTAATGATGGCTCTTAGTCAGTCCCCTTTCATTTTCTTCTTTTTTCTTGCTTACCTTCCAAATAATAGTTGCTTGCCTAGTATGCTTTACCGTTCTAATGATCTCATTTTCTCTTTATTTCCAATTTCCTTGCCTAGGCATTCATCATGAGACTTTTGGGACCCTTGGTAGAAGGGATTTTAGAACCAGCAGTCTTTGGATTAAGTCGGGTGAAAGAGAAAAGAGGGACATCATTTCTGGGTGTGGGCAGTGCCCACCGCAGTGCCTTCCTTATACATAGTAGGTACTCATCAGATATGCATGCATAAAGCTCAAAATGTGTAGACTGCCCATTGGAATGTAGAATTAATGTTATTGGATCTCCAAGCGGAGTTTCTTCGATTATAATAAGGCTCTTCTTCCTCTGGTTTTACCAGCTTTACTGTCCAACACGTGACATCTCTGCCTGTGTGGTGGTGTGCTGAGGAAAGAGATTAAGAGATAATTTTTTAAGGACCCAAATTTGTAAAGATTGGGATTTGATCTTTAAACTACATGTGACTACAACAGTTGTGGTTTCTAATACGAAATAACCCCCCTGCTTACCCTGTGCGTAGAACTTTGTCCACTAAATCAGTTGTCACAGTAATTAAAGGGGCTTTATTTGTGAATTCAGGGTTTAAAGGACGCTTTAGTATCTTTTGTGTTTATCATGTTTTTCTTTTGCAGTAAACATTCTCAGTGCCCTAATTTTGATTAATAATTGTTAGTAGATATTCTATTTCAAATGGGAGAATACATAGGAAGAAGACTCACTCTCAGTGTTTTTTTGTTATTTCAGACCAAAATCTTGTGCCACTGAGCTCAACCATGGTGTGTCCAGATTCTCCTCGGAAGTGAGACTTTCCAAAGGACCAATGACTCTGTTCCCTGTGCCCTCTCATTTTTTCCTACTCCGTCGCTATGTCTCGATCCCGCCATGCAAGGCCTTCCAGATTAGTCAGGAGGGAAGATCTAAACAGAAAGAAAAGCAGCCAACTGAAGAAGCCATCTAAGGCAACCAACAAAAATGCGGCATCAGTCAAGACTGTGAGCCCTGGAAAATTAAAGCAGTTAATTCAAGAAAGAGATGTTAAGAAAAAAATAGAACCCAAACCACCTATGCCCGTCAGAAGCCTTCTGACAAGGGCTGGAGCAGCGCGAATGAATTTGGATAGGACTGAGGTTCTTTTTCAGAACCCAGAATCCTTAACTTGCAATGGGTTTACAATGGCTCTCCGAAGCACCTCTCTTAGCAGGCGGCTCTCCCAACCTCCAGTGATCATAGCCAAACCCAAGAAGGTTCCACCTCCTAAGAATTTAGAAAAGCAACATGAATGTGCTTATAACGTAGTTACTGACATGGGAGTAAAACACTCAGAAAATAATTCAGTTTCAACGCAAGTCCCCCTAATTGCTCCCAATACAGAGAATCTAATTGGTGTACAAAATGCATCTTTAATTAAAGGTGAGAGTGAAGAGACAACGAAGTCTTGGT
Source organism: Ailurus styani (assembly GCA_002007465.1). NCBI lineage: Eukaryota > Metazoa > Chordata > Mammalia > Carnivora > Ailuridae > Ailurus > Ailurus styani. Next base: position 6,098,155 of record LNAC01000047.1, on the reverse strand, counting down.
CCCAGAGGGTGGAGGATTCCAAAGTCGATGTCTCCACTCAGAGTGACCCTGCAGTTGAGATCCTTTCTGGGTCATCGGAAGGGACACGTGGCAGTGAAGGACTATTCCCTAAAGAGACTTTGAATGATATCAGCAATGCCCCTAGAATGTTTGCTCAGGACACTCTGTGTGCTCCTTTGCTCCAAAGAGCAGCCCTCAAGGTTACTTACGAAGGAAACTCCAGCATTCAGTTAGAAGATTTGGGTTCACGAGTGGAATCTCTTAAGCTGTCTGATTCTTACCTAGATCCCATCAAAAGTGAACGTGGTTGCTACCCCACCTCAAGCTTTAATAAGGTTATACCTGAATTGGACCTTAGAAACTGTTTGTCCATTGGTGGGTCAATATATCCTACCTCATTAATAAAACTCCTCTTGGCAAGCTCAGAACAAGAAACGCTTGGTGCTAAACCGGATCATCAAGAGGTACTCAAAGCTACTCCAGATCAACCGGAAATTCCTGATACCACCCCTGTCATAGGACAGGCCTTTAGTGCTGTCCCACATCAATGGGAAGTTCCTGGTGCTAACATAATTCACGGAGAGGCTCTGGATGAGACCCCAGACCCACCAGAGATGCCCGGTGCTATTCCAGTCCAAGGAGGGGTCTTTGGTGCTATCCTAGACCAACAAATCCTTGGAATGGGTGGTGGTACTGCCTTGGACCCACCTATCTTTCTTCCTGCTCCTCTAAACCCAATTGCTACCTATAATGCTCTCCCAGGATGGCCTGAGCCCCAGAGCACTGTTTCATATGGGCTTGAGGTCCAGGGCGCTGTGCAGATTTTGCCCTTGGGCTCTGGTCACACTCTTCAGCCATCATCAAACTCAGAGATAAGTTCGGTACCTCCTATAATGACTATTAGCAATATAGAAAATCAGAAGCAGGTTCATATAAGCTTTCTGCCAGCTAACACTCAGGGGGTCCCGTTAGCCCCTGAGCAAGGACTCTTCCATGGTTCCCAGGGCATTACCCAACTGTCCCAGGCTGGTCCCAGCACATTGGAAGGTGGCAGCTCCCAGATTGGCATGACCAGCGTGGTTGACATCAACACAGTGGTCTCTAGGCCCGTGTCACTCGCCAGTACCTCTTCTTCCTATACAACTTTGCTACCTACTTTGGAAAAGAAGAAACGAAAGCGGTGTGGGGTCTGTGAGCCCTGCCAGCAGAAGACCAATTGTGGTGAATGTACTTATTGCAAGAACAGAAAGAACAGCCATCAGATCTGTAAGAAAAGGAAATGTGAGGAGCTGAAAAAGAAACCATCCGTCATCGTGCCTTTGGAGGTGAGTAAATCCCCAAGGTCTGGGAGATGCCCGGGGGGCTCCGTAGAGTGATCTGTGCAGAGACTAGGAGATTCAGTATTAACATCCTTTTCCTTTGGTAACTTTTTATATTATTTACAAGAATTTGTGGGTCTACCCAAAGTATGTCTTGTGCAGTGAGCGATACATTAGCTTATTTTTAGAATTTGTCTCAGAAAACTAGAACATAAAGTTTTTCCATTATGGGATTTGATGGAGACGGGGAAATGACATGAAATGTGGTTTTGCAAAGATTTCCACTATGCCTTATTTTGGCTAGTTGTGTGTCTTTTTTGGAAGTTACAGATTTAACTTAAATTTAAATTAAGAGTGGAACAAATTCATTAACTCCCTTGCAGCTTGAGGAGCCAGTGGAATTAAACTTCTATTCTTTTGAAAGAATAAAACTGTCTCTATCTTTCATTTTGAAACTTTGCCTTTGAAGGCGTAACAATAATCAAGCTTTCGTCTTAACTTTTGGCAGGCGATGTCCTCCTGCTTCATATACCCCATGTGGTTGTTAGGATTATCAGAAGTTCAAAATGGTTTGTAAACTCCAAAGTGATACTTAAACATTGGTTCTCATTATGACAGTTTTTGAGCCTAAGGTACTAAAAATATTGGTTGGCTTAGACTTTCTTTAAAGGATTTTATGGAAGTTGGTTAATATTTGATTTTCAGACCCTTAAAACACATGCCAACTATGGTGTTATGATTTTTAGATCACTCATTTGAAGTTACGCTTATTTTGTGTCTGCTATAAATACAGGTACAGTAGAATAGATTAATTTAAAAGGATTGTGAACTTAAACTTAATCGTTCTTTTCTATTTCACTCTTAAATTATCTGTCCCAAAAGCAAATTTCTATTTGACCCATTGCAAAGGAGGTCAGACATTTAAACAATCACATATTAATGGGCATTTGAGGTATTTCTAAAAGATTCTGTTATTGTAAACCTTACTGCAATGAATAATTTTTACTCAAGTCACTTCACAAAAGTGGGACTGGCCAGCAACTTAATGGTCTACGAACATCCATCTAAGACACTGGCAGCAATACCTTAACAGCAGAGAGACCTCCCTTATAAGTTCCTGATTTGTAATATTGCCAAATGACATCATTGCTGAGAGTACTCACTCGATCTCTAATAGGTATAATCGAATTTGTTTTCTTTTTTTCTGAACCCGTTCCTCTTTTTGTATTACATATTTGACTTAATGACTGACCATCTACATGGTCACCCAAAATGGAAAATTCAATCACCTCTGAGCCCTTCCTCTCAGTCTTCTAGATTTCTTGTTCTATGAGATCTGAGCACTCTTACCTCCCCATTTTTTTGGCCACTTCTGTAGTTGATGCCTTTGTCCTTTATTGGGACAATTTCAGTGTTCTCTCCATTATCAGGAGGTATTTACGGCCCTTCTACTCCAGCTTGTTCACCAGGGATATAGTCGTGAGTGTCCCAGCTGGAAGAGAAGTCAGGATATTGAACAACTTTTTTTTTTTTTTAAGATTTATTTATTTATTTATTTGACAGAGAGAGAGAGGGAGAGAGGGAGAGAGAGATCACAAGTAGGCAGAGAGAGAGAGGAGGAAACAGTCTCCCTGCAGCAGGGAGCCCAATGTAGGGCTCGATCTCAGGATGCTGAGATCATGACCTGAGCCAAAGGCAAAGGCTTTAACCCATGTAGCCATCCAGGTGCCCCTGAACAACAACCTCTTAAGTGCAGATCAAGTTTTCTTTCTAAAACCCTGATGAATCTCCTACTTAAATACATTTAGTGCTCTTCTCTCTGTGTGATGTATCTCACTCAAAACAAAACAAAACAGGGCGCCTGGGTGGCTCAGTGGGTTAAAGCCTCTGCCTTCGGCTCAGGTCATGATCCCAGGGTCCTGGGATCGAGGCCCGCATTGGGCTCCCTGCTCAGCGGGGAGCCTGCCTCTCTCTCTGTCTGCCTCTCTGCCTACTTGTGATCTCTCTTTCTCTGCCATATAAATAAATAAAATCTTTAAAAAAAAAACAAAATAAAAACCCAAAATACAAAACAAAACAAAAATAAAGAAGAGCTCTTTGTGCCTTCCAAGTATAGATGAAGCCCAGCTTCTTCTTCTTTTTTTCTTTTTTTAAGAGAGCCAGAGGGTGGAAGTGGAGAGGGAGTAAAGGAGGGGGAGAGGGAGAGAGAGAATCTCAAGCAGCCTCCCCGCTGAGCAGGGAGCCCGATGTGGGGCTTGAGATCCCATGACCCTGAGATCATGATTTGAGCCAAAATCAAGACTGAGATACTTAACCCACTGAGCCACCCAGGTGTCCCCCAAAAGATTACTTTTATCACTTACAAAGCTGATTCTGAAGAATGTATTCACTTGTCCTTATACTGAACCCTGGCAGCAGATAGGCCTACTCAGAGGCAGAGGAGAGTACAGGGAACAGTTCTCCGAGGGAAGTTCATTCTGAGAGAACAAAGAACAGTTGTATACTCTTGTTACTGGTTTCTTTGCTTAATATTCATCGATAATGTTCATATAGTTACTCCTTTTTATTGCATTACGGTGTTCCATTGTATGTTTATATCACGATATATTAATCCATTCTACCGTTTTTAAAAGAATTTATTTAAAGATTTTATTTATCCATTTATCAGAGAGAGAGCACAAGCAGGGGGACGGCAGACAGAGGGAGAAGCAGGCTCACTGTTGAGCAAGGAGCCCCATGCGGGACTCAGTCCTAGGCCCCAGAGTGCACAGCCTGAGCCAAAGGCAGCCACTTAACCACTTACCCGACTGAGCCATGCAGGCGTCCCTAATCCATTCTACTGTTAAGGTGCACATGATCATAAATGTCTTTTGGTGAATATATGTGTGCATTCTAGTGAATAGATTCCTAGGAATGGAATCGCTGGGTCATTAGCTTTCATGGATATTATTCAGCAGCTGTGGTTGTTCCAAAGAAGATTCTTCATCAGTAGTGTATGAAAGTTTCACTAGCTCCACATCCTTGCCAACTCTTGGTATTTTCTGTCTTGTTATACTTGAATCGTGTTGTTGGCTGTGGAGCAGGATCATTACATTGGACTAATGAGCTACTTCCTCTTTGCTTCTTAGTCATTTAGATACTGTCTTTGTCCATTTTTAAATGGGTTTTTCTGCCATTTCATTTTTGGTTTATAAGAGTTCATTACATTTTATTGATACAAATTCTTTGTTGAATGTATGACTGCTTTTCACTAACTTTATCCTGCTTTTTAATGAACAGAAAATTTTAACTTTAATGTCCAATTTACCAGTGCTTTCCTTTTTGTCCTGGTTAAGAAAATTTTGTGTGTTTTTTGCCTATTCCAAGGTCATGAAGATGTTCTTTTTTGCTTCCTTCTTAAAAAGTTACTTTTGTAAGCCTTTCACATTTAGGTGTAAAGTATATCTGGAATTGACTTCTGTGTATAGTGTGAGGAGTCAAGAGTGATTCTTTTTCATATGGATCTCTGGTTGACTGGCACCATTACTGAAATGACCATCCTTTCCCTGTAACAACGATCTCATCTTTGTCATAAATCGGGGGATTGATTATTTCTGGGTCTATTTCTAGGCTCTGTTTCATTGGTCTTTTTGTCTATCCTTATGTCTAAACTCATCATCAGTAGGCTTTATAATTGTTAGCTGGTAGTATAAGTCCTTCAACTTTGATCTTCAATACTGATTTGGTCTATTTTTATTGTTGTTCTTTGCATTTTCATTAACATTTTGAATCAGCTTGTAAATTTCCACCAGAAACTCTGCTAGGATTTTATTGTGATTATGTTGAACCTGTACATCAATTTGGAAAGACTGATAGTTTTACAATATTGAATCTTGCAGTTCATCTTTATATTTTTATATATATGTCATTTAATTTCTTTTTTTTTTAAGATTTTATTTATTTATTTGACACAGAGAGAGAGATTACAAGTAGGCAGAGAGGCAGGCAGAGAGAGAGGAGGAAGCAGGCTCCCTGCTGAGCAGAGAGCCCAATGCACTTGATCCCAGGACCCTGAGATCATGATCTGAGCTGAAGGCAGAGAGGCTTTAACCCACTGAGCCACCCAGGTGCCCCAATATTTTGTAGTTTCTCAAATAAAGAGTTATTTCATTTGTTTTCTTTCTAGGTATTTGATATTTTTATTCTTAGGTGTTGGGTATATCCCTAGATATTTGATAGTTTTTAAAAATACTTATTTGATGTTAGTATTAATGACTGAAGGCCATACACTTTTTAAAAAAAGATTATTTATTTATTTATTTATTTATTTGACAGAGAGAGAGAGAGAGAGAGAGATCACAAGTAGGCTGAGAGGCAGGCAGAGAGAGAGGAGGAAGCGGGCTCCCCGCCGAGCAGGGAGCCCAATGCGCAGGGAGCCCAATGCGGGCCTCTATCCCAGGACCCTGAGATCATGACCTGAGCTGAAGGCAGAGGTTTTTTTTTCTTTTTTTCAAAGATTTTTTTTTTATTTATTCATTTGACACAGAGAGAGAGATTACAAGTAGGCAGAGAGGCAGGCAGAGAGAGAGGAGAGGAGGAAGCAGGCTCCCTGCTGAGCAGAGAGCCCGATATGGGCCTCGATCCCAGGACCCTGGGATCATGACCTGAGCCGAAAGCAGCGGCTTTAACCCACTGAGCCACCCAGGCGCCCAAGGCAGAGGTTTTAACCCACTGAGCCACCCAGGTGCCCTGAAGGCCATACATTTTGATGACTAAGAATACTGCTAAGCAAATATATTTCATGCATTTTTATGTTCCTTACATCAGAATTATTTTACTTATTGCGAGTTGGAGTGAGAAATAGAAAGTACATTTATGGTTTTATTATTTATTTATTTATTTATTTTTAAGATTTTATTTATTCATTTGACGCAGAGAGAGAGATTACAAGTAGGCAGAGAGGCAGGCAGAGAGAGAGGAGAGAGGAGGAAGCAGGCTCCCTGCTGAGCAGAGAGCCCGATGTGGGCCTCGATCCCAGTACCCTGGGATCATAACCTGAGCTGAAGGCAGCGGCTTTAACCCACTGAGCCACCCAGGCGCCCACATTTACGGTTTTAAAATATTAATATTTTTGTTACTGCTTATAGTAAACAAGTATACACTTTGTTTTTTTTTAATTTTATTTATTTATATGACAGAGAGAGAGAGATCATAAGTAGGCAGAGAGGCAGGCAGAGAGAAAGGAGGAAGCAGACTCCCCGCTGAGCAGAGAGCCCGATGCGGGCCTCGATCCCAGGACCCTGAGATCATGACCTGAGCCGAAGGCAGAGGCTTTAACCCACTGAGCCACCCAGGCACCCTATTTTATTTTATCCATTTTAGTGTGAGTGGGGTGGGACAATCCTCTCTTAGAGACTGCTTTTTTTTTTTTAATTTTAATTTTTTTCACTTATTTTTAAGATTTTTATTTACAGAAAGAGTGCACGTGTGAGTGTTTGCTGCGTGTGCACAGCCAGGGGCAGGGAGGGAAGGATAGGGACAAGCCAACCCCACGCACAGCATGGAGCCACCTGGGGGCCCAATCCCATAACTCCGAGATCATCACCTGAGCTGAAATCAATAGTCAGACATTAACCGACTGAGCCACCCAGGCGCCTTGGCCACTCCTTTTTTAGTGTTCTTAAACAGTCAGATCTCATTTTGGTTTATGTTGTGTGTGTCATATGGAACAAATTTTTGCTACCAACTCCTTCAATTGAGGGCAGATGTTCTGTGTCCTCAAACATGCCTTTAAGGAATCTCTTTGGATCATTACTGAGGTTTCAGTAGCATACCTCACCACACAGCTGACCATAGGGGGAAAAACTCTATGGGGTCTAGGATCCTTGCATGTGTAATCCCTAAGTATGTCAACAAAACCATGCTGACTTTCATTGGTTCTGAACTATGGGTGTTAATTTCTGGAATCTTGTCAATATGGTTCAAATCTTCCCTTGCCATTTTGTGTACCTCATCTTATACAAGAAGGAAAACACATGAAACTGCTTAACACCTTCATCTAGTGTCAACATAGTCCAGATTATACTGTTATATAATAGTGAGCACCATAGTATGGTACATGTTTACTTTGCCATAGAACTTAACTCCATATCTCTTTTTTGTTGTTCGAACTCTTGTTTATTGTTTTTTGGGTTTGTTTTTGTTTTTGTTATTGTTTTTGTTTTTTATTATAGAGTAGTAATTTAAGGGCTGATGGTTTCAAAGCTACAACTTTCATTCTCCTTACAAAATAGCCAGTCATTGTTTCACTGTGATGGATGTACCAGGAAGGAGAGAAGGCGAGATCTTATCTTTTTGTGTTATTATCATACTAAAATAAGATACAACTAGCAGATGAATCAAACTAATCAAACCAATTCAGGTCATTGCTTTGATAATGAGACTTAGTGCTCAAGTCATGAGTATCCAGAAAGTCTTGGCTAATTATCATTAGCCCTTCATGTCTGCTATGAAAGAAACAAAATAAAATCTTGCTCTTTTCTGATTTAATTGTTTTTCATTAATACTGAGTCACAGGGACACCTGGCTGGCTCAGTCAGAAGAACATACAACTCTTGATCTTAGGGTTGTGAGTTCAAGCCCAATGTTGTTGGCTGTAGAGATTACTTAAAAAAAAATAGTAATAAATAAAAAAAAAAGTACTGAGTCACAGTTTTTATTTTTTTATTTTTTGGGTGGGAGAGGCAGAGGGAGAAGGAGAGAAAGAATCCTCTTTTTTTTTTTTTTTTTTTTAAGATTTTATTTATCTTAGAGAGAGAGCGCAGTAGCACATGAGCTGCCTGAGGTGGGGAGGGAGAGAGAGAATCACAAATACACTTCCGGCTGATTGCAGAGCCTGCTCCAGTGCTCAGTCTCATGACCTGAGATCATGATCTGAGCCAAAATCAAGTTGGACACTTACCCAGCTGAACGACCTAGGTGCCCCTGAGTCAGTTTTTAAAAGAAAGTCATAGTGTTCTCCTAGAAAAAGAAAAGTGATTAGAATTGAGATGTTTGTTTATTTATTTATTTATTATTCTTTAGAAATGAGGTGTTTAAATTACTTTAAAGCTGAAGGCTAGGATTTAGGAAGTACTGGCACATAATAGGTGCTTAATAAATGTTTGGTGAACAAATGATTCAATGAATGAATGAAAAAATGAAAATCTTACCAAAAATGTTAAGATTTCCATACATTTCTCACATACCAATGTATCTTTTTATTGTTATATTTATTCGTTTTTTTTAATTTTTGAAAAAAAATTTTTTTTTTTTAAAGATTTTATTTATTTCACAGAGGGAGAGAGATCACAAGGAGGCAGAGAGGCAGGCAGAGAGAGGAGGAAGCAGGCTCCCTGCTGAGCAGAGAGCCCGATGCGGGCCTCGATCCCAGGACCCTGAGATCATGACCTGAGCAGAAAGCAGAGACTTTAACCCACTGAGCCACCCAGGCGCCCGAAAATATATTTTTTTAAAGATTTTATTTATTTATTTGACAGAGAGATTACAAGTAGGCAGAGAGAGAGGAGGAAGCAGGCTCCCTGCTGAGCAGAGAGCCCAATGTGGGCCTCCATCCCAGGACCCTGAGATCATGACCTGAGCCGGAGGCAGAGGCTTTAACCCACTGAGCCACCCAGGTGCCGGAAAATATTTTTTTATTTTTAAAGATTTTATTTATTTATTTGACGGAGAGAGAGATTACAAGTAGGCAGAGAGGCAGGCAGAGGGAGAAGGGGAAGCAGGCTCTCTGCTGAGCCGAGGGCCCGATGCAGGGCTCGATCCCAGGACCCTGAGATCATGACCTGAGCCAAAGGCAGAGGCTTTAACCCACTGAGCCACCCAGGTGCCCCGAAAATACTTTATTTGAGAGAGACTGAATGAGAGAGAGCGTGAGCAGGGGGTGGGGAGGGGCATTGGGAGAAGCAGACTCCCTGCTGAGCAGGGAGCTAGATGTGGGGCTTGATCCCAGGGCCCTGAGACCATGATCTGAGCCACATGCAGACACTTAACCCGATTGCGCTACCCAGGCACCCTTGATTTTATTTTTTTAAAGATTTTATTTTTAAGTAATCCCTGTACCCAATGTGGGGCTAGAACTTAAAACCTGGAGATCAAGAGTCCCAGGCTCTATCAACCCAGCCAGTCAGGTGTCCTCAATGGATCTTTTTTTTTTTTTTAAAGATTTTATTTATTTATTTATTTGACAGAGAGAGAGAGAGAGAGAGAGAGAGAGAGAGAGAGAGAGAGAGAGAGAGATCACAAGTAGGCTGAGAGGCAGGCAGAGAGAGAGGAAGAAGCAGGCTCCCCACTGAGCAGAGAGCCCAGATGCGGGGCTCGATCCCAGGAACCTGAGATCATGACCTGAGCTGAAGGCAGAGGCTTTAACCCACTGAGCCACCCAGGCGCCCTATTTAGTGTTTTTCTAATGAGTTATTGCCTAATGGTTTCTAAATCTTTACCACTTTTAGAAACCCCTGGTTTGTATTTATAGTACAAGTATTTTTTGGAAAGTCAGGTCTATTTCCTCCTCTGAAAATGAGAAACTGGTTTCTATTACATTCTTTTTGGTTAATACATCTTAGTTGCCTTTTCAAAGATGATGATTGAGGTGGCTCTGTCTCCTAAGATCAGATTAGGTACTTGGTGAATTTTTAGCTACCATGGAAAAACCAAAATTTAAAAATTACTATTGTGTTAGATTAATTTTTTTAGCCCTGCTGAACTTTCCACATTTTTTTTGGTTGCTAGACAAGAATCCCTAAGATGAATTTGATCCTAGTTTGAATGATCCCAACACTCATAGAATATTTCAGTAATCATAAAAATAGAACTTATACATTAGAGGTTTTTTTTAAGATTTTTTTTATTTTCACGAGGGATAGAGGGGCAGAGGGAGAGAAACTCTCAAGTAGATTCTGGCTGAGTGGGGAGTCCCATGGGGGGCTCTATCTCACAACTCTGAGATCATGATCTGAACCAAAATCAAGAGCCAGCCACTCAACCAAATGAGCCACCCAGGCACCTACACTGGAGGTTTTTTTTTTTGTTTTTTTGTTTTTGTTTTTGTTTTTGTTTTTTTTTAAAGATTTTATTTATTTATTTGACACAGAGAGAGAGATTACAAGTAGGCAGAGAGGCAGGGAGAGGAGGAAGCAGGCTCCCTGCTGAGCAGAGAGCCCAATGCGGGCCTCGATCTCAGGACGCTGAGATCATAACCTGAGCCAAAAGCAGAGGCTTTAACCCACTGAGCCACCCAGGCGCCCCACTGGAGGTTTTTTATATGCATTTTTCCAGAGAGATGGTCCATAGTTCTTATTAGATTTCATAGAAATGTAAGCCATGTCTCCCCAAAAGACTCCCCAAAAGAAAAACAAGAGAATCACACCACTCCTTTGAGCCACTGAAGTAATGAAATTGACAAGTGTTCCAGTGGTTAAGGAAAAATCGTTTATACTGAGTTTTGATATTCCCTCGTGTGGTCATTAGTGTGATTGTGACGGACCTTTGGAAGGAGTAATGCTGTAAAGAACAGAAGTGATGTCTTTAAAAGACCTGGCAGTGTGCCTGCTACGTCCTAGGTGCCTAGGGTAGTGGTTGTTACATCCTTGAAAAGATTTGTATATTCATTTCACTACTTTTAGCCATTTCCCTCTTGCCACTTGATTCATGTTATTTAGAGAAAAGTAATTGAAGTCCTCAGAAGTAGCCAATACACACCATTTTGCAACATCTGCAAAGGCATTTTTCTTGCTGGAGGATTAAGATGCCTTATGAATGAATTGCTTTCACTGTTCCCATTCGATACAGAATTATAATTGTGGTTTCCAGTGAGACGACGATGGTACAGTTATTTTCTTGCCTTTGTGTAATGAGAGGGTTTTGGTGTTTTTGCTCTATTCTAGACATTTATACTACACAGCTTGTTTTCATATCTGATTTCGTATGCAACACCACTCTGGTGAGTTTTCTGTTAAAGAGCAAAAGTAGGATCAAGGCAGAGGAAGTGGGAAGACAAGACAGTGGAAGTCCACAGTTTATGCAAGGCATGAAATTTTGGATGTAGTTGATATAGTTTAGATTTAGAAAAGTGTGTACATGGGGGGGTGGTTTCTCTGGGTGGCTCAGTCGGTTGGGTGTCTGCCTTTAGCTCCGGTCTCTGGGTCCTGGGATCGAGCCCTGAATCAGGCTTCCTGCTCAGTGGGGAATCTGCTTCTCCCTCCCTCTCTGCCCCTCTGCTGCCACTGCGCACACACACTCTCTCTCTTTCTCTCTCTCACTATATCTCAAATAAAAAAATAAAAACTCGTTTAAAAGAAGTGTGTGTGTGGGCGCCTGGGTGGCTCAGTGGGTTAAAGCCTCTGCTTTCGGCTCAGGTCATGATCTCAGGGTCCTGGGATCGAGGCCAGCATCGGGCTCCCTGCTCAGCGGGGAGCCTGCTTCCTCCTCTCTTTCTGCCTGCCTCTCTGCCTCCTTGTGATCTCTCTCCCTCTGTGAAATAAATAAATAAA
>LNAC01000047.1:6043545-6081355 GCA_002007465.1 Ailurus styani | reverse complement strand
CCTGCCGAGCAGAGAGCCCGATGTGGGCCTCGATCCCAGGACGCTGAGATCATGACCTGAGCCGAAGGCAGAGGCTTCAACCCTCTGAGCCACCCAGGCGCCCGGAGTTTTCCACTCTTGATCTTGGGGTTGTTGACCGTAGAGATTACTTAAAAACAAAATCTTTAGGAGCACCTGGGTAGCTCGGTTGGTTAAGGTCAGCCTCAGGCTTTGGTCATGATCAATCACCGGGTCCTGGGCTTGAGCCCTGTGTTGAGTTTCTTGCTCAGTGGGGAGCCTGCTTCTCACTCTTCATCTGCCTCCCCCCCCCGCCTTGTCTTCTCTCTCTTGCTCTCTTTCTCTCAAAATAAATAAATAAAATCTTAAAAAAAAATAAAGTGAGTATCCATGGAAACTGCCTTAGAATAATTTATGCTAAAACATTCCTAATAAAGACAGGCAAGTTTTTCATTTGAATCTGCAGTTAGCACAGTTACAACCCTGAGCTCTATACCTGGGGTTTTTTGTTGTTGTTTTTTTTCAAGATCTTATTTATTTATTCAAGAGAGAGAGAGTATTTGGGGAAGGTAGGGGGTGGGGAAGGGCAGAGGGAGAGGAAGAGAGAAAAAAACCTCAAGCAGACTCGATGCTGAACACAGAATCAGTCTCGGCAGTATCTCAGCACTGCAAGATCATGACCTGAGTGAAATCAAGAGTCTGTGTCTCAGATGACTAAGCCACCCAGATGCTTTTACACTTGTTGATTTCTAAGGTGAAGTGTGATGAATATGACCTTTTTGGTCTTTTGTTATGGCACGTATATCTCTTGACTTCACAAGGTGTTTCTTTTTTTTTTTAAGATTTTATTTATTTATTCATGAGAGACTGAGAGAGAGGCAGAGGGAGAAGCAGGCTCCCCACTGAGCAGGGAGCCAGATGCAGGACTCCATCCCAGGACCCCAGGATCATGACGTGAGCCGAAAGCAGACGCTTAACAACTGAGCCACCCAGGCGCCCCCACAAGGTGTTTCTAAAGGGCTTTACAGGGGCGCTTGGGTGGCTCAGTGGGTTAAGCCTCTGCCTTCGGCTGAGGTTATGATCTCAGGGTCCTGGGATCGAAGCAGAGAGCCTGCTTCCCCCTCTCTTTCTGCCTACTTGTGATCTCTCTGTCAAATAAATAAAATTAAAAATTAAAAAAAAATAGAGGGCTTTACATTGCAAAAGTTTAAAAAGATCCCCTTCAAACACAGAAATGGTAGCATGTTAGAACTGTCTCTAGTAAGAATCTTGAGAACCATTTATTTTATTTTAAATAAGAGGTAATGTGCACATTGAATAAGTGTTCAGCTGTTAGGAAAATCAAACAGACTTTGGAAAAAATTTTTTATTTTTATACATTATTATTATAAATTATTTTTATACAGTTATTTTATACATTATTATTATAAATATTACAGGCTCAATGGCAAGTTTTTTGCCATTTTGTTTTCCTGATTCTTCCTAAAAAAAAAAAAAAAGATAATTCCTGTCTTCTCTGTAGCCGAGTTAAGCTCCATGGAAAAGAATTACTCATTAATTCAGAGATTCCAAAGGTATTAAGAACTGCCTTCTGATATAGGGGGTATTCTCGGTATTCTCTATTCTATTCCTGGCATGAACAAAGAGTAGCCCCTTACTCCAAACATCAAAAGCATCTGTCCAGTACAGTTACTCAGCTGAAAGAATGACTTATTTCCTGGCAGACAAGTTTTCTTCTCTATAAATTGTGTGAAACTCTGATAAATAACCTCAAAAACTAAAGGAGTTAACCCTTCCTGGGGCACCTGGGTGGCTCAGTGGGTTGCCTTTGGCTCTGATCATGATCCCAGGGTCCTGGGATCCCTGCTCAGTGGGAAGCCTGCTTCTGCCTCTGCCCCTCTCCCCAGCTTATGCTCTTTCTCTCCCTCTCTCATTCTTTTAAATAAATAAAAAAAGAAAAGTAATTCTTTTCTTTTTTAAAGAGTTAACCCTTCTTGAATAACTGATCTTAACAAAAATTTTACATACATTCATTTCCAAAACATGCTTTTCTCTGATTAGGAGACTTACTTGTACAAGAGTGCTTCCTACCTTAAAAACCAGGGTTTTTGAGATCGAAGCCAAACCAATCACCTCTCCTTAGTTCTTCCCTTGAAAAAGTAGCTGATATTTGTGATGATTTAACAGGAGCATCCTTTTTGGCCTTTGAAAGGACTAATTATTGAAAATTGAAGGATGGAACAACAACCAAAAAAGCCACATTTCAAATTGGGATGATAGAGAATTGAAAGCTGATTACATCTCATCCTATGCAAGCACAGCGACCAGCCTTTTTTTTTGTATGTTGGATGTCAGATACATTTAAAAAAATTTTTTTTGAAGATCTTATTTATTTATTTATTTATTTTTAAAGATTTTATTTATTTATTTGACAAAGAGAGAGAGAGATCAGATCACAAGTAGGCAGAGAGGCAGGCAGAGAGAGAAGAGGAAGCAGGCTCCCCGCTGAGCAGAGAGCCCGATGTGGGCCTCGATCCCAGGACCCTGAGATCATGACCTGAGCCGAAGGCAGAGGCTTTAACCCACTGAGCCACCCAGGCGCACGTGACCAGCCTTTTTAAATGCCTTGTCCCCTTTGCCTCTTCACAGCCATCCTCTAGCGTGACTTTTCTTTAACCACAATGCTACCAGTGTCCTTGCACATGCCATTACGTTCATCGGGGGGCACTTCCCTTTCCTCCCTCCTTCTAAATTTCACCAACTCCTGCTTATCCTCTTTAGGTTTCGTTAGAAAAGTCACTTGCCCTGGGAAGCCTTCTCTGCCTTTCGTAGCTTTCTGAACACATCCCAGACACTGTACCGCATCATGACTGTCAGTTTGTGTCTCTTCTGAGTTGGTGCACGTACAGCACCAATTTTTTTTTTTTTAAAGATTTTATTTATCCATTTGTGAGAGAGAGCATCAGTGGGGAAGAAGAGCAGGGGCAGGGGGAGAGGAAGTAGACTCTTTGCTGAGCAGGGAACCCGACGTGGGGTTCGATCTCAGGACCCTGAGATCATGAAGCGAGCTGGAGTCAGACACATACTGCCTGAGCCCCCCAGGCACCTGCCCCATGGCCCAGCACCATTCTGCATATTGGAAGTTCCCCCAAATTTAAGTCCGTCGTATGGGTTTTTAATTATGACTTTTTATTATTAAGTTGTCTAAAGGTTTAAATGGACAAAGTTCATTGTAAAAAAATGAACCGACAAATTTTGAAGACAATGTTTTTGGGTGTGGGGTCTTTTTTTTTTTTTTAAAGATTTTATTTATTTATTTCACAGAGGGAGAGAGATCACAAGGAGGCAGAGAGGCAGGCAGAGAGAGGGGGAAGCAGGCTCCCCGCCGAGCAGGGAGCCCGATGCGGGCCTCGATCCCGGGACCCTGAGATCATGACCTGAGCCGAAAGCAGAGGCCTTAACCCACTGAGCCACCCAGGCGCCCGGGTGTGGGGTCTTTTAAGGTTCAACAATTTTGATTTTGCAAAAGTTCGGGGATAACTGGATCTATCTTTCTCAGAAGGAAGTTGTGTGGGTGTAAAATGATTTGAGCTTCTCAGCGAAACAATAAATTTTTATGATTTTGCCATTAGACTTGATGAGACAATGGGATTATCTAAAAACGGAGGGTACAATGCTGTCTAGTGTCAGCTCTCTTGCAGGAATGACAGGGAGAAGGAGCCCAAAGATGCAGAACTTCCTTTTTTGAAAAAGGGTATTCGTGATTCCAAAATACACAGGACAGACTAGCAAATAGTGAGAAGCAAACTACAATATGTCATTCATAAAAGGGGACATTTCTCTAAATAGCATCATTTGACAAAAACCCATAGATACTCTTACTGGATTTCTCTGTCCACATTGTGGATCTGGACTGTAGTGGAGTAGGCTTGTCCATTTCAAGGTAGTGCTGAGAATGGCTGAGAAACTGAGGAGAGGTGATATTTCAGCACCATTAGTCTCTGGCATTATCTGTGGTTCACCTCATTGTCCACAGTTCTCACTCGGCAGCTACTGCAGACCGTCGCTCACTTGTTCCTTCATTCTTGTTATTGAAGAGCAGTTATTTTTACCAGCAGTAAGCATGACTGCTGGAGGGAATGGGGTAGTCACTAGGTAGACCTGGCCCCTTAGAAGGAAAAAGGGCTACTGCAGATAAGCCTCAGGGAAGGAAGTGGGGGAGGGAAGCCAAGGAAAGGCTGTGTGAGGAGATTGGCCCCCTATACCCAGACTATTATTGTTTGCCCAATCACCCAGGAAGATCTCCTGCTAATCTGAAGTTTCTATGTCTCATAAGAAATAAAACCAAGCTAAGTTGAAGATCTCCATTGGAATTGTGAAAAGAATGAGCCATCCTTTTCTTATTCTTAATGATTGGAAATTTATAAAATATGGTTCTTGAAATATCTTTTTTTTAGAAGATTTTATTTATTTGATATATAGAGAGAGAGATTACAAGTAGGCAGAGAGGCAGGCAGAGAGAGAGAGGAGGAAGCAGGCTCCCTGCTGAGCAGGAAGCCCGATGCGGGCCTCGATCCCAGGACCCTGAGATCATGACCTGAGCCGAAAGTAGAGGCTTAACCCACTGAGCCACCCAGGCGCCCCCAGTTCTTGAAATATCGTTACCCAGGTGTCACAGCAAAAGCTATGACTCCCCTCCCCCCCAGTATGAGAGAAGAGAATATAGAAGGATTTCATGGGAGAGGAGAGTGTGGCTAATACTGGAAGGATTTTTTGCTGGGGGAGGTGTCGGGTTTGAGGAACCATGATCACTCGAGATTACCTTCGAAGAAAACTAGGCAGTGTTTGTAGGTGTAGTTTCTTGTGGATGCAGAATGGCATATGCTTAGAAAGAGAAGTGGACTTTTGAAATGATTCACTAATCTATCTCTGAGGGCACAAAACTTATTTTTTTAAAAGCACACCTAATGTACGGTTCATTTAAATACCAGTCTTCTAGAGATCTGAGCTGCTACCTCTGTATCCTAAGTGTGTGGGGCGCCTGGGTGGCTCTGTAGGTTAAGCCTCTGCCTTCAGCTCAGGTCCTGGTCCCAGGGTCCTGGGGTCCAGCCCAGCTTCAGCTCCCTGCTCAGCGGGGAGTCTGCTTCTTCCTCTACCTCCCCACCCCTACTCCTACCCCCTCCCCCGCTTGTGCTCTCTCTCTCGCTCTCTCCAAAAGAAAAGAAAGAAAAGAAAAGAAAGGAAAAAACAAGAACAACAGAAACCATAGTGTGTGGTTTTGAAGATGTTTCGATCTTAAAGGTTATTAGGAGTTACAGAAAGCAGCGTAGACGGTTGGTTACACCTCAGGTCACGTGAAGTTATTACTTGCTGTGTAATGTGAATTAAGTAATTTTCTCTTTAAGCCTTAGCTTTTCCATGAAATTGAGTAGTTAGATTCAGTTTTCTCTGATGTTCCTTTTTAGTTCTATAACTGATTTTTAAGAGAAAGGAGATCTCATTTTGTAATATTTGAAAGAACCTAAAACTTGAATTATCATAAAAGTAAATGCATCTCATGCAACTTAGTAATCATGATTCTTTGTGAGAAAAACAAATAGATTTAAGAGACATAAAGAAGTTCTGAATAAGTAGGACTACATCACAGGGTTTCTTAGTTTCTGACCTGCCATTCTTCCAATAGAATCTGGTTGTATGTACTTTGCCCTAAATAATAAGAGAATGGGAATGGCTCTCCTGCCCTCCATTTTCTCTGCTAATAATGTCTGATTATTTTCTCCATCAAAGCTCGCCATCACCTAAGCCCAAAGCTGAGAGACCGTCAAAGCACTAAGTATAGGATTTAGAGCAGTTGGTCACAACCAATATAGGTTACCAATCTATTCTGTGTTCAGACAAGTGCAGACCTTCATAGCATAGTATCAGTTGGATATTTTGAGTTAATGTTAGCTCTGGTCACTTTAATTAACCCTCATATTTAGCTGAGATGAGCTGTGGCTTTATTTATTAATTCATTTTACAGAACACTGCACACAGACCTCCAGTGTTTGCTTAGTTTGCCAAGTGCAGTGTTGTATGGCTTCATGAGTATTCCTTGCAGTGAAAATGCTTGTCAGTGGGGCTTTAAAAAATGGACTTCTTGCTGATGTGGATATTCAGTACACCTAACACCATGAGCCTGATTTTACTTTGTTTTATTAAGACACACATGGATCTCACAGGTAGTAGATTGTTTTTAATCTTATAATTATATGCATTATATGTCATGGACCACTTTACTAAATATTGAGCAGTCAAGCTGGGAAAATGTTGATGCTTTTTAAAAGTTATATTCAGGGGGGAGAGGCGTAATTTGTAATTGACATGCAAGGAACTTTAAGAAGTGTAGGCTACCCTTGTGTGCACCGCTGACGGGAATGTAAAATGGATTAGCCACTCCAGAAAGTTTGGTAGTTCCTTAACTATTTAAACAGAATTATCATATGATCCAGCAGTTCTTCTCCTAGGTATATATTCAAGAGAATTGAAAGCAGGGACTCAAATAGATAACTTGTACCCATGTTTACAGTAGTATTACTCATAATAGACAGAAGGTGGGAACAACCCAAATCTACATCAACAGAAGACGAGATAAACAAGTTTGGTGTATAGACACACAGTGAAATACTGCTGAGCCTTCGAACAGAATGAAATTCTGATACATCTTACAACATGGATGAAGCTTGAAAGCATTATGCAAAGTGAAATAAGCCAGACGCGGAAGGACAAATATCATATACCACTTATATGAGATGCCAGTATAGGTGAATTTATAGAGACAGAAAGCAAAATAAAAAGTAGCAGGGACTGAAAGAAGGCAAATACATTATTGTTGAATGGATAGAGTGTCTGTTTGGATAATGAAAAGGTGCTGGAAATGGAGAGTGGGAATAGTTTCACAACATTGTGAATGGGGGCCCCTGGGTGTCTCAGTCGTTAAGCGTCTGCCTTCGGCTCAGGTCATGATCCCCGGGTGCGAGGGTACCAGGATCGAGCCCTGCATCAGGCTCCCTGCTCAGCGGGAAGCTTGCTTCTCTCTCTGCCACTCCCCCTACTTGTGTTCCCTCTCTCGCTGTGTCTCTCTCTGTTAAACAAATAAATTAAAAAATTGTGAATGAACTTAATGCTACTAAGCCGTACACTTGAAAATGGTTAAAATGGCAGATTTTATGTTACGTATATTTTATCGCATATGCACACATGGACACACATGCTTGTGCAGGTGCGTGCACGCGCGCGCGCGCACACACACACACACACACACACAGAGTTCAAAGAAAAAGAAGCATAGGGCCGTTTCCAAGTCTTGCTGTATTAGGTCCTGTTTTTCTACCTTTTTCATGACTTTGCTTCATTCTCCACGGAGAGCTTCTTAGTGTGCTTGAAGTTGGCCTGATGGACGTGTTTAGGTCAGAATCCACTGGTTTTGCTACAAGGAGGCTTGCTTTTTATTTTTGTTGAAAATTTTGAGGGTGGGTAGGTGAGGGAGAGGTAGTTTAATGTGGGAAAACAGTGCATGTTGGACCTAACCATTCCAACAAGGAAAGCGTGCCTTTGTGGCAAACCGAAAGGCTAGGAATCCCGGGTGATGAAACACAGGCCTTCCGGCCCTCACTCTGTTCCTGATTTCTGGTTGTGGGAATCTGTTCTGAATCCAACTGCAAGTGGAAAACCCATCTTTGGCTGGGCAGCCAGGGCGGCCCTCCTGCCAATCCCCTAAATGTGTTGTTGAAACTTTGGCCCGGTGAGGATGGAGCTGAGGCTGTCTTCCCAAGATCCGTGCAGCTGTCAAGGTGGCGGTGATGGGACTGTGAGCGGCCTCTGCACTACATTTTGGCAGTGACCTTGAGACCTGCCAGCTCACAGCAGCTGTCCTGGTTCTTTCTCTACTGCCACGGTTGCCTGGCCAGGGGGCGAAGGGGAGGGCGCTAAACTCCTCTGGCTCTGGCATTCTCAGGGACCGGCAAGTTCCAACTTCGGTGCCCATCTCTCTCAGTGCCTGCCACCCACTGGGCGCGGTGGCAGTCCAGGTGCGTGAGTGTGGGTGGCTGCTAGCGCCGCCTCTGGCTCGGCTCCCAGTCCCCGGGAAGTGGGTGGCCCTGGTGGCCCCGGGTGGTCCCGTCTGACCATCAACCCGCAGAGCGGACAGGCTGGGGGGGGGGGGAGCGGGGACCTGCTCTGCAGCTCCAGGGAAAGATGCTCAGTGACAGTTGATGATCTCGGGAGACAGAGGAGCCTAAGGTGGCCCTTTTGTCCCAAAGGTATGAGCCCACCTTCTGGGCGGGAGGGATATCTTCAGGAAACGAAGGTGACCAGAGATGTCCAGAGCAAGAGAGAGAAATCTTTTCTCTGCAGCCACCGAGAGTGGCAAGTGTATTTTGAAAACTCCTCCCCCTCTCCTTGTCCTCATCCTGTCCTTTTCCTTTCAAGTGGCTTCATTAGTATTTTTTAATCCGCCTTTGTCATTGGACATTTATTGACAGAAATCAAATTGCTGTGTTTCTGGGCAGAGCGCCTGCTGCAAAGAGGTGTGGTTCCCGGGGAATGGGACACGCAGCCCAGCAGCTGAGCCTACACTGTCCTCACATAACCTCCCTGCCTTAAATATCGCCAATATTTAGCCTTGCCTTATAAAGTAAAAATGCACAATACCTTCCAGAGTTTCGGCGAGCCCAAATGCCCCCCTCGGCTCGGTTATATCTCCTGTACGTTGCAGGCAGAGCCGCGCACCCCTCCCCCCGCGCAGACCTGCCCTCGGAGCCGCCAAGAGGTTACTAATCAGGGAGCCTCCGCCATCGATCCGATGGTGGAGACCTGGGGGATTTGCGTGCATTGTTTTTGCTGAAGCCTCCTGTGATTTCGGCACGACCAGATCCTCTGCAGCGCACTCCATGTCGCAGCTTGTGGCTGCCTGTGTCCTGTGGTGAGAGCGGAGCCGCACAGGAGACCCTTTGTCTAGGAAGGCTAGCCGAGAAGATCACTTTGGAGTTGCTAAGCTCTGCATTGCCATTGGCTGCACTCTTTGTGGGGCTGTTTTTGCAAAAGGCATGCCCAGCACGTCTACAGTGCTGGCAGGCCAGGGCTGCCTTTAAACACCATGATAATAATACCAAAAAGCAGTTTGCAGAACTGTTCCTCTGTGGAGGCTTCCTCTGCAGAAGCAAGCAAGATGGCTACCTCGTGGGCTTCGCCGTGAAGAATGCAGAGGCTAATTAAGACAGACTTTAAGGGGAAAAAAGGGTATTTCCCTACTTCATCTTTATGCAAGGCTTTTTTTCAGTGACTTTTAAAGTATACATTTTACATAAGCGCTTTAGGTTCTGCCTAGCCAACATGGTGATGATTTTAAATGGTCTAAGTAGTTTTATAGAGAAATAGCCAAAAATTTTGGGGGGGTGGGAGCTAATATTTTTTTTTTCTTAAACGGAGGCTCATTTTGCAATTTGATTTTTTTTAGGTTATAAAAGAAAACAAGAGGCCCCAGAGGGAAAAGAAGCCCAAAGTTTTAAAGGTAATCAGTTATTGATTAAATCATATTTTAATTTTTTGCCATTTCATATAGTATTTTTCTGTCACTTAGGAGTAAATTTGGAGTACAGTGGATGTGAATTCTCCCGGATTTTCAGTAGATAAATGAATTTTCACTCAACTGAAGTGTTTTCTCTCTCTGTCTGTCTCTCTCTCTCTCTCTCTCTTTTTTTTGATGTGCTGCATGATGTACATATTAGCACCCTTTATTTTCAACTCCACACACGTCTGCAGAAGGAGAAGTTTATATGCAAAGTGTTGTGAATAAAATTTGTTTTTCTTTGTACATCCTTTTGTAGCCTCTGCCTTTGTGGTGTTGCACCAGTGTGTAAACTTAAGCTCTTAAGGAGACACTATTTGAAGTTGACAGCTATGATCCATTGTGATTTTAATAGACCTTCCATTAGATACTATTTTAAAATGTGTGGTTTTGCTTTCCAAAGGGAAAGGTCCTTAGAGGTTTTAGTTCAACTTAAAATATGTAAGCCATTGAGATCAGCCAAATTATCATTGCCTAATCCCAGATTCTCATTGTATCATTTTTAATTTCGGCATTCATAGAGCTGTAGGAAAATGCATGTTTTCTTTATTTTCAGTAGTTTGCCTAATGAGTATTTAGCAGTAACCTAATTCGGTTATAAGCTCACAGTCTGTGTTATGAGCTTTGTACAGTATTTAGAAGGGTTAATTTAAAAGCATATGGCACTACTCAAAGTTCAAGGCTAGCTTTAGTTTAGCAGATTGGTGCTTATGTGTTAAAGGTTTCAAGTGGCATATTGCTGTTATAAATGTAAGCAACCTGAGCAAGTAACCTTTTTAATTCAAAAAAGACCTTAAGCAATAAAACTTACTGATCTTTAAAATTATATTATGTATATATAAGTAACAATATTTTAACCTAACCTTAGCTTTTCTTTTGCAAATAAAGTTTTAGCACTCAAAGAGGAACAACATGTTGAACTATGGATGTGGCAAATTTTTATGTCATTTGCTTCCTCAGTTGTGTACCTTGAAAGTGTTATTGACATGGAGAACCAAACCTTGCATTGCTTTCAAATTTGTCTGACCACCTTGAGTTTCTGTTTCCTGTGTGTACGCGGCGTTGCCATGTACATCTTCATCAACCAACAAGTATTTGTTTAATATTTACCACACAGTCATCAGTGTTCTAGGCACTGTGAAATGAATGAAATTGCTTGGCACAAATTCTCATTGGGCCTGGACAAATAGAATCCTGGTTATTTTCAAGGTAAATTAACCCCTACTGTTTTTCTTCTGCATTTTGATCCACCCACCCCCTTTTACTTCTTCCCTCCCCTCCTCCAACTATAGAATTGTATCATTAAAAGCCCTGCTCGTATTTCTTAATCTCCTCTCACACTTTCTGTGTTGGGTGTATCCATCTCAGGTGTTTTGTCTTCAAATCTTCAAGTGAGAAATCATTTTAGTGCTGCTGTTAACATGGCTCTCAAATTTGCAGGGGTTAGGGTGGGGGTATAGGAGAAAGAGGTCAGTTGCATGGACATGCGAATCTAGACGAAGCTTGGTAGCTAAATCATCATCTGCCTTTGCTAGGAAGTAGAATTGGGTTTGGGGGATACTATTTAATTCTATGTTTATTTTGTTAGTCTGTGGGTGTCCTGTCACCTGAAATAAATTTCAGAAGTAAATATACCGTGTGTTGCTTTTTTGAATTATGGCAATGGACTCTGACTTATTTTAAAATAAGTGCCTGTGGGTGGCTGAATTTCATGTGCCACAGCAACAGAAATGAATTGTTGCTCACTTCCCTCTGTAGTCATCAGTTGTTGTACAAGAGTAGGGAAATGCACTAACAGGGGAAAATAGTAATTTTTTCCCCTGATGTTGGTATTTTAAAATGTTTTCTTTAATTTCCTATCAGCTATAATATATTTCGTTCTCCAGAGAAAGCTTTGTTTCTTTGTTCCACAGTAGAAATGCTAAAATACTTTCAGATTTTAGCTTGATATGTGTACAATAGGTAGAATATGGTCCAACCCTGAAGGAGATGTTACAAAGACTAAGCCCGTATCTCGGGAGGGAGGATGGGGGAAGGGTACAACTTTCAGCTTAAGGTTTTCTGGGTGAGGCCTTAGTGTTCCACCTGGGGGAGCAGGATGGGAGGCCACAGGTCACAACCTGGTCTCCTGCCATAATTCTCCCTTTGCCTTCGGCATTGTGCCAGAGGCCGGGTCACTTGCTTTCCCTCTGGCCTCTTAGACCTTCAACTCTGGATCCCTGCTCTTTGTCAGGATGGACGCTGCAGGTATCCTAAGCAAAGATTTTTATCTGCATCATCTGCGAAGGGGTAGTTGGACAGGGGAAGGGTGATTAAAGAAATTGGGTGCAGAATTGAAGCTTGTCCCAGCCTATTCTGAGCCTGCTAACTAAATGTTGAATCCAGTTGTGGGGCTGAAATTGCTTGGTATGTCTCATACCTCTCACTTTTAAGCACTCTGTTATCTATGTCAATAACCTATATTCATTCTATGGTAGTTCAAAATGTAAAACTGTAGATAGTGACTTCAAAGCCCTGACTAGAGAGAGAATTCTCCTCTAGCTGAAATGGCACTTTCTATTCCAAAGCACTCAAACGGCCAGAATGGGTAGCAAATGATGGGGGTAGGGGGTAGGCGAAGCACAAATTCCTGCCCCCACTGGTCTGGAGGACCTGGTTCCTGCTCAAGCCCTATTGGTTATCACTAGAGTTATTTTATATATACGTGACAGCTTATTGGCTATGCTATAATTGTCTCCTTGACTCTTGAGTAAGGTAAAGATGTGAAATAATTTCAGGCATTGATTCATAAAATTGGACTTGTGAGTGGCATGATTTGGAACTCCACTTGGTAGAAACATTTATGTAAATATAATCTCTACTTGGTGTGTCAGGGTAAGAGATTATATTCCCTTAAGAGAATGTCGATTTTAAGGTAATATCACTTTGGTTAGGTCATCAATCATTGTCCCTGGAAAAAATCAGATTGCACGGTCCTTTGGGGGTATCGAGGGGAATTTAATAAAGGAATTGTTTAAAAGATGTGGGCAGGGGCGAGGGAACAATTAGGGATGGCAAAGCAACCCGGGACTAGTTAACAGCAGAGCTTTCTCACCATTCTTAGGCCTGAAGGGGCCAAGGTGTGGGAGCAGAAATGCAGATAGAAACAATAGTTAGAACTGAAGAGATGGAGCTGGGGTTTTTATTGCAGGCTTTGATAATGGGATGTTTCTGTAGAGAGAAAGTTTTGGGGTCTGGGGGATGCAAATAAATACACTGTCCTCCAGTTTTCTGCTGCTTTCATTGGTGGATCTGATCAGAAGCCAAAAGAGGCCAGTTGGCTCCTGTGGCAGGCAAGAGGGATGGAAGTTGAGTGTGAACCTAGAGGGGCGGACAGAACATATTCAACCTCACTAGCGACCACAGGGACAGGATGGTGGGTGCAAAAATAGTACCAGAACCATTATTATAAGAAGGTAACATTAGGTGAGCCTGGGTAAAGTGTATATAAGAAACCCTATCCTGTGTTTGCAACTTACCTGTAAATTTAAAATCATTTCCTTCCTTTTTTTTTTTTTTTAAGATTTTATTTATTGGGGCACCTGGTGGCTCAGTCATTGCGCATCTGCCTTCGGCTCTGGTCATGGTCCCAGGGTCCTGAGATTGAGCCCCGCGTCAGGCTCCCTGCTCAGTGGGAAGCCTGCTTCTCCCTCTCCCACTCCCCCTGGTTATGTTTCGTTTCTTGCTGTGTCTCACTCTGTCAAATGAATAAAATAAAATCTTTAATAAAAAAAAGATTTTAGGGGCGCCTGGGTGGCTCCGTGGGTTAAAGCCTCTGCCTTCGGCTCAGGTCATGATCCTAGGGTCCTGGGATAAGCTTCACATTGGGCTCCCTGCTCAGCAGGGAGCCTGCTTCCCCCTCTCTCTCTGCCTGCCTCTCTGCCTACCTCTCGGCCTACTTGTGATCTCTCTTTCTGTGTCAAATAAATAAATAAAATCTTTTAAAAAAGAAGATTTTATTAATTATTTAACAGAGAGAGCAAGAGAGCACAAGCAGGGGGAGTAGTAAAGGAAGAGGGAGAAGCAGGTTCCCTGCTGAGCAGGGAGCCCAATGGGGGAGTCGATCCCAGGACGCTGGGATCATGAGCAGAGCCGAAGGCAGGTGCTCAACCATCTGAGCCACCCAGGCACCCCTGAAATCATTTTGAAATAAAGAGTGTGGGCATCTGTGAGCGGGGACCATATTTATACATCCTATGATTAGAGACACTCTTTTGAGGGCAGTAAGGGAATATATTCTAGCTATTTGGTTATAAAATATTATCAAAGTCGTATTTGGAAGAACTGAATGAACAAATATAAAGAAATGGCAGTGGATATTACACCAGGAAACGGTCTACAGATGATTTAGAAAAGAAAAAAATGAAAGCTAAGTGATCTTCCTGCTTCTACACTGGCAGCCCGGCTCTTCACTGTTTCCTTCCTTCCTTGATGATGCTGATAAAGGAGAGAACAAGTACTGCTGGGGGCTGATGGGGGACATAGACATACTCCAATTTATTTTTTAAAGATTTTATTTTTTTGTCAGAGAAAGAGAGATAGCACAAGCCGGGGGAGTGGGAGGTAGGGGAAGAAGCAGGCTCTCTACTGAGCGGGGAGCCCGGTGCAGGGCTTGATCCCAGGACCCTGAGATCAGACCTGAGCTGAAGGCAGATGCTTAACCGACTGAGCTGTCCCTACTTGAATATTTTTTGAAAAACGTTTTAAAAGGAGAATGAAGTCATAAATAAATCATATTCATACATGGTCTTGATTTGCATGACATAGTGACATTCAAAATATTTAGTACCATCATAGCCTGGCACATAGGAAATGCTCAGTAAGCTCAGTTTCCTGAACAACATCATTTACATTCAATAATTTTTCTCTTTTTAAGCATATACTAAATGCTGGGGCTACAGTGGTGTACAAGACCAAAATGGTTTCTGCCCTCATGGAGATTCGATTTGCTTAGGAAAGGCACACACCTGGGCGCCTGGGTGGCTCAGTGGGTTAAAGCCGCTGCCTTCGGCTCAGGTCATGATCTCAGGGTCCTGGGATTGAGGCCGCATCGGGCTCCTTGCTCAGCGGGGAGCCTGCTTCCCCCTCTCTCTCTGCCTGCCTCTCTGCCTACTTGTAATCTCTGTCAAATAAATAAATAAAATCTTAAAAAAAAAAAAAAGGAAAGGCACACACCTAAAAATAAAGACAAATGAATAAATTACAAATTGTGGCATATGCTTTAAGGAAACAAAAAAAGTGCCGAGCTAGGGAAATTTACTTCATATCTTTGAGAGCTGTTCCTTTCAATTTTTTTTTTTAAGATTTTATTTATTCATTTGACACAGAGAGAGAGATCACAAGTAGGCAGAGAGGCAGGCAGAGAGAGAGGAGAGAGGAGGAAGCAGGCTCCCTGCCGTGCAGAGAGCCCGATGCGGGCCTCAATCCCAGGACCCTGGGATCATGACCTGAGCGGAAGACAGCGGCTTTAACCCACTGAGCCACCCAGGTGCCCTTCCCTTCATTTTTAAATTGTTAACGCATACCGGTGCTGATTTAAAAGTACCAAATTAGATACAATTGAATTATCTTGTTTATTTTTAAAACCCATTAAGCTAGGAGAGGTGGAAGCTTGAACAGTTACTAAACATTTTTCTCTGCACACACTTATCTGCAACTTTGTTTCAGTTAGTAAAAAATCATTGATAAAATGATAAACTTTTCTTTACTCTGATTATAATGTAACATTCTAAGACATATAGTAACATGTTGCGAATTTAAGTGCCAGATCAAATACCGAGCTTGACCTTTGTTCAGGCCAAAAAGCATGCCATTTTTATAGTCTTTCATAGTCAAATGCAGTGAATCCCAGACCTCTGAGTATAATGGACTCCGCGGGGAAAAATTCAGAGTGGGTGGTAAGAGTATCTAGAAAGCAAGACCAGCTTTAAAAAAAAAAAAAACCCAAAAAACAAAAACTATATAAATTCAAAGAAGATAATCTCAGAATATAGGACAGTCATATAAATTTAGTTAGTTTTATGATTCAACACATGGTCCTTATTTTCCTCAGTATGTCATAAACTGGCAAAAATTGTCAAAGTTGTATGCTCATCCATCAGTGTTTATTCACACGATCAAAGGCACACATGGGGTTTCTGGTTTGCATACCCAGAAACTATAATACAGCACTTTGCCCAGAGATGATCAGACTGATTTCAGGGCTGGGTTCTCACTAAGCCAGCTCACACACAGTCAAATCATTCATTTATTACTGGAGCACGTACATTTCCAGTGACTCAGGACCTGTGTTCATTCTGTAATTTCTAGGAATGATCCCAGAGAATCAGTGAATAAAAGCCAAGTGGGGTGAATGGGCGTGAGGAAAATTTCATTCAAGCTACCCAAAAAAAAAAAAAAAAAAAAATCTCTTGAATTTTTCCTAGCTAAAAAAAGAATATATACCTTGTATCTTGAATACTTAGGCTCACTTGAAACTGGGTTTGTGTTTTCATAGTGCTGGACTAGGGCACCTGGATGGCTCAGTGGGTTAAAGCCTCTGCTTTCGGCTCAGGTCATGATCTTAACGTCCTGGGATCGAGGCCTACGTTGGGCTCTCTGCTCGGCAGGGAGCCTGCTTCCTCCTCTCCCTGTCTCTCTGCCTGCCTCTCTGCCTACTTGTAATCTCTCTCTCTGTGTCAAATAAATAAATAAAATCTTTAAAAAAAAAATCTGACATAGTGCTGGACTAGAATGTATGTATTCTTTTTTTTTTTTTTTTAAGATTTTATTTATTTATTTCACAGAGGGAGAGAGATCACAAGGAGGCAGAGAGGCAGGCAGAGAGAGAGAGGGGGAAGCAGGCTCCCCGCTGAGCAGGGAGCCCGATGTGGGCCTCGATCCCAGGACCCTGAGATCATGACCTGAGCCGAAAGCAGAGGCTTTAACCCACTGAGCCACCCAGGCGCCCTAGAATGTATGTATTCTTAAGAGTCAGATAAAACATGCTAAATAAGAAATGTTAATAAATTTTTGTTGAAACCTTACTAGAATCATAATCCATTTTCAAGTTTAATTAATGTAATAATGGAATGTCTTTCAGTGTCCAAAATGTTTTAAAAATAATATTTTTAAAGATCTGATCATAAAATTTGCCCACCACAGAAGCTGATGCAAGAGAATGAAGATTATAGAATTCTTTTTTAACCTGTTGTGATGCTTTGTTTTAAATTTTAACTCTTTGAGTCCTTTTTGAACTAAAAGCAGGACTTTCTGCACGTGTCAAGTTTTAAGAGAGAAGATGTTATAGTTTTATCATGTATGTTTAAAATTTACTGATGTCATATGAATTTGATTAAAGCACGTGTTCTTTTCATGGTTCTAAGGAACCAGATGTTAAACAGTAAACTTATAGGAACTTTTTGATTTTATTTTATTAATTTTTATAAAGATTTTATTTATTTATTTGACAGAGAGAGATCACAAGTAGGCAGAGAGGCAGGCAGAGAGAGAGAGAGAGGAGGAAGCAGGCTCCCTGCTGAACAGGGAGCCCGATGGGGGACTTGATCCCAGGACCCTGGGATCATGACCTGAGCCGAAGGCAGAGGCTTTAACCCACTGAGCTACCCAGGTGCCCTGGAACTTATTTATTAAAGAACTAATTATTTAAAGTATTATATGGTATGTGTGCTTAATTTTAAATATAGTACACACATAAACATACTTACATAAGATAGGATTATTGTAGAGTTAAATTAATTATATAATACATGTAAAGTGGTTAGGACAGTTTGGCATGTAGTAATTTCTCAATTAGTGTATTATTATACCTAAAGTTGTAATGTATGTTATTGAAAATATTAAGTGAACCTTTCAGAAAATGTGTATTTTCTTAGTGGTATATTCACTTAATTACTTTATTTGAAAAATATAAAGCTATATTCCAGAAAGCCTTTTCTTTCCTTTTAAAAATTACACTTATGCTTTTTTAAATTTTTTAATTTTTAAATTTTTTTATTTTTAAAGATTTTATTTGTTTATTTCACAGAGGGAGAGAGATCACAAGTAGGCAGAGAGGCAGGCAGAGAGGCAGGCAGAGAGAGAGGGGGGAAGCAGGCTCCCCACTGAGCAGGGAGCCCGATGCGGGCCTCGATCCCAGGACCCTGAGATCATGACCTGAGCCGAAAGCAGAGGCTTTAACCCACTGAGCCACCCAGGCGTCCCTTATGCTTTTTTTTTTGATGAGGAATATCAGAAATAAGACTTCAAACCTTGAAAGTCCTAAATTTCTCTTTCCCCTTTTATTTTTAAATATTTTATAGGGGTACCTGGGTTGCCCAGTTGGTTGGGCTCCTGACTCTTGATTTTGACTCAGGTCATGGTCTCAAGGTCATGAGACAAGCCCAAAACGGGCTCTGTGCTGGGCATAGAGTCTGCTTAAGTAAGATTCTCTGCCTCTTCCTCTCCCTCTAATATATATATATCTCACAATTAATGGTTGGTTTGAACTGTAGAACTCAGGTACAAAGACAAAGGTAAGATGGACATGAACACATCTACACAAAGCAGAATACAAGTTTTAGGGATGTTTTCAGGTTATGTATCTCAAGCTTGTTTTCTTCCAGATAAGAATCACATAAAGTTCTCACTAAATTATCAAAAAAGTTATCTTAAGGGGCGCCTAGGTGGCTTGGTTGTTAAGCATCTGGCTTCAGCTCAGATCGTGGCCCCAGGGCCCAGGGATTGAGCCCCTCATCAGACTCTCTGCTCAGCAGGAAGCCTGCTAGACTCTCCCACTCCCCCTGCTTGTGTTCCCTCTCTCGCTGTCTCTCTGTCAAATAAATAAATAAAATCTTTTTAAAAAATTATCTTAAATACCTGAAGGCATTGTTTTCTATCTTAGAAATGTTTTCACTTAGTATCTTACATATTCATTTCACTTTAGAAAAAAATTATCTAATAACTTTATTTCAACTTTTGAAATAAGCTTAAAGTGTAGACAAAACTTCCTTCTGAAAAAATAGGAAAAACATATCCAAAATTTTCTGGGCATTTAAATTATGATATTATAAATATTTAATGTTTTTTTATTACTTTTCTTTTTTTTTTACTTGAACTTTTTATCTCCTATGGTATCTGCAGTACCCAAAGGAAGGTGGATGACCTTTAATGTCACAGAGTCCTGGGTTAAGCCCTGTTTCATCTATTTACTGTATTATCTAAGGAAGTTAAAGTAAAGTCTGAGACCTGTTTTCCTTATCTGTAAAAGGGGAACAGTAACTAAGCCACAGTGTTTGGTAGTTTACATAATTTTTAATTTACTTAATTTATCTCCTATAGAGTGGATTTAATAAATGATAACTTACACCATCGTTGTTTTTGTTGTGATTGTTAATATAAAATCCTTTGTAGAATATTAATGTGTTTAGATTTTGAGTTCTTACTTTTTTTTTTAAGATTTTATTTATTTATTTGAGAGAGAGAGAGAGAGCAGTAGTGAGAGAGTGCAGGAATAGTCAGTAGAGGGAGAAGCAGGCTCCCCACTGAGCAGGGAGCCCATGGCAGACTCAATCCCAGGACCCTGGGATCATGACCTGAGCTGAAGGCAGACTTAACTGTCTGAGCCACCCAGGTGCCCTAAGTTCTCACTATTCTTTAAAGCAGATTGTAAACCTTTTCGTTTAGAGCAGCAGTCAACTTTGTGTTCTGCGTAGTGTCTTAATGTAATACCTTGGGCCTGCAATTCAATAAATGTTAGTTTAATGAATGATTAAATTAATACATATCATGGCTTGATTTCGGTCAGTTGGGTTGGAACTGTAGAAATTACTATCCTGACATCTTGGTGTATAAGAGAAATTGTTTTCTCAAAGCATCTGGCCGGGCCTGAGTGGTCTGTGACATGAATTGCATGGACCGTGTGACATTTTACCTTTAAATACTTCAGCATGCCTCTCCTAAGAAAAGAATATTCTGTGTAACCATGATATAATTATTACGCTACGGCAGTTTTATTTATATCAGAAATATACAGAATTTACAAATACAGAAATATACAAATGTAATATACAGAAGTTATATTCAATCTAATCTAAAATGCTGTCCATTGAAAAATCTTTTCAGTTGTCCTCCCAACCCCCTAAAAATCCTTTGTAGCTGTTTTCTTCCTGATTTAGCATCCAGTCTTAGAGCACATCTTGCATTTCGTTGTGTGTCTCTCTGATTACCTGGTTTTCCTACCATTGTGTGTATGTGTGTGTGTGTGTGTGTGTGTTTCTTGACTGATGAGTTTGAACACTGCTTGTCTTCTCTTACATTCTTTTTTTCTGTAAGAGTTTATTATTTGACAGAGAGAGAGAGTGAGCAAGGACAAGCATGCAGAGCCGCAGAGGAAGAGGGAGAAGCAGACTCCCCACTGAGTAGGGAACCCCGGTGTAGGGCTCGATCCCAGGACCCTGGATCATGATGAGAGCCGACGGCCGACACTTAACAGACTGAGCCACCCAGGTGCCCCTCTTTTCTTACATTCTTACAAAATCTATCGATTTGACAGTGAAGAAGTCTGGGTAACTAGCAGTAAATTTCAGGGTTTGGGTACATTGTCCAATCCACATTTAGTTGTTGGAGACTGTCCAGTGCTTCCTGGATTGGATCCTAAATTTCTAATTAGAGGAGGTAAGCAGATTGAAAAAAAAATAAGTGTAAATTCAGAGATTAAATTGATCTTCTGCATCTACGCCTGGTGATAGCAGGGAATGGACGAGAAAGGGATGCCTTGGTTCTTGGTTCACTAAAATAAATAAAAAACGAAGTAGGGGTATTTAGAGGGCCATGGGGAAGCACTTACAAATGTATTATTGGCTTAAAGTAAGGATTTTGATGAGCCTTATAAAAATCTGAAGTTTATTTAATTCAGATAAATAGAAGGTATTTCAAAATGTTAATTTTATCACTCCACCCATGAAATCTAGTTTACTTAATGGCTGGTGTAAAATCACTGCACCACAGGTTAGAACATTTCATCAGAAATGTAATCCAGCTGTCCAGGGTTTATTTAAAGCCTCTGATATTTGATCTCGTCACTAAAACAAGTTAGGACCATCAGAAGGCTGAGTTACCTGGGCCACATTGCCTAAGATCCCGCATGCATCAGGACACACGATATAGTTATATAGGGCCAGACAGGCTAATGTCTGCTCAATATAATTTCTTTTTTTTTCCTTTAAGATTTTATTTACTTATTTGACACACAGAGAGAGATCACAAGTAGGCAGAGAGGCAGGCAGAGAGAGAGGAGGAACCAGGCTCCCTGCTAAGCAGAGAGCCCGATGCGGGTCTCGATCCCAGGACCCTAAGATCATGACCTGAGCCGAAGGCAGAGACTTTAACCCACTGAACCAGCCAGGAGCGCTCAATATAATTTCTAACAAAAATTGACTGAAGATTGATTTATGGGCTGCTGGTGGTCAGAAAGAAAAAGACAGTATAAACAATGTTTTCTAGTTTGACTTTTCATTCAGAATAGTCAGACTCATAGAGGAAGCCATATAAGGCGCTCAACTTTGAAATGAGAAAGCATCTGGTCTACCCCCTACTTTTTTGTGAACTTCATTAAAATGAAGAAAAAAAATTTTTTAAATATATTTTCGAACAACAGAAAAGCTGTGAGTAGTACAAAGTAGTCCCAGATACCCCTCAGACAGTGTTCCCAAATGTTAACATTTTATCTTGTTTGCTTTATCTCTCTCCACATACATAGACATCCCCCCGAATTCTTTAGTGTAACTTTCAAATGTGATGTCTCTTTATCCTAAATACTAAAATATGTATTTCTTACAAAGACCTCTTCTTACCTAGAGTACAAAGATCAAAGTCTGTAAATTAACAAGTGACATAATACTATTATCTAATCTGATCATCAGATTTCACCATTGTCCTTAATAATGTGGTGATATCAAAAGATAATCTCGAAAGATAATCTCAGTTCATGCATTGCATTCAGTTCTCTTTTTTATTAAAGATATTATTTTATTATGCATAGTTTTATGACTACTTCTATATACATACATAAACATATATATACATATGTATATAAAATATACACATATATCACTCCCCAAAGTGAGACAAGTTGAAATTCAAAATTTTATATCTATTAAAGAAATTGAAACTCCAAAAAATCCTTTCTTCCAAAAAGTAGAGTTCGTATAATTTTATTAGTGAAGTTTTGTAAATAGTTAAGGTAAAAAACAAAATAGCATTTTTATAAGCATTTTTCTTGAGAAAGGAACACTAATACTTATAAGAGATCGGCAAAATTTTTATACCAGACCATAAGAAGAATATTACAGAAAGGAGAATTACAAGTTTATCTCTTTCTGTATCTAAACATGCATGCATACTTGCATATAGCCTAAACAAAATATTTCAAATAAATTCCAGCAGTATATAAAGAGGATAATATATTGTGACTAACTGGGACCTATTGTAGTAATGTAAGGTTGATTTAGTATTCAAATCAACCATTGCATTTCGCCTCATTAAAAGAATAAAGGGGAGAACTTGGGGCACCTGGGTGGCTCAGTCCTTGAGCTTCTGCCTTCAGCTCAGGTTCTGATCCCAGAGTCCTGGGAGCCCAAGCCCCACATCAGGCTCCCTGCCCAGCGGGAAGCCTCCTTCCGCCCGCCCTGCTTGTGTTCCCCTCTCACTATCTCTGTCTCTGTCAAATAAATAAATAAAATCTTTAGAAAATAAAAAACAAATAAAGGGGAGAACTGAAATGTTCATCTCAATAGATGAAGGGGAAGCATCTGATAGATTCAGCCCACATTTCAAACTGTTTAAAAATATAATGTAATATAATTAAATATAATATATATAATATATATATAATATAACATAATTTTGGATAGAATGGAACTTTTCTTAAAGATTTTATTTATTTATTTGACACAGAGAGAGAGAGAGATCACAAGTAGGCAGAGAGGCAGGCAGAGAGAGAGGAGGAAGCAGGCTTCCTGCTGAGCAGAGAGCCCTATGCGGGCCTCGATCCCAGGACCCTGAGATCATGACCTGAGCCGAAGGCAGAGGCTTTAACCTGTTGAGCCACCCAGGCACCAAGAATGGAACTGTCTTCACTTGGTATATTTTGTTTAAAAATATGTAGAGCAGCCATTTTTCTTAATGGTTATACATTAAATTTTATCCTGAGACTGGGAAAATTAAAAGGATGTCTCTCAAGACTAAGTGTATTCAGTACTGTATTTGAATTATAAGTCATTGCAATAAGCTAAGAGACAAGAGATAGAGACATTATAAAGGAATAAATAAAACTGACGACTATGACATTTAAATATATACAGAAAATCCAAAAGAATCTACAGATTCTATAAAAAAAAGTAGTTAATCAAAGTTTTTAAAAACTCAAGCAGTGAATTTATTACATTCATTTATTTTTTTATTTATTTTTTTTTTTATTTTTTTTTTTTAAGATTTTATTTATTCATTTGACACAGAGAGAGATTACAAGTAGGCAGAGAGGCAGGCAGAGAGAGAGGAGAGAGGAGGAAGCAGGCTCCCTGCTGAGCAGAGAGCCCGATGTGGGCCTCGATCCCAGGACGCTGAGATCATGACCTGAGCCGAAAGCAGAGGCTTTAACCCACTGAGCCACCCAGGCGCCCCATTCATTTATTTTTAAAGATTTTATTTATTTATTTGAGAGAGAGAGAGAGTGAGACAGCATGAGAGGGGGGAGCATCAGAGGGAGAAGCAGATTCCCTGCTGAGCAAGGGAGCCTGATGCAGGCAGGACTCGATCCAGGGACTCCGAGATCATGACCTGAGATGAATGCAGTGGTTTAACCAACCGAGCCATCCAGGTGCCCTGTTTTTTTGTTTTTTTGTTTTTTTTTAAGTTGGCATATTTTATTTTATTTTTTGAAAAAATTTTAATTTAAATTAATTAACATTTAATGCATTAGTTTCAGAGGTAGAGCACAGTGATTCATCAGTCTTATATAACACCCAGTGCTCATTAAATTACGTGCCCTCCTTAATGTCCATTACTCAGTTATGACATCTGCCTACCCCTCTCCCCTCCAGGAACTCTCAGTGTGTTTCCTGTGATTAAGAAGAATCTCTTAGTGGCTCAGTGAGTTAAAGCCTCTGCCTTCGGCTCAGGTCGTGATCCCAGGATCCTGGGATCGAGCCCCGCATCCGACTCCCTGCTCAATGGAGAGCCTGCTTCTCCCTCTCCCTCTGCCTGCCACTCTGCCTACTTGTGCTCACTCTCTATCTCTCGGTCAAATAAATACATCTTAAAAAAAGAAGAAGAAGAAAAATCTCTTATGGTTTCTCTCCCTCTCTGATTTCATCATTTTCGTTTTTCCTCTCTTCCTCTGTGATCCTCTGTTTTGTTTCTTAAATCCCACATAAGAGTGAGATCAGATGATCATTGTCTTTCTCTGAGTTCTCTCTTTAATCTTGCCAATCTGATGTTTTCAAAGAATGCAGGTCAGTTATTTTTGTAGAATGTCACTTAATTTGGGTTTATTCAGTGTTTACTCATGATTAGATTCAGGTTATGCATTTTTAACAAAAAGGCCACAGAAGTGAGTTTGTATTCTTCTTCTCAGTGGATCTTATCTGGAGGCGCATGATACCAATTACTTCCATTACTATGATCTTAACATTAATCACTTGATTAAGGTGGTATCTGCCACTTATAATTTATTCTTAACTTTTGTAATTTATTATGGTGAGTTGCTCTAGGACTATGTAAGTATTCTGTTTCTTCTCATTGATCTTTAGAATACATTCATGATTCTTGTCCGAATGAAATATTATTATACACTCAATTTTTAACCTAAACATTTTGTTTTATGTTTTATTACCTTTAAAGCACCTTGACTGGGCGCCTGGGTTTCTCAGTGGGTTAAAGCCTCTGCTTTCGGCTCAGGTCATGATCTCAGGGTCCTGGGATCGAGGCCCGCATCGGGCTCCCTGCTCAGCGAGGAGCCTGCTTCCCCCTCTCTCTCTCTGCCTCCCTCTCTGCCTCCATGTGATCTCTCTCCCTCTGTGAAATAAATAAATAAAATCTTTTTTAAAAAAAAGTAAAATGAAACACCTTGACTGTGGGGGGGGGGCATAAAAAAGTTGATCTTAAAAACTTTTAAGTTCTAGGGCGCCTGGGTGGCTCAGTGGGTTAAAGCCGCTGCCTTCGGCTCAGGTCATGATCCCAGGGTCCTGGGATCGAGGCCCACGTCGGGCTCTCTGCTCAGCGGGGAGCCCGCTTCCTCCTCTTTCCTCTCTCTCTGCCTGCCTCTCTGCCTAGTTGTGATTTCTCTCTCTGTGTCAAATAAATAAATAAAATCTTTAAAAAAAAAAAACAACAAAACTTTTAAGTTCTAAAGATTAAATGAATAATGCTTTTTAGTAGTAATGAAAAATGCCTTTGGCTGTATTTAATGTCCTATTGCACATTTTTGGCAAATAGTTAATTTTGGTTGAGAATGTTGGGTTCAGGCTACTGTGTCATAAAATGTGGGTATAGTATCTGGGATGTTGAGAAAAAGCAGGTATCAGGATGATGAGGGTAACTAGGCATAGAATTCCAAGGGAATGTGATGTAGACCTCATTCCTTCTTTATCTTGCACTTTCTACCTTTTATCTTCCACACAACCTTATCTTACCAAGAACTTAATACAAAAGAAAGAAGCCCAACTCAGAAACTCAGAGACAAAGTAAAATAGAAGATAATCAACCAGTGATAATCTACTCACTCATTCGAGGACCCCAGCTTTAAAGAAAAGAAAAAAGAATTGTTTATGGACCAGATAAGAAACCAATTACATTTAAGTTCCTTCAGGATATATACAAGAAACAAAACTCACAAAATCACCTCTGATGGAGTTAATAAGTTATAATAATAGCAAAAGTATGCCGTAATCCTATGTATAGTTAATGATCTGATGGAAACATTAAAGTGTAGTCAAAATTAATTATGTTAAATAATAAAATGCAAAGATCAGTATGATTTTTAAAATCCAGTAAAGTCATTTATTTTTTTTTAAAGATTTTATTAATTTATTTGACAGAGATCACAAGTAGGCAGAGAGGCAGGGAGAGAGAGAGAGGAGGAAGCAGGCTTCCCGCTGAGCAGGGAGCCCGATGTGGGGCTCGATCCCAGGACCCAGAGATCATGACCGGAGCCGAAGGCAGGGGCTTTAACCCACTGAGCCACCCAGGTACCCTGTTCAACCAGTTTTGATGACTACATAGACACCAGTCATTTCTGTCATGACAGCAAGTTCCTGTGTGATTCTTCCTAGTTGGTATTACCCTCCCCGCCCCCAGCAACTCCTGATCTGTTTTCTGTCATCATAGTTTAGTTTCTTTTATACATGAAATTGTATAGAATGAATTGGCTTCTTTCACTCAGTACTAGGTAGGTAGATTTGAACATCCTTAGTTTTTCTTTTTAAACAGCTTCATTGAGATATAATTCATCTACTACACAGTTCACTCATTGAAAGTGTATCGACTCTTAGTATCTTTACAGTTGTACATGGATTACCACAATTTTTGAAGATTTTCCTTATCCCAGAGAGTAACCCTGTTCCCCTTAGGTGACACCTCCCAACCTCTCCATCCACTCCAGCTTTGAGCAACCCGTGATTTACTCTCTATTTGAATGGATTTGCCTATTATAGACATTTCATATAAATATAATAATGCAATACACAGTACTCTGTGACTGGTTTCTCTCATTTGGCGTAATACTTTCACGGTTTATCCTTGTAGCATGTATCAGTACTTAATTGCTTCCTTCCTTCTTGAATAATACTCCATTTTCTGTACATGGCACATTTTATTTATCTGGTCACAATTGGGTGGCCATTTGGGAAGTTTCCCCTTTTTGCCTATTATGAATAGTGATGCTATGGTCATTCGTATATAAGTTTTCGTGTGGGACATATGTTTTCATTTCTCTTGGGGATAGACCTACAGGTAGAACTGCTGAGTTGTATGTTAACATTATGGTTAACTTTTAGAAAAATTGGCAAACATGGCTAAAGCAGCTGTACCATTTTACCTTCTCACTAGAATTTTATGTTTGATCCAGTTTCTGTACATTTTGGGTGACACTCATTATTGTATGTCTTTTTTATTTTAGCCCTCCTAGTGGGTAGGTGAAGTGGTTTCTTCCGTGGTTAATGGTAGTGAGTATCTCTTTATGTGCCTCTTAGCGATTTGGAGAACTATCTATTCATATTCTAATGAGTTATTTGACTTTTATTGTTGACTTCTAATTGTGTGTATGTATTCTATATTCAAAACCCTTATCAGTTGTATGATTTGAAAATATTTTATCCCAATCAGTAGGTTATCTTTTTCTTGATGTGTCTTTTGAAGCAAAATATACTTTTTTTTTAAGAGTTTATCTCTTTGAGAGAGAGAGAGAGAGAGAGAGAGCACACAAGCAGTGGGGGGGCAGAGAGAAAGGGAGAAGCAGACTCCTCGTGGAGCAGGGAGCCCAGTGTAGGGCTCGATCCCAGGACCCTGGGATCTCAACTTGAGCCAGAGCTGCCTAACCAACTGAGCCACCTAGGCACCTGAAGTGCAACAGTTCTTAATTTTGATGATGTTCAGTTTATCTACGTTTTTTTGCTTGCAAAGACTATTTCTCCATTGAATTCTCTTGGAAGTCATCACATCTTTTAGTTTCATTCACGTTATGTAAATCAGTCCTTTGTTCCTTTTTATTGCTGAACACTATTCCATTGTAAGAATATACCACACTTTATGTATTCTCTCATTGATGGACATTTTGATTATTTCCAACTTGGGGCTTTTACAAGTAAAGCTATTATGGACATTCTTATACAAGCATTTTTTTGGTGAACATGTGTTTTCATTTCTCTAAGGGAGTTGAATTGCTGAGTCATAGGGCAGGTGTATGTTTAGTATTTTCAGAATCTGCCAAATGATTTTCTGAAGTGAATGTGTCATTTTATACTCACACTGCGATTATGAGAATTCTTAGTTGCTTCGCATCTCATCCAACATTTGGTTTGGCACCTTTTTCATTTAGTCATACTAATGATAGCTACATTTTTATGTTACCCATCATATGGTTCTATAATAACTGTATTTCTGAACATTATTCTATATATTACCTAAAATAGTAGCATTATTAAATTACATTAATATTTTGGAGAAAACCTATCATCCAGAATTAACTCGCTTCTAGTTTTTCATCATTATAGTTATTATTAAAATAAGCATACTTGACTAAACACAGATTTTAATTTATTTATTTTTAAGATATTATTTGTTTATTTGTCAGAGAGAGAGAGCATAAGCAGGGGGAGCAGCAGGCAGAGGGAGGGGGGAAGCAGGGTCCCTGCCGAGCAAAGGGCCGGATGCGGGACTCTGTCCCAGGGTGCTGGGATCATGACCTGAGCCAAAGGCAGCTGCTTAACCAACTGAGCCACTCAGGCATCCCAACACAGATTTTTAAAAGCATATAATCCGTGCACCTATCATATAATATGGAATATGTAATAACAGTATGAAGAAAAATAGAGTTAAAAGTGCAGTGCAGTGGGTTTTTAAAAATTATTACTATTCTAAGCATTGGTGGTGCCCTTTGGTAATTCCATAGAGCAAGCAGGACCTATCTTGCATTTAGGCCATTTGCCTTTAATCTTTGGATTAAAGCATAGATAGAACATCCAAAAGAGGAATTGAAGTTCAGGATGTTTGATGATAGTGTACAAAATTTTGCTCATAGTTGGTCCAAAAAGAGTTCACATTTCGACTTAAGATAGATGGCATCGGGCGCCTGGGTGGCTCAGTGGGTTAAAGCCTCTACTTTCGGCTCAGGTCATGATCTCAGCGTCCTGGGATCGAGGCCCGCATCGGGCTCTCTGCTCAGCTGGGAGCCTGCTTCCTCCTCTCCCTGTCTCTCTGCCTGCCTCTCTGCCTACTTGTAATCTCTCTCTGTGTGTCAAATAAATAAATAAATAAATAAATCTTAAAAAAAAAAATGGGACACTTGGCACCCTGAAAAAAAATAAATTTCAGATATCATTTCTAATTTATAAGAATATTGTAAAATAGTACAACGTATTTACCCAACATCTCCAAATGTTTAAGTTTTTATTTCAATTCAATTATAGTTAACATACAGTATTATATTAGATGCAGGTATACAATATAGTGATTCAAGAAATCTATACATGACCAAGTCCTTTTTATGTTCTTTTTAATCCCCATCATTTATTCAAACCCCCCCCCTTACCTCCCTTCTGGTAACCATCAGTTTGTTGTCTATAATTAAGAGAGTTTCTTGTTTGTCTCTTTATCTTTTTTCCCCATTTGTTTATTTGTTTTCTTAAATTCCACATACGAGTGAAATCATATGGTATTTATCTTTCTCTGACTGACTTCACATAGCATTATACTCTCTAGCTCCATCCACGTTGCAAATGGCAAGATTTCATTCTTTTATATGGCTGAGTAATATTCCATTGTGTGTATGTATGTATAGAACATCCTCTTTATTCATTCATCAACAAATGGACACTTGTGCTGTTTCCATAAATTGGCTGCTGTAAATAAGGCTGCTGTAAACACAGAGGTGCATGTATCCCTTTGAATGAGTGTTTTTGTAGTTTTGGGGTAAATACCCAGTAGTGCGATTGCTGGATTGTAGGGTAGTTCTGTTTTTAACTCACTGTTTTCCGCAGAAACTTTTTTGCGTTTCTACCAACAGTGCCACAGGGTTCTTTTTCTTCACAGCCTCGCCAGCTCATATTGCTTCTTGTGTTGTTGATGTTAGCCATTCTGACGGGGGTGACGTGGTATCTCATTGAAGTTTTGATTTGCATTTCCCTGTTGATGACCGCCCCTAAATGTTAATGTCTTACATACTATGGATTGAAATTAGGGAATTAACATTGACACAATATTATTTACTGTTCTAAAGACCTAACTGAAACTTGTTCAATTTCCCCGCTAATGTCCTTTTTTTGGGGGCGGGGGGGGGTTCAGGGTTCAATCTAAGATCTCTTACCACATTTAGTTGTCGTGTTTCCTTAGTCTCCAAACTTTAACAGTTCTCAGGGTTTCAAAGTCTTTCATGGCATTGAGACTTTTGAAGAATCCTGTTCGGTTATTTTGTTGCATGGCCCTCACGTTAGGTTGTGTGATGCTCTCTCATAATTAAATTTAGGATATGCATTTTTGGAATGAATCCACAGAAGCAATGTGCCTTACTCAGTGTATCATATCAGGTCTCATGTCTGAATTAACTTTGATCTCTTGGCTTAAGTGTCTGCCAGGATTCTTCTCTATCAAATTATTGTTTCCTTTTGTAGTTAAAAGGTAGCTTATGGGAAGATACTTGAACCCTATGCAAATATCCTATCTTCCATCACATTTTTACCCACTAATTTTGTTTTTATTTATTTTTTTAGAGGTGGGTGAGGGGCAGAGGGATAGAAGTAGGCTCACGCGCAGTGTGGAGATGTTACAGGGCTCACAACCCTGAGATCATGACCTGAGCCAATACCAAGAGTTTGACACTTAACCGACTGAGCCACCCAGGTGCCCTGACCTACCTGCTAATTTTAATATTCATGTATAATTCTTGCTTCCAACAATGATTAATATGGTGCCTACCAAATGGTCATTTTCTATCATTCCTCTCCGTCTGTTAATGGGAATTATACTGTAAGAAAACACTTTTCTCTTTTCTCCTTTGTCTCCCTTATCTTTTTTCCCTTTTCTCCCACTTATTTATTCATTCAGTTATTTATTATATCAGTATGGACTCAGAGCTATTTATTTTATTCTGTTGACTATAATCCATCACTAATCGTTAAATGAAGGGTTAAGGAAGACATGCCATGTCAGGCTCCAAGCATAAAAATAAGACTGTTGGGCGCCTGGGTGGCTCAGTTGGTTAAAGCCGCTGCCTTCGGCTCAGGTCATGATCCCAGGGTCCTGGGATCGAGGCCCACATCGGGCTCTCTGCTCAGCAGGGAGCCTGCTTCCTCCTCTCTCCTCTCTCTCTGCCTGCCTCTCTGCCTACTTGTAATCTCTCTCTGTCATGTCAAATGAATAAATAAAAATCTTTAAAATAAAAAAAAAATAAGACTGTTAAGTGTGGGGTAGGAAGAAACAGCATATGTAACTGTTTAGAGGTAGTTTCTTACTACTTTGGGTACTCAAGCAAAGGTTGATGAATCGCTTAGTAAAGGTAATGCGGAGATTGGGCCTGGCATAAGGAGGTGGATTCCATGTCCTTGAAGGTCTGTTCTAACCTTGAGATCCTCTCATCTGCTTAAGCAGAAAACACAGATGGTCACTTCATAACTTACTTAACTACTAAGCTTGTGTAGTAAGGGTTTTATATCAGAGCGCGTTGAGCCTCTGGTCTATCTGTTGTGTAATTTGTAAAACCCAACCAGCACCCCAGGCAAAGCATAAAGAGTGTGGAACCTCAGTGTATAGGCTCTAAAAATGCCAGACCTGACAGTTTCCATCACTTTCATGTGGCTGGGTTCTTACTTCATAGAACTAAAATTAATGATGTGTAATCGTATCTCCAGGTGACTTTTCCTTGGATGTGTAAAGGAGATAATTGCATTTATTTGGTGGTGTAGTTGTGTTGTTTTATGATTTGCTGCCTATTGTACTTCAGATCATTTCAACTCTTCTTCCTTAGGATTTTAGCCTGGATTTATACCCCCAGCCACTTTCATTTTTTCAGATGAGTTCTATACTTGCCTTTGTTTCCATGGTTTCTGAAATATTTCCATGAAATAATAAAATAGTTTTAACAAACTTATTTTCTTATTTTTTGTTCTTGTATTTATTTTACTGTACAAAAAACATTGAACTTTATTTAAAATTTTTTCAAATTTATTCCCCCCCCTTATTGAGATATACTTGACATATAACACCATGTAAGTTTAAGCTGTACAACATGCTTACTTGATAGACATACATATTGTAAGATGATTACCACATCTTTGTATTCATTTAGAATGTCATTGAAATTTTCTTCCCTTGTAGTAACGAGTAGCATTGGTCATAAATTTATTAGTGGCCCGAACTTTACTCTTTTCTCTGTTTTTTAAATAATTATGTTAGAGTTAGCAGGTTTTAGATGTTATTTCAATCTCTACTAGCCAAGTACTGCTCACTCCTGGCAAGGATCCTTTATTTACCATATTTAATCCAGCTTTTAGTTC
Source organism: Ailurus styani (assembly GCA_002007465.1). Classification (NCBI taxonomy): domain Eukaryota; kingdom Metazoa; phylum Chordata; class Mammalia; order Carnivora; family Ailuridae; genus Ailurus; species Ailurus styani. The sequence goes on along the minus strand of LNAC01000047.1, from coordinate 6,049,471 downwards.
CACTGATTGCTCTTTCCCAAGCTCATTTGTTTGAATCAGTTTTGCAAGTATAATACCAAGAGGCCTGGTAGGAATTGCTTCATTATTAATGTCCAAATGTGTAACAACATCTGCCGAGGATTCTTCATGCCTGGAGCCTCGTATTCTCAAAAGTCCTGTTAGTTTCCATGACTATCATCTCATTTGTTACTAAAGCATCAAAATAGCTTTAAGAACAGGCCACAAACGTTTTCCTGGCAACTTTCCAGCCAGGTACAGAAGAGAGGTGTTTTAGGGTCAGATTGTAACTCTGGAATTCATAAAAGAGAGGTGAGGGAAATTCAGCGGTAACAGAAAGCCCTCAGTGTTCACAGACTAGGAGACTTTTTTTCTGGTGTTATTTTTGCTTATTTTTATTAAAAGCCCTACACTCAGCTCTGTCAGTCTTTACAATCATCCTCAGTGGTGTGATAGTAAAGTGTGGTGATTTTCTGACACTAGTCTTTTGGGAGCTGTGGAATTCAGAATCGTGTCCCTGATTTATGTTTTTATTCCTGTGTTTCTTTCTTTTTTTTTTTTTTAAAGATTTTATTTATTTATTTGACACAGAGAGAGAGATTACAAGTAGGCAGAGAGGCAGGCAGAGAGAGGAGAGAGGAGGAAGCAAGCTCCCCGCTGAGCAGAGAGCCCGATGAGGGCCTCGATCCCAGGACGCTGAGATCATGACCTGAGCCAAAAGCAGAGGCTTTAACCCACTGAGCCACCCAGGCGCCCTTTATTCCTGTGTTCTTAATTGGATTTATATTCCATGGTGTTTAAGGTGTTTATGAAGAATTAAAAGGTTTGAATTTGTCTGTGATACCTGTCAAAGAAATACATGGAGGGTGTGGGGGAATGCAGTGCCTTCTGCCTTAAGGTAGCAATGACTTGTAAGTTCAATGAAGTTCTTGTAATGCCTTCATTTGTTCCTGTGGTATTATGTTCATGCTATGAAATACATAAAAAATGATGATAACATATGTGCTGGTGTTTTATTCCAAATAAAGTGAGCTCAAGCAGATGACATTTTTTAATGTTTTTACGATTTATTTATTATTATTTTTTAAAGATTTATTTGTTTATTTATTTGACAGAGAGAAATCACAAGTAGGCAGAGAGGCAGGCAGAGGGAGAGGAGGAAGCAGGCTCCCTGCTGAGCAGAGAGCCCGATGCGAGGCTCGATCCCAGGACCCTGAGATCATGACCTTAGCCGAAGGCAGAGGCTTTACCCCACGGAGCCCCCCAGGTGCCCAGATGTATTTATTTATTTGAGAGAGAAAGAGAGAGGGAGCACATACAGATGCGTATCAGATAGGGGCAGAGGGAGAGAGCGGGGGAGAATCTCAAGCAGACTCCTGGCTGAGTGAGGAACCCGATGCGGGGTCTATCTTGAAACCCTGAGATCATGCCCTGAGCCAAAATCAAGAGTCGGACTCTTACCCGGGTGAGCCACCTAGGCACCCCCAAGTATAGGACATTCTCGACACTTTTTTTTTGGCCACCAGGTGTGTTTTATTTTCATTAAACATACACATACTTTGCTGTCATATCGCAGGGCAAACCGGAGAACTTGGCAGTCGGATGGGGGGTCCCGTCAGAGACCGCAGGCCGGCGGCGTCGGCCGAGTGCCCGGGTTCACAGGGCAGCTTGTCGCTCGCGTCCCTCTCGCAGGTGGCTCTTCTTCCTCCACATCACGACTGCGGTGCCTCGACGACGACGGGGGCGGGGAATCCTCTAGGTTCCGAGGAAATTTCCCTCCGCTTCTCCTGCTCAGTGGTCTCTTTGGTCGGCAGGGTGTTCTCCTGCGTCTCCGTTTTCTTCAGCTTGGCCTCATCGAAACTGGCAATTTCCCCCAAGTCCGGCTTGTCCGCTTTTTCTTAAAGCGATCCTTGGGGCTCCGCTCCGAGCCCTGCGCCTACTGCTCCCGCTCGCGTTGCTGCAGCAAGAGACCTCTAGACACTTTCTTTTTTTTTTTTTTTTTAAAGATTTTATTTATTCATTTGACACAGAGAGAGATCAGATCACAAGCAGGCAGAGAGGCAGGCAGAGAGAGAGGGGGAAGCAGGCTCCCCGCTGAGCAGAGAGCCCGATGCGGGCCTCGATCCCAGGACCCTGAGGTCATGACCTGAGCCGAAGGCAGCGGCTTTAACCCACTGAGCCACCCAGGCGCCCATCTCTAGACACTTTCTAAAAGTGTCTCCTTCTTGGGCGCCTGGGTGGCTCAGTGGGTTAAAGCCTCTGCTTTCGGCCCAGGTCATGATCTCAGGGTCCTGGGATCGAGGCCCGCATAGGGCTCCCTGCTCAGCGAGGAGCCTGCTTCCCCCTCTCTCTCTCTGCCTGCCTCTCTGCCTCCTTGTGATCTCTCTCCCGCTGTGAAATAAATAAATAAAATCTTTAAAAAAAAAAAAAAAAAAGTGTCTCCTTCTTGGGGCACCTGGCTGGCTTAATCAGGGGAGCGTGCAAGTCTTGATCTCGGGGTCGTAAGTTTGAGCCATAGGTAAGATTATCTTTTCAATGAATTGTACCCAGGTCACCCACATGGACCCAATATTAACAATTATCTTATAGGATAAGTGTCCTATAACTATACTGTTATCTATTATTTTATAAAAGTTAGACTGTGCTGTGTTGCTTCTGTGCAGCGTGGTTCTTTTCATATTAATTTATCCTCTTCTCCCTTTTGGGTCTGTTTACGTAGGTCTCCATTGTGATAAATAGAGAAATGTGGATGTAAGAATATTGAAAGACATGAAGAGAATCAGTAGTAAGTTTAACATAGAGTCTATGTCTTATTTATTTATTTTTAAAGATTTTATTTATTTATCTGAGAGAGAGAGAGAGAGAGAAGTGAGAGAGCATGAGCACAGGGAGGAGATGGAGAAGCTCACTCCCCACAAGCAGGGAGCCTGTTGGCTTTGGCTCGATCCCAAGACCCTGGGATCCTGACCTGAGCTGAAGGCAGATGCTTTTTTTTTTTTAAAGATTTTTTATTTATTTATTTCACAGCGGGAGAGAGATCACAAGGGGGCAGAGAGGCAGGCAGAGAGAGAGGGGGAAGCAGGCTCCCTGCTGAGCAGAGAGCCCGATGCGGGCCTCGATCCCAGGACCCTGAGATCATGACCTGAGCTGAAAGCAGAGGCTTTAACCCACTGAGCCACCCAGGCGCCCTGAAGGCAGATGCTTAACCGACTGAGCCACCAAGGTATCCTGAGTCTGTGTCTTTTAAGTTAATAGAGGAAAAGAGTATAAAATAGAAGAATAACCCATTTGGCAAAAAACCTACCAGCAGCAAACATCTGTTATTACATTACGCCTGAGTGGCTCAGTTGGTTAAGCAGCTGCCTTCAGCTCAGGTCATGATCCCAGGGTCCTGGGATCGAGTCCCACATCGGGCTCCTTGTTCGGTGGGGAGCCTGCTTCTCCCTCTGCTTCTGCCTGCTGCTCTGCCCACTTGTGAGCATGTGCTCTCTCTCTCTCTCTCCCTGTCAAATAAATGAATAAAATCTTTAAAAAAAAATGTAGTCTCTATCTAAAAGAAATGCCTCAGATTGAGGCCCCTGGGTGGCTCAGGTCCTTGGGATCGAGCCCCGTATCAGGCTCCCTGCTTGTCAGATAGTCTGCTTCTCCCTCTCCCACTCCCCCTCCTTGTGTTCTCTCTCTCTCACTGTCTCTCTCTGTCAAATAAATAAATAAAACCTTAGGGGAAAAAAAAAGAAATGCCTCAGATTATATAAATAAAACAAAGTCTATAAATTAAATGATATATTGTCCACCAGGGACATGCCTAAAGGAAAGACTTGAAACTCAGAGGAGGGGCAAAAATATTCCAGAGAAATATAAACAAAAATAGATTATGCTTCTATTTTAAATTTAAGTTTTCGATAATTACTGCCATCTATAAATTTAAAAATTGAACCAAGAGCAACAAGTTTATCACATCTAGACATTATCAATTATTCTTTGTCCATCTGACATTTTAAAATGGATTACATTATTTTAATTTAAAAATTATTACTGAGGATTTGTTTTTCACCCTTTTTTGAGGAATAATTGACAAATTTGTGTGGCATTTAAAGTGTAGTGTGGTGATTTGATATACATATACACTTTGGTAGGATTCCGTCCATCATAGTAACACGTTCATCACCTCACAGTTTTCTTTTTCTTTCCTTTCTTTCTTTCTTTCTTTTTTTTTTTTTTGTGTGTGTGGGGACATTTGAATTCTACTCCTTTAGCAAATTTAATTATACAATTCAGTGTTATCAACTCTAGTCACCACTTCGTACATTGGATCCTCAGACCTTTTTTACCTTATAACTGAAAGTTTGTACCCTTTTGACCAACCTGTCTCTACTTCCTCCAACCCCCCTCCCTGGCAGTCACTTTTGTACTGTTTCTGTGAGTTTGCCTTGTTAAGATTTTAGATTCCAAATATAAATGTTCCTGTGCAGTATTTGTTGTTCTGTCTGACGTGGTTCACTTAGCATAATCCTCATACAGATCATCCGTGTTCATCCATGTGGTTTCAAATGAAAGGATTTCCTTCTTTTGTGAGGCTAAATAAATAGCCGTGTGTGTGTGTGTGTGTGTGTGTGTGTGTACACACACATATACACATTTACTTTACCCATTCAACTGTCAGACACACTTATTGCCTTGTCTTGGCTGTTGTGAATAATGCTGCTACCTCATAGAGGTGATCTCTCCTTTTGGTTTTGATTTGGATTTATGTGATGATTGATAATGATTATCATCGGGACACCTGGCTGGCTCAGTCGGTAGAGCATCCAGCTCTTGATCTCAGGGTCCTCAGGGTCATGAGTTTAAGCCCCACACTGGTCATGGAGCCTACTTAAAAAAAAAAACAACAAAAAACGATCAACATCTTTTTCAGTACCTGTTGGCCATTTGCCAACTATCTTTTTTGGTCCTTAATTTTATTTATTAGTAATGAAGTGAAATTTCTTTTTGTAGAAAATTAATTTAATACTGGAATTTGGCATGTGTAGTTTTCTTGATTTTATTTAAGTTTTCTATTTATAATTTATTCATTTATTTGAGAGAGAGAGAGAGTGGCAGGAAGGAGCAGAGGAGAGGGACAGATCCCTGACATGGGGCTCTTACCCAGGACCGGGAGCTCATGACCTGAGCAGAAATGAAGATCAGATGCTCAGCTGACTGAGCCACCCAGGTGCCCCATGCCTTTATAAGTAAAAAAAACAAAACAAAACACAAAACCTTTATTATAAAAAGAATAGATACTAGTGGGAAAAAGTTAAAATACCGACTTGCTAAAAATTACAAAACCCATTTTCTTTCTCCATCCTTCCCATCTCTTATTTCACAGCAATAATCTCAGGGCTACTTTGTTGTCTATCTCTTAAGCTGTTTTATTTTATTTTATTTTATTTTTTTTTTAATTTATTTATTTGACCGAGAGAGAGAGAGAAATCACAAGTAGGCAGAGAGGCAGGCAGAGAGAGGAGGAAGCAGGCTCCCTGCTGAGCAGAGAGCCCGATGTGGGACTCGATCCCAGGACCCTGAGATCATGACTTGAGCCAAAGGCAGAGGCTTTAACCCACTGAGCCACCCAGGCGCCCCTATTTTATTTTATTTTATTTTTTTCCTATTTTATTTTTTTATTTTTAAGTTTTTTTAAAAAAGATTTTATTTTTAAATAATCTCTTCACCCAACATGGGGTTTGAACTCACAACTCTGAGATCAAGAGTTATGAGCTCTAGGGCGCCTGGGTGGCTCAGTGGGTTAAAGCCTCTGCTTTCGGCTCAGGTCATGATCTCAGGGTCCTGGGATCGAGGCCCACATCGGGCTCTCTGCTCAGCAGGGAGCCTGCTTCCTCCTCTCTCCTCTCTCTCTGCCTGCCTCTCTGCCTACTTGTAATCTCTCTCT
>LNAC01000047.1:5993707-6043514 GCA_002007465.1 Ailurus styani | reverse complement strand
AAAAAAAAAAAAAAAAAAAAAAAAAAAGAGTTATGAGCTCTACCCACTCAGCCAGCCAGGGGCCCCTCTTCAGATGTTTTAAATCTACGCTTAGATAGTACTTTCTCCCCTCTACCGTCCCCACATACACAAACAGAAGACTGTATCATATGTTCCTCTTCAGTTGGTCTTTTCATGAAATGTTTTGGATCTTTGGACATTTCAGTAGTACATGGTCTTTCATTGGCTACCTAGAATCTCATTTTTTTTTTTTTTTTTTTTATTTTATTCATTTGACACAGAGAGAGAGATCACAAGTAGGCAGAGAGGCAGGCAGAGAGACAGGGAGAGGAGGAAGCAGGCTCCCTGCTGAGCAGAGAGCCCGATGTGGGCCTCGATCCCAGGACCCTGGGATCATGACCTGAGCCGAAGGCAGCGGCTTTAACCCACTGAGCCACCCAGGCGCCCTAGAATCTCATTGTACAGACATATCATACCATACTTTATGCACCTAGTCCTGTATTGTTTTTGAAATATTCGCTGTTACAGTGCAGTTCAAACAAGTATCCTGTGAACATTTCTATTTTTTTTAATTCTTATTAAGGAAATATTTAAATCTGGACATATTTTAAAATTGTTACTTCTCATAGAAGGAGAATGGTAAGGCAAAATTTCCATCCTTGTACTTATTTTGTGGAAGTAAAAGGAGAAAAGCGTGTACTCATAATGGGAATGTGTACTCTTAGCTTCATGACTTTGCCCATCAGTGCGCGTCTGGTTTTCTCTTCTTGACTTGCCAAGATTGAGTCAAGCATTAAAAGGTGAGTTAGGTAGAAGAAGACCAGAGCTTTGGTGAAAGAGAAGGGTGTTACCTACAGACTGAGTGGTGGTGGAAGAGAAAGGAGTAGTTTAGTGATAGAAGGGGCTGGAGACTGTTTTGCAGGAAGCAAGGAAAGACTCTAACAAGTTTATCTAAATTAACTTTTCCTTTTTCCTAACTGGTCCTGCCACGTGAGGTGTCTGGTTCCAGTAGAGCCACCTTCTGAAAACAAGTATTTTTAAAATCGACATTTAGAAAGGAAGGACTATTCCTTTATTCTAAAATAATATTTACGAATCAGTAAAATGAAATTGGAAAATCTCTCCAGATTAAATACCCCATGGTTTTTCTTTTAAATTCATTTGTGTACCCACTCATTTATTCTTTTTTTTTTTTTTTAAGATTTATTAATTTATTTGACAGGGAGAGAGAGAGATCACAAGTAGGCAGAGAGGCAGGCAGAGAGAGAGAGGAGAAAGCAGACTCCCCGCTGAGCAGGGAGCCCGATGCAGGACTCAAATTCAGGACCCTGACATCATGACCTGAGCTGAAGGCAGAGGCTTTAACCCACTGAGCCACTAAGGCGCCCCCACTCATTTATTCTTATGATAATCATTGAGCTTTTTAAATAATCATTTTCAGCAGAAAACAAGTTTAGAGAATAATGCAAATTTACACCACTTTGTCCATTACTGCAATTCAGTATTTGACTTTTTGTATGTAAATGAACCACTGGAAAATTCCAGGTTATCATCTTTATAAGGTTAAGTTCTACCATGCAATCCTACCATTATTAAGATTCCCTGATATTATCTAATATCTAGTGTATCCTTAGATTTTCCCATTTGTTCCCCAAATAAAACACATTGTGAGCCTAGAGGACAATCTGCAAGATCTCTCCTCTGGGGACTAAAGTCTAGGATGAGGTGACCGCCATACAAACATGTAAGTAGGTACGATCAATTGGAAGGAGAAATATCTGCGCCTAGATGGTGAAGGAAAGAGTGTTCAGTTTTATCTGAGCAGAGCCGGTGGATAAGAAATACTTGAGTTTACCGTGTGGGGGGTTGTTAAAAAATTGTTGATTTCTACAGGTACCTTTCTTCTAGTTTTAGATGTTTTTTGGGCAAAACTGATGGGGGAGGGTTGAATGAGGAAAGGGCATTCTACCTGAAAGCTGCTACTCAAGAAAGGACTAGGCAGCTTAAAACAGCCTTAGGGGAGGAAGGCTGGGGGGTGGGGGCTGGTCTAAGGACACTAGTGGTGCAGGATACAGTCTGTAAAATTTGACCGAGGCAGGGATTTTGGAGGCCTTGCTTGCAGTACTGAAAAATGTGAGTTTCGCTCTGGTGGTTAGTGGTTCCCAGGTTCCCTGACCCTGCTGCTCTTTGAGTCTAAAGAGTTTCTGCCTTCAGCCTAAGGAAACCTTGCTGTGGCTAGTTTAGAATTTCTTTTTCTAAAAACCCCTAGGGTGATGTTGATGTTTAGCCAGGTGCTTGTGGAATGCAGCCTAAAGCAATGATATTTGCATTTAAAATGATCTCTGTAAATAACTGCATATCTGATCATTGAAATTTGGGTGGTACAATTAAGAAACTGACTTTGTAATTTTATTTCCTTTTAATTGATTATAAAAGTGAATTAAAGTGAAATATTTTTTATTAAATAAAACTTTGTTTTAGTTCCACTACATTTTACTTTAACCTTTGAAAGTTTAGCAATGACTTACAGTATGTATAAAATATACACTGAATTTCTGGGACTTAATATACAAAAAGTAAAATAGCTTCATTAATTTTTTTTCTTTTTCTTTTTTTTAAGATTTTATTTATTTAGTTGACAAAGAGAGAGAAAGGGTGAGCCCACAGCAAAGGCAGGAGAAGCAGACTCCCCGCTGAACAGGGAACCCGAAGCGGGACTCGATCCTCGATCCCTGGAATCATGACCCGAGCCAAAGGCAGATGCTCAACCCACCAGGCCACCCAGGCATCCGCTTATTAATTTTTATATTACAAGTTGAAATTATATTTTTATATGGTGGCTTAAACAGAAATATTAAAATTTGTTTCACCTGTTTCATTTTACTTTTAAGAAATAAACCTCCTAAAACCTTTAAAATTATTCCTGTAACCCAGATTGTATTTCCATTGGTCAGTGCTTCTTCAGAATTACAGTATATGAAGGTTTGGGAGTCCTACAGACTGGAAACCAATCCCAGTTCTGAGGTTAATGCACTGAGGGTAGTAGGGGAAAGGTTACCTAACATTCACTAGAATGTAATATCCCAGTTTGTCTGGGTGGCTCAGTAGGTTAAGCGTCTGCTTTTGGCTCAGGTCATGAACTCAGGGTCCTTTGAGTCGGCTCAGTGGGGAGTCAGCTTCTCCCTCTGCCCCTCTGCTCCCCACCCTCCCCCCAATTCTCTTGCTCTCTCGCTCTCTCACAAATAAATAAATAAAATCTTAAAAAAAAAAAAAATGAATGAAATGTCCATAAGAACTGGTACCTCTTGGGCGCTTGGGTGGCTCAGTGGGTTAAAGCCACTGCCTTCGGCTCAGGTCATGATCCCAGGGTCCTGGGATCGAGGCCCACGTCGGGCTCTCTGCTCAGCAGGGAGCCTGCTTCCTTCTCTCTCCTCTCTCTCTGCCTGCCTCTCTGCCGACTTGTAATCTCTCTCTCTCTGTGTCAAATGAATAAATAAAATCTTTAAAAAAAAAAAAAAAGAACTGGTACCTCTTATGTTAACTCTCCCATTATCCATGCCTACAGCATGTTATGGGTACTCATAAATATTTGTAGAGTGAACACATTCAGGCAAAAGCAGCAGAAATGAAGCAGTAAGGATGAAAGGAAGAGGTTTTAAGTAAGACCGCTGAATTCATTGGCTGAATTTGGGTGTTGAATGGAGGAGGTTTCAGAGGAAACTCATATGAGTTATTATATTAGGTTAGTTTGGGGGTGAAATCAGTTTTGGGGTAGAGATCACTCAATTTTTATTTTTATTTATTTTTATTTTTTTAAAAGATTTTATTTATTTATTTCACTGAGGGAGAGAGATCACAAGGAGGCAGAGAGACAGGCAGAGACAGAGAGGGGGAAGCAGGCTCCTCGCTGAGCAGGGAGCCCGATGCAGGCCTCGATCCCAGGACCCTGAGATCATGACCTGGGTCGAAAGCAGAGGCTTTAACCCACTGAGCCACCCAGGCGCCCGATCACTCAATTTTTAGATGTGGTTGAGTTTTAATTGCCTGATGTAGAGGTCCAGTTGGTGGATGACTGTGTTTGAAGTTTAGAGGAAAGATCTTATCTTGCTGTGGGAGTCGGCAGCAAATAGGTGTAGACTGGAGGCCTGTATCTTGATAAACGGGGAGCCCCGAGAGAAGGCAAAGGGGAACACCGTCATCTTTACTTTGGGCAGAAAAGCAGCAGAGGGCACTGAAATGATGTGTGGAGAATGGAAGGGTGACTTAAAGATGTGAGCAACAGTATTGAAAGACATTCTGGCAGTCCATTGAATTTGACAATTAGGAGGACATTGGTGAGTCTTGGGCCCTTTCAACAAGGTGGTGGCCCCAGAATCCTAATTATAGTGGGCCGAAGAGTATGTGATAGTGGTTGCAGACAATTACTTGAAGGCCTTTTTTTTTTTTTTTTAATGGCGCAGGGAGATAGGGAAAGAGCTAAATATTTCTCCAGGGTTTTGTTTTCTTTAGATCGAAAAGCCTCGAGTTTGTTATAGCCTGTGGGGAGGCAGCGAGAAGGGAAAGATTTACAGATCTTGATACTTTGGCTCCAGAAGGCTCTCTGATTTTTCTGTTAGGAATGTGTAAATACCTCTGTGCATAGCATCACCAGCTAAGTGCTAAATAAACACTCAGTATTCTTGGAGCTTATGTTCTTAGAAAACCTAAACAGAAATAGACACTTCTTTTTTTTTCTTTAAAGGGAAACATTGAGGAAGGAGACCCAAGGCCACATGAGCAATATTGGAAAGAACTGAACGTTGAAATCTTTATTGGTGCCTTGTAGGATCATGAATTAACTAGTTATCTGATGGCCTTCTGGATGGAGTTGGTTAGGCAAGGTCCTTGAATTTATCTTTGATCATGAGGGAGCTTTCCAGGCAAAATGACTTGATAGAGGCTAAATCCTAGTGGAAAACAGGATTTGTCATAATAGCAGTCTCCTGAAATCTTGAGGAGCATTTAAATGCCCTTAAAAAAAAAAAAAAAAGATATTTGGAGTCTGCCTTCTATCATGATCTTTGACAGTATGAGTGCATATAAATTACATTTGTCAAACTATTATGATTGACTGTGATCATTGGCGATTTTTGTGTTCTTTTCATTGTTTTTTAAGAATTAATGTGGTACTTCATGTTGGGGTATTATTTAATACCCATAAGTTTTTGGGGCACCTGGCTGGCTGAGTTGGTAGAGAGGTATGGAGCCTACTTAAAAATAAAACAAAACATGGGCGCCTGGGTGGCTCAGTGGGTTAAAGCCTCTGCCTTCGGCTCAGGTCATGATCTCAGGGTCCTGGGATCGAGGCCCGCATCGGGCTCTCTGCTCAGCAGGGAGCCTGCTTCCTCCCCTCTCTCTGCCTGCCTCTCCACCTACTTGTGATCTCTCTCTGTGTGTCAAATAAATAAATAAAATCTTTAAAAAAAAAAAAAAAAAAAAAAAAAAAAAAAAAAAAAAAAAAAAAAAACAAAACAAAACAAAACAAAAAACAGTAAGTTTTCATTGAACCTTCTAGTTATACGAACCTGAAAGTTTTGTGTAAAAAGTTAGGAAAAAGGTAAAGCAAATCAGATTCATCCAGAAGTAAGGAGGGTTATAGTCTAGGGAATATTTGGAGAGAAAATAGACAATAACCTCTGATCATATCCTGAAAAGTTGAATTGTAAATTGAGTTTTAATTTCACCGAACTCTCCTTCATAACTTGGTGTGAACCCTGTGTGCATACACAGAATCTGAACAAAAGGTGAGAATATTTTGAATAGCAATGTTATGCCGTTACAACTCAAAAAAAGGTGAATGAAAGTAGGCCAGTGGGTTCAAAAAAATAATAATTCACACAATCTAGGAAAAGAGACAACCATAGGAATTGAGTTGTTCTTTTAAGTTTTAAGCATTGACGGTAATCTCAGGTCAATAAACATTCCTAAATATTAGTGACTAATGGAATACATCATAAACGTTAATTATTACTTAAAGAACAGTGCCTTGGGAGAGACCTCTGGTTTGATTCTGGCTCTGAGAGTACTGATTTGACTTTGCCTAGTTACTTAATTTTTCTAAATCTCATCAGAAGAATGGAGATACTAATACTATACTTAGTAGGAAAAGCAAAGGAGATGATTCCTAGAAAATGTCAATGATGATGCCTGGCAAGTAGCCAAGGCTCAATACATGAATAATAGCTACTAATAAGTAGTTTGTTTTCTTAGTTGTGGATTTGAGACTGGAGTTAGTAGGTGTTTGCTCTATGTTGAAGGACATGTAACAAAAAAAGAACTCCCTAATAGGTGTTTTTCCCCTAGTCAGTTCATCTGCACACATAGAAGGGTCCAATAATATGTGTAAATGCATTATTCCATTTAATCTTCACAGTAAACTGGTTCAGTGAATGCTATTACTCATCCTGATTTATCGTAGGGAAACTGAGGCTCAAAGAGTCTTCGTAGAGCAAGGGCTCGCTCTCGGCCCCATGGCTGGTAAGTGATGGAGCAGGAAAAGTAGCCAAAATTTGTCTGAATCCAGTAAAGCCCCCATTCTGAAAAATGCATGAAACAAGGTATACAAAAAGTCTAAAGACTAAGCTACACTGGACACAGGAGTTGGTTATTAACTTTAAGCATGGGGAAGACTGTTCAAGAAAAGGGTGAAGAAGCAACAGGCATTGGGTTTGGCTTTGGAATCCTCTAAGTTGTAGGCTCAGGGGGACACACCTACAGCCTGGGGACAGGGGCACAGAATCACAGAGCTCCCAGGGACACCTAGATTTTAGTTTCATTGAGACTCTCCTGGAGGTCTACAAAAGAGCAGGTTAAGGAATGATGGAATTTGGTAATTGAGGGCTCACATAGAACCTTGGGGTAGCCATTTAAGATACTTGAATGAGGAGGGAATTTGATAGGATGATAGCTTGAGGCAAATTTGGGATCTGAAAAGGTTTTTTCTCTTTTTGACTCTTAATAAAGTGTCCTGGTTCAGAGCTCCAGAGGAAGTCGGCAGGAGCGAGGACACCTGGGAGTAGAGAGGTTTCGTTCTTAGGTCAGTTTTGTATACATTCAGAACCAATCTATAATTTCCATGTTTTTGGATTAAATAAAAGTTGTCCCTCCCCCTAATAATACACTTCCCCTCCTCTGCCCCACCCCAAAGTAAAGGATTTACTTTGGATTCTGAGACCCTGTGGCCAAATGAGGGTGGAGTTTTTGTTGGGGATAGTAGTAAAAAAAAAATTAGAATAGAAAAGAAGTCTGGATGTGGTGGATCGAAGTGGAAAAGGAACTTTCAGAGTCTCTGGGATGGCTTCTGTTCAGCCCCAGCGTGGAAGAGCCGTAAGGCTTTATGGCACCAAGGTAGGACAAGTGGGGATAAGTACAGACCCGGTCCCTTTGACCCCACCCTCCTGCCTTTCTATGAACTTTGAACATCTTAGAAGGTGCCTGTAGGCAAAGTGGATTAAAAGGTTTTTTCTCGGATTTTTTCTTGGATTTGCTCGGCAGGGAGCCTGCTTCTTGCTCTCTCTCTCTGCCTGCCTCTCTGCCTACTTGAAATCTCTCTCTCTGTCAAATAAATAAATAAAATCTTTAAAAAAAGAAAGGAAAATAAGGTAACTGTTTTGCAGGTCCCTTTGAAGAAGGATGTGTGTGTGTGTGTGTGTGTGTGTGTGTGTGTGTGTGTGTGTGTGTGTGTTCAGTGTTTATTTTAGCTTTGGTGAATGGCTGGTTTATCTTTCTTTTGATTTCAATTTGGGTTTGTTCGAAAGCAGTTGTGCAGAGCAGGGGCTGACCTCCATGCTTCTGTGGGAATGTAGGAGGTCAAATACCGCATCCGGCATGATTGCATCATATTCAAGTCAACATTAATAGAGCCACCAGTGGTTCTCCCGAATGTTTTGTCCAAACATTTAATTTTTCAGGTTGAGAACATAGGTCCTGAGGCTGTCACTTCTAATCAGGTATAAATACTTTGTGGGCTGCTCCTTGTCTTCTACATGTTAGTTTTCTTTTTCTTTCTTTTTTTTTTTTTTTTTTTTGGCTTATTTATTTGAGGGGGGAGGGGCAAAGGGAGAGAGAGAGAAGCAGACCCCATTGTTTTTTGTTTTTTAAGATTTTATTTATTTATTTCACAGAGGGAGAGAGAGCACAAGTAGGCTGAGAGGCAGGCAGAGAGAGGGGGAAGCAGGCTCCCCGCTGAGCAGGGAGCCTGATGCAGGACTCCATCCCAGGACCCTGACATCATGACCTGAGCTGAAGGCAGAGGCTTTAACCCACTGAGCCACCCAGGCGCCCGCAGACCCCATTGTTAACATGGAGCCCAACATGGGGTTCTCGTGGGTCTCTGTCCACCTCACAACCCTGAGATCATGACCTGAGCCGAAATCAAGAAGTCGCACATCCTTAACGACTGAGCTACCTAGGCACCCCTTCTTGATGTTGGTTTTTTTAATTCCTCAAAGGGGATGAAGATCGGTTCTTGGTTGCTCAGAAAGGATAAAAAAAATCTTAGATATTATGATGGGACCAGAGTACATAAACAGATATACCCTATATCTGTGGAATTAAAATTTCCTGGGGAGGGCTATTAGGGAAAAAAAAGTGTTTTAAAAGACTGCTGGGTGGGGGGTGAAAAAAGAAAGGCAAAAAAAAAACACCAAATAGAAAAAAAACCCTAAAGGCAGGTTGAGAAACACTGACCTGCCGGCAGTAAAGGTCATAGTCTTGTGGACCATGTCTCTGCACACGCTTTGAAAGATTTTTCCATGTGATCTGAGCAGCTGTTTCTTGATACAGGAAATACAGCATGTATGGAATGTGAGTGTTGGGAGAGGTGACAGTCAGATTCTGTCCAAAGGGCAGAATCATTTCAGAATAAAATACCACTCTGCTCAATGCCATTTGAGCTCATTCATTCAAGAGTGGGTGTGAGTATCACTATGGTAGGAATGTGGAGAAATGAGAAAACAGGGTGCTCGGCAGCTATTGAACCCAGATCTGATCTAAGATGATCAACATTCCTGTCGGTTCAGCAGGGGTAAGAGGGGCCCACAGCAACATACAGTCTTGTGACTAGCATCAAGCTCAACGCAGAGAACTGGGAGAATTCACGTTACTGTCCTTTCAGCAGTACCCTTGGGCATTTTGGGGTGGTAGAGGAGGAAGAGAAGAGACACCAGTGGGCATGAGCTTGGGTCCCCAGAGTATATATGGCACTTGAGAAGTAAAACAGCCAATTTTTTGTGAGACAGTTCCTTCAGAGAGTTGGCATCTCTTTAGAGAGGTAGATGTTAACAAATATTCTGAGATTCACAATGGATATTTGGGGACGCCCTACACCTAAGCAGATTAAATGTCGAGGAAATCTTCATGATGTAGTTAGTGGAGGCTGTTTCACGAAGTACTTTGGGATTGCACCTTCAGTGGTAGGATGGAGTCATCTTCTTCCAGGTCAGTAATTACTGCATTTCTTCCGAACTCTCGCACAGGTGTCTTAGCGATAATTTACAGCCCACTGTGGTGGATGTATTTATACCACAAAAATTGGCCTACAGGGCAAAACTGGGTTTCCTCCCCTCTCAGTTCCCAATCTGTTAAACATTTACCAGTAAAGTTTCTATATGACATAACCTTCCTGAGTATTAACAAATGTGTATGTACTCCACACCCTTTCTTTATGCTCTAATTTGTGAGTTCGTACTACACAAACTTTTAGCTTTTTTCACTTACTGTATGCTAGAAATCTTTCCATAGACCACTTCAATTTTGATTTAAATTTAAAAGAAGTATATTTTAGGGGTGCCTGGGTGGCTCTGTTGTTAAGCGTCTGCCTTCAGCTCAGGTCATGATGCCAGGGTCCTGGGATCAAGCAGCCTGCAAGCCTGCTTCTCCTTCCCCCACTCCCCCTGCTTATGTTCCCTCTCTCGCTGTGTCTCTCTCTGTCAAATGAATAAATAAAATATTTTAACAAAATAAATTAAAGAAGTATATTTTAAAAATCAAAACAGTATTTAATCAGGTCTGGGTTTAACAGTTCCCAAGCTCCTGTATTGTTCTTGACTTCTTCCTACTCACCACTCGTATTAGTTTCTCTTGTATTCTTGCAGTTTCTTTATGCAAATAGGAATATATATTAATTCTCCATACTTTCTATTAACATTAAAAAACATGGTATATAAAGGTTCTAGATCCTCTTTTTTTTTTTTAACATAATAAATCCTGGACCTCTGCCTATTAGGAATGGAATTTCTTTTCATTCTTTTTTATAGATGCAAGGTATACGTAGATATACCACAGTTGAATTAGTGTGCTTCAGGTGGACATTCTGGTATTTTCAGTTACCCATTAAACTATACAAAGCTGTCAAAATGTATCATTAAGTGCGAGTCTAACTTTTAGGATAAATTCTCAAAAGTGAAAATGCTGTAGCAAAGGAGAAGTTGAATTTGTAATTTTGATAGTTATTCCCAAATTGCTCTCCAGAGGATGATACAATTTTGCACTCCACAAGCATTATGAGAGTGTATATCCCCACAACTTCCCCAAGGGCCTTGGTGTTCAAACATTTTGATGTTTGCTATTCTGATAAGTGAAAAATATTATCTGTGCCATTTTTTTAAAAGATTTTATTTATTTATTTTACACAGAGAGATCAGATCACAAGTAGGCTGAGAGGCAGGCAGAGAGAGAGGAGGAAGCAGGCTCCCTGCTGAGCAGAGAGCCCAATGCGGGCCTCGATCCCAGGACGCTGAGATCATGACCTGAGCTGAAGGCAGAGGCTTTAACCCACTGAGCCACCCAGGCGCCCTTTATTTTTTTTATTTTTTTTATTTTTTTTAAAGATTTTATTTATTTATTTGACAGAGAGAGAGAGATTACAAGTAGGCAGAGAGGCAGGCAGAGAGAGAGGAGAGAGGAGGAAGCAGGATCCCTGCCGAGCAGAGAGCCCGATGTGGGCCTCGATCCCAGGACCCTGGGATCATGACCTGAGCCGAAGGCAGCGGCTTTAACCCACTGAGCCACCCAGGCGCCCTCTTTATTTTTTTTTTAATGGCAGTATTTCTCCTGCCTTTTTTGACAGATATATATATATATATGTATATATATATATATATATATGAAGAAATAAATACATTTTACATCCCGATTCAGTGCACAGACACATACAAACACATTACATAAATGATGCTGAGATTGTGAGGTCAAGCCCCACGTTGGGTGTAGAGATTACTTAAATAAATAAAAATTGAAAAAAAAGAATGACATTGTAATACTTATTTTTACTAAATGTAGTGCATTTATATTTTCTGTGCTATGCCATTAAGAAAAAGCACTTGTTGCAAAGCACTAAATTGGTATTGGAACTTGTAGATTGTGATCAGTAGTTAAAAGCTTCTGCCTTCTGGGTCCTGGGATCAAGCTCCCTGCTCAGCCAGAAGCCTGCTTCCCTCTCTCCCACTGCCCCTGCTATGTTCACTCTCTCACTGTCTGTCAAATAAATAAATCAAATCTTTTTTGAAAAAATTGTTCATATTATATGTAGTGAAAATACTTTTTTTCCTTTATGGCTTCTCATTTCTTACTCTTGCTTGGGAATGTTTTTTCTGCTTTCTACATTTTTTTATTCTTTTATATTTAAACTATTAATATATCTGGAATTTTTATTACCTATTATGAGATGGGGGGGTCAGATTTCCCCCTTGTCATCATTAAGAAATTGATACTTTTCACAACAGTTTAGAAATGCCTGCATTTTAACAATAAATTGTTAAATATTTTCGAGTTTATCTGTTAATTTATTATGCTGTACATTAAGAAATTTAGTTTGTTCAGGAGCGACTGGGTGGCTCAGGTGGTTAAGCAAATGCCTTTTTTTTTTTTTTTTTTAGATTTTATTTATTTATTTCACAGCGGGAGAGAGATCACAAGGAGGCAGAGAGGCAGGCAGAGAGAGAGGGGGAAGCAGGCTCCCTGCGGAGCAGAGAGCCCGACGCGGGCCTCGATCCCAGGACCCTGAGATCATGACCTGGGCCGAAAGCAGAGGCTTTAACCCACTGAGCCACCCAGGCGCCCAAGCAAATGCCTTTGGCTCAGGTTATGATCCCAGGGTCCTGGGATTGAGTCCCACATAGGGCTCCTTGCTCAGCAGGGGGCCTACTTTTCCTTCTCCCTCTGCCTGCTACTCTGCCTGCTTGTGCTCTCTCTGTGTCAAATAAATAAAAATTCCAAAAAAATTTTTTTAATTTTTTTCAGACTAATTTTTTAAAGTTATTGAAATGTAATATACATATAGAAAATGTATGTGTTGTAATTGTATATTTTGATGAATTTTGACAAACTGAACATAGCCTGTGTAACTTGTTTACCCTGATCAAGAAGTTAAATATAGTCTATTTCTACTAAGATTGTTTAATGTGAATGAAAAGATTGTTTAACATTTAATTATACAGTTGGGGAATGCTTACATATTTTATAGCTATTATGAACTTTGGTTTAGTTTTTTTTTTTTTTTTCAAAGATTTTATTTATTTATTTCACAGAGGGAGAGAGATCACAAGGAGGCAGAGAGGCAGGCAGAGAGAGAGAGGGGGAAGCAGGCTCCCTGCTGAGCTGGGAGCCCGATGCGGGCCTCGATCCCAGGACCCTGAGATCATGACCTGAGCCGAAAGCAGAGGCTTTAACCCACTGAGCCACCCAGGCGCCCTAGTTTTTTAGTCAGTACTGGACTCAGGTACATCACCTTCATTCAATAGGAAGTCTCCTGATCTTCTATTTTTCTCTCCCTGAGGCATTGAATGGAATGTCCAGAGCTACACTAGAGATTAGGAGGTGGAGGTTATCTTTGCATTCGCTCCTGACAGCAGTTGGGAATGCCCCTACTGTCTTAATTCCTGTGTTGTAATTTTAGATGAGCTGTTGGGTTTTAAAAATAGGGATTAGTAGGGGAAATAGAGAGTGATTGCTTAATGGGTACAAGGTTTCTTTTAGGGGTGATGAAAATGTTCTGGGATTAGATAGAGGTGATTATTGTGTAACATTGTAAATATGCTTAAAAACCACTGAATTGTACAATTTTAAAAGGTAAACTGATTAATCTTATTTTGTAAGCATTTCATCTAAAAATATATATATATACATATATATATATATATTTTTATTTCACAGAGGGAGAGAGATCACAAGGAAGCAGAGAGGCAGGCAGAGAGAGAGGGGGAAGCAGGCTCCCCGCTGAGCAGGGAGCCCGATGCGGGCCTCGATCCCAGGACCCTGAGATCATGACCTGAGCCGAAAGCAGAGGCTTTTAACCCACTGAGCCACTCAGGTGCCCTAAAAATATTTTTTTAAGGGATTGTATCATTCCCACTAAACACAGTGGCTTAAGTGAAAAGACAGAAAATACTAACTGCCAGTAAGAATGTGCAACAGTTAGAGCTCTCATAATTATTGGTGGGAGTGTATGTTGATAACCACTTTAGAAAATTCTTTGGCCTGTCTACTACAGCTGAAGTTAACACACACACACACACACACACACACACACACACACACACACGAGATAATCCAGCACTTCTACTCCACCCAATGTGTATATACTATATGTTCACCAAAATGTTACTGTAATATTTATAGTGGTATACAACCAAAAATAACTCAAATGTCCACATACAGTCCAGTCAGTAAATACACTGTAGTATTTTCATTCAGTGAATTTACTGTACAACAGTAAGAATCAATGGAACACAACATGGATGAATCACAAGTATAATTTTGAATGAAAGGAAGTCAGTTATATAAAGTTTGGAAATATGCAAAAGAAATCTGATAGATGTCAAAATAATGGTTACCCTTTGGCAGTGGAATGATGACTAGATGGGATTTTCTTGGCTGGAATCGGGTTCGTTTGTGAAAATTCAGTAAATTATATAGTTAGGATTTATGTTCTTTTCTCTGTGTATTTTGTAATTCAGTACAGTTTGCATTAAGAGAGTAGATATTGGCCATTGAATGGTACCAATGTAAAAGTACTTTAAAATTTTATTTAGAGGGGAGCCTGGATGGCTTAGTCAGTTAAGCATCCAAACTCTTGATTTCAGCTCGGGTCATGATCTCAGGGTTGTGAGATTGTACCTGCATTGGACTCTGCACTGAGTGAGGAGCCTGCTTGAGATTCTCTCTCTCTGACCCCTCACAACCCTGCCACCAACTCCCCCCGCCCACACTTCCTTGCTCTCTCTCTTTCTAAAAAAAACACATAATTTTGAAAAACAAATAAGTCTACCAAAATCCTTACAGGTATGAGTTAATGATATTTGTACTTCAATTTTTTTCTTGTTCCCTACACAACCCTTTTGGTATTTTACTGAAAACGTAAAAAGCAAAAGTAATATTTTTTTTCAGGGGCTTTACATTTCATTCATGTTAAATTGTAATGTTCCTGTGGCTCTTACTCCAATATTTGCATAGATAATAGGAGATATTTCTGTGTTTATTTTGTAGGCAGATTTTGTCAACAAACCAGTAAATGGCCCCAAGTCAGAATCCATGGAATACAGGAGGAGCTATGGGGGGGACCAGAGATTGGAATTAAACCCACCTCCCCTCGAAAATGTAACTAAAAATGAAGAAAGTATGACAGGTATTGAAGTGGAGAAGTGGACGCAAAACAAGAAATCACATTTAACCGATCATGTCAAAGGCGAATTTAAAGCAATTGTGACAGAAGCTGAAAAATTAAAAAATTCTGAAGATGACAAGAAAAAAGTCCTACTTACTGACTTAATTGAGCCTCAGAAATTGTTTGCACAAACCGTAAGAAATGGCATTAAAAATGTACACTATTTACCAACCGAAACAAATGTGTCTTTTAAAAAATTCAATATTGAAGAGTTTGGCAAGGCATTTGAAAACAACTCCTGTAAATTCCTGAAAGACACTGCCAACCATAGTGCCATGAGTTCCATTGCCACTAGTGCGAGCTGTGATCATCTCAAAGGGAGAAGCAATGTTTCAGTCTTCCAGAAATCTGGCTTTAACTGCAAGTCTTTTCCAGATCCTGCAACTTTCAACTTAAATAGTCATCCTAGTATACACAATGAAAGTGATCAATCCAAATCTCTCGAAAATATACCCAGTAAAGAACCAAAAGATGGATCTCCAGTTCAACCAAGTCTTCTATCCCTAATGAAAGATAGGAGATTAACGCTAGAGCAAGTCGTGGCCATAGAAGCTCTCACCCAACTGTCAGAAGCCCCATCAGAAAATTCCTCGCCATCAAAGTCCGAGAAGGATGAAGAAACCGAACACAGAACAGCGAGTTTGCTTAATAGCTGTAAAGCTATCCTCTATTCTGTAAGAAAAGACCTCCAAGACCCAAAGTTACAAGGGGAGCCAGAAAGCCTTCATCACTAT
The DNA here is from genome assembly GCA_002007465.1 of Ailurus styani. Lineage (NCBI taxonomy): Eukaryota > Metazoa > Chordata > Mammalia > Carnivora > Ailuridae > Ailurus > Ailurus styani. The sequence continues at coordinate 6,028,079 of LNAC01000047.1, read as the reverse complement.
CCATCTTTGGAAAAGCAGAGTTCATGCAACACGGTGGTATTCAATGGCCAAAACATTTCCAAGTCACACAACAGCTCAGCTGCTAACCAGGCACCTTCAAAGTCACAGGAATATTCAAAAGTCACAGATTCAGTTTCTCTTTTCATACCAAATTCAAATTCATCTAAAATTGACACCAGTAAAAATGTTGCTCAAGGTAGAATGACTCTTGATAGTTCTAACAATTTGCATCAGTTGCCACCAACAAGCGATAAATTGGGGTATTGTAACCAGTCACCGGCCAGCAGTAAAAAGATAGACTTGAAAGATGATCCATCGTGTCTAAGTACAATACACAGCAAAATAGAGGAAGACGTTGCAACGCAGTTAACACAACTTGCATCAATAATTAAATTCAATTACCTAAAACAAGAGGACAAAAAGGTCGAAAGTACACCAACAAGCCTTGCTGCATATAGTGTACAGCAAAAATGTAGTCAGGAGAAGGTCACAGTACAACAGAAACCACCTTCCAGTGTAGAAAATAATCATAGCTCATCACTGACAAAGCAAAAGAACACAACACAGAAAAAGACAAGAGCTACCCCATCAAGAGATCGGCGGAAAAAGAAGCCTGTAGTCATCAGTTGTCAAGAAAATGACCAGAAAAAGCAGGAACAGTTGTCATATGAATATAGTAAGTTACATGACATTTGGATAGCATCTAAATTTCAACGATTTGGTCAATTTGGTCCACATGATTTTCCCATTCTGTTGGGAAAAATTCCTCCCCTAACCAAAGTATGGAAGCCACTGACTCAAACGAGTTCAGCATTAGAACACAAAAAATTATTTCCTCCGCTCACTCAGATAAAATTTGAGCGTTATTATCCCGAATTAGCACAGGAAAGAAACATGAAGGTTGAACCATTGGATTCTCTCCCATTATGCCAGTTAAAAACAGAATCCAATGGGCAGGCTTTTACAGAAAAGGTTTATAATTCTCAGGTACAGCCAACAGTGAATGTCAATCAGAAAGCTCATCCTTTACTCCAGCCCTCTTCTCCTACTAACCAGTGTGCTAACGTAATGGCCAGCGATGACCAGACCCAGTTCCAACGGGATGTTCAAGACCAGCTCATGCATCAGAAACTGCCAACATTGCCTGGTATTTCTCATGAAACCCCCTTACCAGACCCAGCACAAATTCTCAGGAATGTCAATGTAGTATGTTCAGGAGGAATTACAGTGGTCTCTACCAAGAGTGAAGAGGACGTCTGTTCAAGTGTTGGAGCATCAGAATTTTCCCCAGTAGACAGTGCACAGAAAAGTTTTAATGATTATGCCATGAACTTCTTTACCAATCCGACAAAAAACCTGGTGTCCACAACGAAAGATTCTGAATTGCCAACCTGCAACTGTCTTGGTAAGTGTGTGTGTGTGTGTGCGTGGTGTGCGTGCGTGCATGTTTGTGTGTGAATTCTTTGTTTACTTCCATTAATTTCCTTTTCGTGACTGTATCAAATTTTGGGTTATCCTTTATATGTGGCATTTTTGCTCCATTCATATTCTGGCGAAAATGGACTGTATTCTGTATCCATTTTTCTGCTGGACCTTTATTGATTTTGCTCAAATAATTGGGAAATTTTTAAGTCATAATTTGGAAACTTTCTCAGGTGGAAAATTTGCTGATTTCTCTTGGCTAAATGTCTCCCAAGTTATTTATTTTGTGTATCATAAGATTGAATTCCTTTAATACTCTACTAGAGTTTATTCTTCTATATTTAAAAGAATTTCAACCTATAAGTATTTTGTTTAAAAGATATGTTTTATTGTGAGATATAACATACATACACAGAATGTAAAACATATGTGCAGCTCAACAAATAACTATAAAAAGTCTCTGTAATTAACACCGCATTCAAGAATCAGAATGGGTTTGTTTCTTTTTTAATGCCTGGTGCTTTTCTGCTCTGTGATACAAAGAATGTCCCTATAAATGAAAATCCAATCTTGGCTATTGAAGAATTTGTAAACCTTCTGAAATTGCCTATAAAAAAACCAAACAAATAGCTATGGGAGTAGGTGATTTTTGGAGCAATTTATAATTTATATATATTTTGTGCCTTAGGAGTCATCGAAAGAGAACATCCAGGAACTAATAATTAGAATTTTTATCAATCTGTTAAAAGCCCTGAGAAAATCTTGCTGGACCAACAATTCTTAGGCAGGTCTTATGAGAAATTTGCTCAGTTTTTGAAATACACTAAAGCTGAATTTGAACCCTGTAGTGAGTAGTCACTGTCTATGGTCAAATTTCATGTAAGTGCTCAACTAAAAGAAGAACAACTCTAACGTAGCTGTTTTTGGGAGATTAAATAGATTGTGTTGGACGCCTGGGTGGCTCAGTGTGTTAAGCGTCTGCCTTTGGCTCAGGTCATGATCTCAGGGTCCTGGGATCGGGCTCTGCATCCGTCTCCCTGCTCAGCAAGGAGCCTGCCTCCTCCTCTCTCTCTGCCTGCCTCTTAGCCTACTTGTGATCTCTCTCTCTCTGTCAAATAAATAAATGAACCTTTAAAAATAATAATAAATAGATAGATAGATAGATAGATAGATAGATAGATAGATAGATAGATAGATAGATAGATAGATTGTGTCATTAAAGTTTGTTACGCTCCTTGATACCCTCATTATTTCAGCTTTTATACAACGTAAGAGGACAGAATTTGTGAAATAACCTATTTTGAACCCAAATATGTTTAATTATTAAAACAATCTTATAGGGGCGCCCGGGTGGCTCAGTTGTTAAGTGTCTGCCTTTGGCTCAGGTCGTGATCCCAGAGTCCTGGGAACGAGCCCCGCATCGTGTTCCCTGGTTGGCGGGAAGCCTGCTTCTCCCTCTTCCACTCCCCCTACTTTTCTTCCCTCTCTGGCCGTCTCTCTGTGTCAATAAAACAACAAACAAACTTAAAAAAAAAAATAAAATAGTCTTATAAAAAAAATCTTAAAATATAGCCCCAAATCACAAAGGAAGTTTTTTTACCTGAAGTAAGTGGTACATTAGTACATTCCAGAATGGGTAAATGATTGTTTGGAAGGATAAACTGTATCATTTTGATTTCTTTTTTTTAACCACGGTAGAAAAATTATTTAAGTGTAGCAATGACTTTTTGCTCTTGATTATCTAAAGTACATTTGATCCTCTGAAATCAAGCCTTCCATTTTTGCCACTCATCCTTCAACATAGTTTTGACAGCCTACCATGTGCCAGGCCCCAGGGATAGGCTCGTTTTAGAAGGATCTCATAATCTGAAAAGGGTGACAATGCTGAGTGGAGTTGAATCGGGAGAATGAGAGGTTCTTGGAGCAAGCACAGAAAAGTATAGTAACGATGACTCCTATTCCAGATCTTTTACTGCAAGTCTGATACTGTGCCACAACCTTGACTTGTTATATTCATAACATGCCTACAAAGCGAAGGTGTGTTATCTCCATTTTACAAGTGAGGAAACTAAGTCACAGCAAAGGTCACAGCTAGTCAATGATTAAACTGGAATTCAAAGACAGCAGTCTCAACTTCAGAGCCTGTGTTTGTAGCTTCCTTCCTCTTGTTTTGAAAATCTGAATTAAGAAAGAGACAGTATTTTTCTATCATTACACATGGAAAAAAAAACCTTAAAAACAAAATGCCATTAGAATGTATATACCTGAGCTAGTCTAATTTTACTGTGTGCATGTCAGTAGAACAATTGTCTAGTTTCAAGACTCTTTCCTTACATTTTACACTGTTACTAATCACCTTGTAGGGGTTGAGACACCTAGGTGTTGAAAGTTTATTGAGCATCTGTAGTGGACCTGTGATTGTTTTATACATTGTCACATGTTTTCCTATAATCATTGCATGTGAGGTTATTGTGCTCATTGTGTAGAAATGGGAACTGAAGAAAAACAAAGAAGCAGGGGTGCTTGGGTGGCTCAGTCAGTTAAGCATCCGACTATTTCAGCTCAGGTCTTGAATGAGTTCAAGTTCAAGTCATGAGTTCAAGCCCCACGTTGGGCTCCACGCTAAAAATGGAGCCTACTACAAAGCCAAAAAAGCAGACCCACTCAGAAATCATCCCAAGTGGAGTGATCATATCTAAGCGTAAAAGATTTCCCTGGAGGGGTGCCTGGGTGGCTCAGTCAGTTAAGTGTCTGGCTCAGGTCTTGATGTGAAGTCCGCTTGAGATTTCTCTCCCTCTGTTCCTCCCCCTGCACACTCACTCTGTCTCTCTCTCTGAAATGAAAGAAATAAATACAATCTTTAATTTTGAAAAACGATTTCCATGGAAGTATTATGTTCTAGCAGACTGAGAGTGACTATCCTCTGGGTCGTGGTTCCTCAACCTGAGCACTATTGGCATTTTAGAAAGGAGAATTCTTTGGCATAGGGGGACTGTCCTCCGCATCCTAGCCTGTTAAATGTCATCTGTGGCCTCTACCCGCCAGATTGCAGTAATACACACACACACGCACACACACACACACCCTACCTGCCCCAGTTGTAACAACCAAACATGTTCGCCAAATGTCCACTCAGGAAAAATCGCCCCTGTCTAGGAACCACTGCTCTTGATCATCAGTAATAAGTTAAAAGCTGTTCGATGTATCTTAGAAAGCCACAGAAGTAATCCTATATTTTATCTGATGTCCAATCAAAATGGTTAAATATGACATTTTGGTATAGGTGAACCATGGCCAAAATACATTACTCGGCTATTCTAGTTAGACATGACTCTAATGTTTTTGAGAAATATGTAATTCACAGACATAAAATTTCAAGTAGTATAGGGGCTCCTGGCTGGCTCATTCAGTAGAGCATGCGACTCGATCTCGGGTTTATAATTTCAAGCTCCACATTGGGCATAGAGATTGCTTAATATGAAGATCTTGAAATGATAATAATGGTACATTTAAAAAATAAAATTTTAATTGATAGAGAAATAGGATGCAAATGTCTTGGCAGTACCATTCTCTAAAGATAAATCTGTTAGAGTTTTTAATATGAATTAATGTTATCATGTTAATTTTGCTTATAGTTTTAGGAAATTTAGGTCTTTTAAAATATACTATTCTCACAATTTGCTTTTCTAAAAATGTAATGAAATCTGAAGTTTTTCCATGTCTATAAATAATCGTTTTTGGTTTTTTTTTTTTAACAATTTCATTTATTTATTTGAGACAATACGAGCTGGGTGGTGGGGGCAAAGGGAAAGGGAGGAAACTGACTCCCTGCTAAGCAGGGAGCTTGACCCGGGCTCTATTTTAGGACCCTGAGATCATGACCTTGAGCTGAAGGCAGACCCTTAACCGACTGAGCCACCCAGACGCCCCAATGCTCGTTTAATAGTTTTATTGTTTCCCGCTATATAAACATCCCTTAATTTAGTCAACCTGTCATTTAGTGACAGATGCCAAGTGTGTTTGTCTCTCTTTTTTGATATTACAAATAATTGTGACAAGTAACGTTCCTTTGTACATTTGCGTTATAAACGTATAATTATGTGAGTGTATAACTAGAATAAACTCTTAGCAGTGCAGTTGCTGGGCTCAATTTTAATAGGATTCTGAGGCCAAGCTTTTAGAGATGTGTTACTCTTAGAAAACTTAATTTTGCACCTGAATTATTAATAGATTTCTTTTAAATCAGGAGATAAGAGAATAAATATGACCCACATCTTAAAATTTTTTGTTTTTCCTCCTCTGATGCTTTGAGGAAGAATGAACTAGGAGCCGCAAGAAAGAAACAAGTTAAATTCTAGGGCCTTTTGTCCTAGACTTTATTAAAGTTTACCAAAACCTTGTCAAGATAAATTGTTCCGAACTGGAAAAAAAAAAAAAAAAGAATTAATAAAAATAGCTCCTCCTTGCCCCTATGCAATTCTGTAAAGCTTTGGGTCTAATAATCTTATTCCTTCCACAGATCGAGTTATACAAAAAGACAAAGGCCCATATTATACACACCTTGGGGCAGGACCAAGTGTTGCTGCTGTCAGGGAAATCATGGAGAATAGGTGAGGAAATACCTTCCCTGTTAAAGTCATTCATTTTTGTGCACCTGACTCAATGCAGAGAGACTGTCTCTGGGAACAAATGAGAAGTGAATGGAAAGCCTTCAGGAGTATAAGTCGGATGTTTCTTAGGGCCCAGGAAAGAATAGTGTCCTGGTGTCCCTGCTAAGTCACTCATCATGTGAGCCGTTGGGCACTGAACAAGACACTCACAAAGCAAGGCTGTCTTTGTCACATCCAGAAATACTTACTTTTATATCATTGTATAATGGCAGAAGTAGTTAAAATTACCTCCAACAACACTGCATTCCCATTCCTGATGCTTATCTTGGAGCCAGTCCATTTTTTAAACGAGAGATCGTTAAGGCTAAGTGAAGAGAATGGGCTAACAAATAAAAATATCTGCCACACAAACGTAAATTGTTAACGAATGTAAATTTTAACAAACAGGGTGTTGGGCTTCTGTTCTTCTGTGAATCTAGCTCTTCTGTACCTTAAGGTGTTAAGGGTATATCGCAATTAATTGCAGTTATTTTCCCTTCACTGTGTTTTGTACTCAGGTATGGTCAAAAAGGAAATGCAGTAAGGATAGAAATTGTAGTGTATACGGGAAAAGAAGGAAAAAGCTCTCACGGGTGTCCAATTGCTAAGTGGGTGAGTATTTTGTATTTATGCGTTTTTCAAAAATGAATTTATTCCACATATAAAATCAATTTATTTTCCCTGAAAATGTGGACTAGAAAAGTATCCACTCTCATTATTCCCTGGGAAATGATAAGGCAGGTAACTATCGTGGCCTGACTTTTTATGAACAAAAATAAAATGAACAAAAGTTCACGGTTATTACCAAGTGATCATCATCTCCCCAAAGTCACCACTTTTACCAGTTTCTTGTGTATTTTCCAAGATCTTTTAATGCAGTTGTAACTGGATAGCATAAGTGAATGGTACTAAACTGTACATACTGTTTCCTAACTTCTGTTTCTGTATGTTTTGATTATTTCCAAGTCACTATCCATAGGACCACCTTAATGAGGGTCATACAATTCCAAAAGCAAAACTAAATTTTTTATGACATACTCCCAAAACTGTTCCCAGGAGTACTTTTGAGTTTTCTAACCATGCAGAACCATAAGTAGAACTGGATTCAGCTTCTTTAAGAAGTTCTCAAGTGAAAAACAAGTTCATAGCAGAGGTGTACCTTCAATAGGATATTCATATCCACAAGGATATTAACCAGTTGATTTGGAATTTTTGACCGTAGAATCATTTGAGATCCCTATTCCATCATTTGCTAATAATGATGATGATGTAAAAAAAGTTTTTTTAAATAACGATGATGGTAACAATGGTAAAAAAAAAAAAATAACAGGAGCTACCTTTTATTATGTATCAGGCACTATGTTAAGGACTTGACATACATTGTCTCATAAATCCTCCTACAAGGACTCTGTTATGATTTTGAATAAGGTAAAGGTCATTATTTTCATACCTCTTCTGGAGAAAAACAGTTAATGCAAAACAGAGGTAGGATTTAAACTCAGGTATTCATTCATTCCTAAAGCAAGACAATTGTCACACCCGTAGCTACTCTAGTAGTAGACCATTTGTCTTAGTTACTTTTCCAACTTTGGGAGGTGACCGTAGGTACAAGCACAGGAGCTGCACATTGAACCTGAAATACTTTAGAACGCTTCGTTTCTTCAGTCTAGATTGAAGTCTAGTCTTGTCAAAATAAACATGAGCTCAGAGATCTGGATCTTACCTTGTTTCGTTATCGTACATATAGTAAAGCACACAAATCATACATGTACATATCAGGGTTATTCTTCATGTGTATAATACTGTCCAGAGAAGGATATAATCGTTTCAGTCACCCAGAAGCTTCCCTCAGGGTCCTTCCCAGTCCATGAGTCCACATAATGATAACTGCTATTTTGATATTTATCCCCATAACGTTTGTTTTTGTTTTTAATGAATTTCGTGTAACTAGAATCATATAGTATATGCTCTCTTGTGTCTGTCTCCTTTTACTCAACATTTATAGAACCTGAATTTAATGGCTTGAGCTCCAACAGCCATCTGGAAGCCTAAATTGACTTGATAGTGGAAGATATGTACTAAGATAGTGGGAAGAAATAGATGAGCCCAAATTCTTGGTGATACCAATAGAGCTGCCATACAAATCACACCCCTTCTTAAATCTGAATTTCTTTAACATGGGAGAGAAAAAAAATTTTTTTACTTATTTACTTATTTTTTTTTTACTTATTTAAAACCTGTGATTTGCAGGTTTTCTGAATCAATTACCAACTCAGATAAACTGCCTTCAATTCGTTACAATGTGAGTGAATTTTAGAAAGAAAAAAAATTAAGATGAGAAAAAAAACATCAGAATGAGGAAAACAAGTGAAGAAACTTGTGCTTCTTGAGTACTTTCTATTGATTGCCAGGCCCTAGGCTAGATATTGGGGATGCAAACACGAATTAAGACCTACTAGACATTTCATTTTGTAGATGGAAAGAAATTGGCCCAGAAGTTTACTGAGAACTGTTTACTTTACCCTCCAGGGAAACACGTTTGCTGGGGTCACCTTGCCTCTCAAGAACTAAATAAAATTTCCTTAAAATGCTTCACAACTAGTTTTGAACTATTGTTTGCTCATTTCACAGATCCGTCTCTTGTCCTATCATGTACTGATTTTCATTCTGTGTTAACTCGGCTATGAAGCTACATCCTTTTCTTAGTCCCCACAAGCATTCCAATCAGTCTGCCTCTCTGTGTAACAGTTTGGCTGGAGATCTGTCTCAACAACAGCCAGAGCGATGTTTATTTTTCATTTTATTCACTCTTTTGAAACAGTAATACGGTTGATTCAGAGCATTCTAAAGTAGAACATAATGTACACATTGCCCATTTCTCTTTTGGATTATTAGTCTTCTATTGATTTTATGGGAGCCCTCTTAGAAAATTGACGTTTGTGATAAGAGTTGCAGATGGATTTCCACAGTTTTCATTGTTTTTAACATCCAGGGTTTTTTTACTTAAATTTTACATTTAAAATTTTTTTTTAAAGTTGGGAAAAAATTTTAAAGATGAAAAACATTTTTCACCTGTTCTTTTTATGATTTTAGTACATCGTGTCGTAATTAGAAAAATCTACCACTTCTGGCTTAGAAATCTTCCATTTTCTTTTTGTATTTTAATTTCATTTTTATGCCTTGAACTGTTTTATTCATTTTGTGTGTGTAGAATATTGGTAACAACTTACATTTTTTCAGATAATTACCCAGCCATCCAATACCACTTACTTAATCGTCCATCTATTCTCCACTGATTTGTACTTGTTTATGTTAGTAGATTTTCAGTTCTGTTATTCCCAATGTTATGTGTCTCCTGTATAAACATCAGATAAGTAATTATTTAGGTTTTATGTTTTCTTATCTGATAGAGTTTGATTGGCTAATGCCTTCTTTTGTCCTTCAGAGGTGTTTTGATTTTTTTTTAAGATTTTATTTATTTATTTGACAGGTAGAGATAAAGCAAGAGAGGGAACACAAGCAGGGGAAGTGGGAGAGGGAGAGGCAGGCCCCCCACAGAGCAGGGAGCCCAATGCTGCTCCATCCCAGGACCCTGGGATCATGACCTGAACTGAAGGCAGACGCTTAACGACTGAGCCACCCAGGTGTGCCCCCCCCCTTTTTAAGGAATCTCTACACTCAATGTGTAGAGAACCCCAAACCCTGAGATCAATAGTCACATGTTCCACCAACTGAGCCAGCCCTGTGTCCTTCTTCCAGAGGTGTTTTAAAGTTTTGTTCCTAGGGTTTGCATGTTTCTTGTATTTCAATTTATTTTTCTTGTGTATCAGAAGTATGGTTGGGGGCTCCTGTGTGGCTCAGTTGGTTGAGCATCTGCCTTTGGCTCTTGTTATGATCCCAGAGCCCTGGAGTCGAGTCCCACGTCATGCTCCCTGCTCAGCGGGGAGCTTGCTTCTCTCCCTCTCCCTCGACCTCCCCCCCGCTTGTGCTCTCTCTCTCTCTCTCTCTCTCTCTCTCTCTCTCAAACAAATAAATAAAAATCTAAAAGAAAAAAGAAAAGAAGTACAATCGTGTAATCTATAGTGACAAGTTTATATTCTCCATTCCAAATTTTATATTACTAATTTCTTTCTTTCATTTAATCCAGTTAGTCAAACAGACTAACTCCTCATTACATGGCTTTAAATATGGCCTCCTTGTCTTGTTCTCATGATCAGGGTATCAGGGAAGGCCTCTCTGGGGAGGGAACATTTAAGCTGGGAACTGAGTGACAAAAAGGAGCCAAGTATGCAAAGAATACTCTCCAGAATTCAGGGAAGAGCATTCCTAAGCAGAGAAAACAGCAAATACAAAGGTAAAAGAAGAGAATAGATTCTTCAATCATCTCGAGGACTCCAGTGATTTTGAGTAGGTGGAGAACGGAAGCAGGTGAGGGTAAAAAGGTATAGGCAGAAGCCAGAGCATGAATGGAATAATACACCATAGGGAGGAGTTTAGGTTTTTGTCCATGAACATGAAGCCTTGAAGCATTTTAGTTAGGGAGATGTTCTCTATCTGGTTTATGTTTTATAAAGAGCCTCTAAGGAATTAACTGACAATTTATTAGCTATCTGTTGCTGCTTAACAAGTACTCAAATTTAGTAGCTTTGAATGATAAACATTATCTCATAGTTTTAGTGGGTCAAGAATCTGAGAGCTGGAGCACCTGGCTGGCTCATTCAGTAGAATATGCGACTTTTTTTTTTTTTTTTTTTAAGATTTATTTATTTGAGAGAGTAAGCCAGGGAGCATGGGAGCGGGGGATTAGGGAGCAGAGGGAAAGAACCTCAGGCAGCCTCCTCCCTGAGTGCAGAGCCAAGTCAAGGCTTAAGCTAGCAAGCTTAACAAAAATCAAGAGAAATTGGGAGTCTGTTGATCAGCTGAGCCACCCAAGCACCACTGTGCATGCGACTCTTAAACTCAGGGCTGTGTGTTCAATCCCAAATGGGGCATGGAGCCAACTTAAAAAAAAAAAAAGTCAAGAATCTATGAGTAGCTTAGTAGAGTGCTTCTGGAAGAGGCTCTCACATGAGTTTGCGGTCATCTGAAAAATTTGGAGAGTATGGACTGGAACAGGATGGGTCATTTGCAGGAAGCTTTTCCTTGATGGCTGTTTGCTATAAGCCTCACTTTCTTACCGTAGGACTTCTTTTGTGTTTCCTCACATGATGGCAGCTTAGTTTTCCCATAGTGAGTCGATCAACGATATCATGGAAGAGACCACAATGTCTTTTATGACATTAGCCTCGGAAGTTGCTATACAAGTGAGTCCTATTCAGTGTAGGAAGTACTTTTTTTTTTTTTTTTGAAGATTTTTATTTATTTGTCGGAGTAAAAGAGAGAGAGTTCACAAGGAGACAGGGTGGCAAGCAGAGGGACAAGAAGGCTCCGCACCTTGATTCCCATCCCAGGACTTCCGGAATCATGACTTGAGCCGAAGGCAGATGCTTCACTGACCGAGCCACCCAGGCACCCCCAGTGTGGGAAGGTCTGTGCGAGGGTGTAAATATGAGGGGGTGGCAGTCACTGAGGACACCTTGGGGATGCCTAACACAATATTCCATCTCTCTTCTTCCCTAAAAATATCAATATGGTAAAGACACTACATTCGCATCATACTATATTCCTGTCTCAGCCTTGCCAATGTATCTAATATTTGGGGCGCCTGGGCGGTGCAGTTGGTTGAGTGTCTGTCTGCCTTTGGCTCCAGTTGTGCGTGATCCTGGGAATTGGGCCCACCATCAGGCTCTCTGCTCAACTCTTTCTCTCATTCTCTCTCGCTCTCAAACAAATAAATAAAATTTTCAAAAATATCAATACATCTAATATTTAACATATATCTATCTGACTTAGTCCTATTTTTTTTTTCTAAAGAGTAAGTCCTTTGTGGATCTTTATTCACACAATAATGCATTAAGTATTAACATTTTTCGGGCGCCTGGGTGGCTCAGTGGGTTAAAGCCTCTGCCTTCGGCTCAGGTCATGATGTCAGGGTCCTGGGATCGAGGCCCGCGTCGGGCTCCCTGCTGAGCGGGAAGCCTGCTTCCTCCTCTCTCTCTGCCTGCCTCTCAGCTTACTTGTGATCTCTCTCTCTGTCAAGTAAATAAATAAATAATCTTTTTTAAAAAAAAAGTATTAACATTTTTCATTATGTCAACAGACATAATCAACAGAAAAGTTCATAAAATATAAAAAATTCATAAAATACAGGTTACCTGTAATTATAAAGAAAATACTCATGAAGCAACTACCCAGGGCGGAAATAGACCATTCTTGGAGTCTTAGAAGCCCTAAGAACTTACCATCCTGACTTTTGTGGTAATTTTCTTGCTTTGGGGAGCACCTCAGTCAGTTAAGGTTCTGACTCTTGGTTTTGGCTCAGGTCACGATCTCATCGATTGTGGGATGCAGCCCCGTGTCGGGCTCTGTGCTTAGTCGGCTTGGGACTTTCTCTCTCTCCTGTCCCTCTAGTCCTCCCCCTGTTCACACTTGCCCATGCTCGCTCTCTCTTTCTCTCAAATAAATAACCTTAAAATTTTTTTCTTGCTTTTTCCCTCCACTTACATGCTTTTCAAAGTATAGTATTGTTGCACTTCATTCTTTTATATCTTGCCCTTACATAGTACCTTGCACATTTGCTGGAATCAATAGCAGAGATTGATTCCCAATATCTGGCATTGATAGTTGACATAGGTTCATTCATCTGTATCTGTTAAATAATTCTGAATCCTTTACTTTCTTACTTTACCTTATCAAAGGGTAAAAATGTCCTTACAGCGTGGCAGCTGGCTCTCTCTAGAGGAAATGATCCCAAAGAGAGCAGAGTAACTGGGATGAGTGGTGGGCTTTCGGAGGATTCGTCCTTCCTGCCTTCCAAACCTTCTCTTATGTGATAATAATCACACCAGTATAACTCGATGTATACCTCTTTTTTTTTTATGAAGACAAATATGAAATCTACATTTCAGAGATTTTGGTAGCAGCTTTCCGTTGCTATTATTAAATCTTCAAGGGTTCTTAGGCAGAAAAAAGCATTTAGCATTTTCCACGAAGCAGCAATAGCACCATTACTTTCTTATTTTCTCTTTTGCAATATTTCTTTCAGAATAAATAGAACATTTCAATATGTCGTGATACATATCTGGAACTTTCCACAAATACAAAAACAATCCAGAGATAAGGAATGAAGGAAAGGACAGTTGCTAAGCAACTTAATAAAAATTTGGATATCTGCTAGTGACGAGTCAGACGTATAATCTTGATTTAAAAAAAAAAAACCAAGAATTTATTTTCTATATCTGTGAAAAAGAAAAGCTCGGTGTCCTAAATGATTGTATGTTAGAAAAATCAAGCTATCAATCAAACTTTTTATTTTTTGCAAACTTTCCAAGTTATTTAAAATATTCATATGTTCGTTGCCCGAAGCACTACCCAGCACATAGTCAACACCGAATAAATTGTTGTTGAGTGAATGAATATCGATAGTCTGCGTACTTTTTAGGACTTTATAATAGATTATTTTGAATAGCACTAGAATAATTCCTGTATGGATATTTTATGCAGGAATGAAGTAGGAGGAAGGGGTAGAGGAAATAAAGTAAGGAATCCAGTAACAATTGTATGTTACAAAGTATGTAACAATACTTAACAATTAAGTAACAATTAACAATTAACAATCCAGGAACAATTAACTAGTGGGTTGCGTTGTTCCAGATTTATTTTGCATCTTGCACAGTGTCTACTTGTTGTGTATTTGATATTAAGCATTAACCTAAAATTTTGGGTAGATTTTTTTCACCCCACGTACATGCTTAACATTTGTTCATAGTGGTTGATTTCTATCCTAATTTTATTGTGCTGCACCTGTCTCCTTTTCTTGAAGAGGCTTATTGCTTCTTTTTTTAATGGTCACACACAGAAAGCCTAACAGCAAATTCTAACTGGACAGCACAGATTTCTGAGTCAGTCTGACATTGTCCCGCCCTCGCTCTTAACACTGTTTTCTTTGCCAGGTAGTCATTAACACTCCCCCATAATTGTTAGCCTTTAGTAGATGTTTCTGACTCTTCTCTGCTGTCACTGTGGGTCTTGTCAGGGACTAGTTATCCTGTTACTCAGTAGATTTTGGTGGAAAGGATGTACTTTTGACGGAACGAAGTAGTTTCTTGGATGCAGTAGGCTCTATTAACTTCCGATACTACTGACTCCTGCCTCTCTCTCTTTCTCTCTCACCCCCCCCCCACTACAATTGAGCCTTTGGGGTGGTGGCCAGAGTAGGGAGAAAATTGAAGCAGTAGACTCCCCTGATGGCTCCCATGCCTGATCAATTCACATCAGGAATTAGTTCGTAGGTTTTCCTCTGTAGGATTGTTTATTGGTGAGTAAAACAGGTGTGGCAGTGAATATCTACAATTCATACAAGTGAAGGTTTTGTTGCTTGCTCTGGTGTGAGGTGACCAGAGTTTTGGAAAAGGAGTAACCCAAGTATCCAAAAGCTTTTGAATGATCTTGCCTGGATTTATACATGTATATAATCTTCCCCTTTTTGGTTCCTTTGTCCCACGATTCTGCTTTAATATTCTTTGGGCCGCATTTTTGTTTTGCTTTATGTGATGGTATGAATATACATATATTTATATATGTGTTTCTGTGATGAAATAAATAGGTTGTGTGAGTTCAAATGATAAATAATCAATGGGTTTTTGATTGGCCACCATCATTTCTGTTGAAAATATGGCTCTCCTTTGTCTCCCATATGATTATTTGATGTACTCAAAAATGAATTCCAGTATACTTAACATACAGTGGTAAATTCGTTTCAGGCGACCATACAGTGATTAAAATACTCTGTATATTACTCAGTGCTTGTCAAGATAAGTGGACTTACTCTTAGTCCCCTTCCCATGTTTTACCCATCCCCCCACCCACCTCCCCTCTGGTAACCATCAGTTTGTGCTCTATAGTCAGAGTCTATTTTGTGGGTTGCCTTTTTTCCCCCTTTGTTCACTTGTTTTGTTTCTTAAATTCCACATATGAATGAAGTCATATGGTGTTTGTCTTTCTCCGACTAATTTCTTTTTTTTTTTTTTTTTTTATAGTCCAAAGACAGAGCTTTATTGCAAGCACCCTTGGGCGAGGTTCCGCGACTCTGAGAGAAGGGAGTCGGGGAAATCGCCTCTCCGACTAATTTCACTTAGCATTATACTCTCTAGCTCATTCCATGTTGTTGTAAATGGCTAGATTTCATTCTGTTTTATGGCTGAATAATATTCTGGTGTGTGCATGCACACATCTTTATCCATTCATCTATCAATGGACACTTGGGCTGCTTCCATAATTTGGCTATTATAAATAATGCAGTAAACATAGGGGTTCATATATCCGTTTGAATTAGTGTTTCCATATTCTTTGGATAAATACCCAGTAGGGGAATTATTGCATCATATGGTATTTCTATTTTTAATATTTTGAGGAACCTCCACATTGTTTGCCACACTAGCTGCACCAGTTTGCATTTCCACCAGTAGTGCACAAGTGTTCCCTTTTCTCCACATCCTTGCCAACACTTGTTTCTTGTGTTTTTTCATTTTAGTCATAGGCAGGTGTGAGGTGATATCTCATTGTTGTTTTGATTTGCATTTCCCTGATGATGAGTGATGTTGAGCATCTTTTCATGTATGTGTTGGCTATCTGTATGTCTTCTATGGAGAAATGTCTGTTCATATCTTCCGTCCGTTTTTTAATTGGATTATTTGGTTTTTGCGTGTTGTCATATCAGTTCTTTATATGTTTTGGATACTGACCCTTTATTGGATATGTCATTTGCAAGTATCTTTTCTCATTCAATAGGTTGTCTTTTATTTTTTTAAAGATTTTGTTTATTTATTCGACATACAGAGAGAGAGAGAGATCAGATCACAAATAGGCAGAGAGGCAGGCAGGGAGAGAGGAGGAAGCAGGCTCTCCGCTGAGCAGGGAGCCCAATGTGGGCCTCGATCCCAGGACCCTGGGATGATGACCTGAGCCTTTTTTGCCATGACCTGGGCAGAGGCTTTAACCCACTGAGCCACCCAGGCACCCAATAGGTTGTCTTTTAATTTGTTGATTGTTTCCTTTGCATAAAAATCTATTACTTTACGGGGTGCCTGGGTGGCTTAGTTGGTTAAGTGTCCAAGTTTTGATTTGGGCTCAGCTCATGATTTCAGGATTGTGAGATCGAGCCCCGCTGGGCATGGAGTCGACTTAGGATTCTCTCTCTCCCACTACTCCACCCCTCAATAAATAGATAAATAAATTAAAAAAAATTATTACTTTCAAATTTGAAAATCCATCTTAAATTTACCCTCAGACAATGATGTTTGACAACTTCCAGTATATACAGACTAAGTTTTGGTGTTAAAACTTCCAGTTATAGGTCGCCTGGGTGGCTCAGTGGGTTAAAGCCTTTGCCTTCGGCTCAGGTCATGATCTCAGGGTCCTGAGATCGAGGCCCGCATCGGGCTCCCTGCTTGGCAGGGAGTCTGTTTCCTCCTCTCTCTCCGCTTCCCTCTCTGCCTACTTGTAATCTGATCTCTCTCTGTGTGTCAATAAATAAATAAAATCTTTAAAAAAAAAAACTTCCAGTTATAAAAAAAAAACAAAAAAAACCCTTCCAGTTATAAGTGATGAGACAACTGCTGAAGGATATTGAACAAAGAAGTGACAGGGTCAGTAATACTGTAAAATCTGATTATTCTACAACTTCATTAATTTCAATAAAAGTGTATTTGATTAAATAAGCATGGGGTTGTGTTTTTTTTTTTTTAAGATTTATTTATTTATTTATTTCACAGAGGGAGAAAGATCACAAGGAGGCGGAGAGGCAGGCAGAGAGAGAGAGGGGGAAGCAGGCTCCCTGCTGAGCAGAGAGCCCGAAAGCAGAGGCTTTAACCCACTGAGCCACCCAGGCGCCCAGCATGGGGTTGTTTTGAAGCAGAATCTACTCAAGAGCATTTGCTCCTCCTTACATACTGAAATGGAAATTGTGTGTGGTTTGGATGCAGCATTAGAAATTATAAAGAAGGCATCTGAAAACTCCCTAACTGTTAAAAAAGGCTAACCAAAAATGGACTCTTACAAATTCTTTGCTTATAGTACTTGGGTTAACAATAAACCTTTTAGGGGCGCCTGGGTGGCTCAGTGGGTTAAAGCCTCTGCCTTTGGCTCAGGTCATGGTCTCAGGGTTCTGGGGTCCAGCCCCACATCGGGCTCCCTGCTCTGCAGGAAGCCTGCTTTTCCCTCTCCCACTCCCCCTGCTTGTGTTCTGTCTCTCTCTGTCAAATAAATAAAAATCTTAAAAAAAAACAAAAAACAATAAACCTTTTAGTTAATGTTAGTTCTTCAAAAATAGGTATATATATATGTGTGTGTGTGTGTGTGTGTGTATATACACATATACACAAACACACATATATATACACATTATTATATATATATAATAGTGTGATCTGTTTCATCATTACTAGTAAGTAAAAATTGATATTGTGAATGAGTTTGCATTTTAATAGGAAAGTTTGGCGTGTTTTTTTTAATGTTTATTAACCATTTGTGTTTCTTCCATAAAGTCACTCTTCATAACCATTTTTTGTTTTGTTTACGTTATCTTTTTTGTAAATAAAACTTCTATTATATAGTTTGCCATTGTTTATCCTAGGTTTTCTTATAGCCTTAGTGCTTGATTGTCATCTTCGTACAGACGTTTGAAATTCTCAGCAAGTCAAATCTATATCACTACGTACCTTTAGTTTTTCTTGTTGCTACGGAAGCCTATCCTCATCCTATTGTTACAAGAACAGTGTCTCCCGGGCGCCTGGGTGGCTCAGTGGGTTAAAGCCGCTGCCTTCGGCTCAGGTCATGATCCCAGGGTCCTGGGATCGAGGCCCGCATCGGGCTCTCTGCTCCGCAGGGAGCCTGCTTCCTCCTCTCTCTCCGCCTGCCTCTCCGCCTACTTGTAATCTCTCTCTCTGTGTCAAATGAATAAATAAAATCTTTAAAAAAAAAAAAAAAAAAGAACAGTGTCTCCCGTGCTCTTGCAATTTTATGCATGGATCCAGTAGTTAATTTGACATTTTTTCATCAATTTAAAATTCCAGTTCATTTTCTACATGTCCATTTTTGTTGACATTGCTTATTGACCCATCTGAATCTGAATCTAAATTTGCCTGCTCTAGTAGAAACCTCTGTTGGTCTTTTAATTTCTTCTTTCTATGCCCTAAAGGTCTGAAAATACTGTTACCTTATATTTGCCTCTTTAGAAAACATAACAGTAATTTTGTTTTTCAGCATAGTCTTCTCTCTCCACCAGTTTTTGTGTTTGTTTTTGTTTTAAGATTTTATTTATTTGAGAGAGTGAGAAAGAGAGTGTGAGCAGGGGGAGGAGTAGAAGGACGAACAGACTCCCAGCTGAGCTGGGAGCCCAACAGCTCCATCCCAGGATCCTGGGGTTATGACCTGAGCCAATGTCAGACACTCAGCTGACTGAGCCACCGAGGTGACCCTCTCTCCACCAATTGTTTTTTTTTTAAAGATTTTATTTATTTATTTGACACGGAGAGAGAGATTACAAATAGGCAGAGACGCAGGCAGAGAGACAGGGAGAGGAGGAAGCAGGCTCCCTGCTGAGCAGAGAGCCCGATGCGGGCCTCGATCCCAGGATGCTGAGATCATGACCTGAGGCGAAAGCAGAGGCTTTAACCCACTGAGCCACCCAGGCGCCCTCCACCAATTTTTATACACATAGAAATTAGTTGTCCTACACGCCCCCTAGACCAGAGGCTATTTAGAATATCCTAGGTTATTGCTCTTGATCTTGGCCTAACCTGCCTTAAGAGCATCCCATGGGGAATATCAATAGGTTGCCCCATCTGGACCAGGTTCTCAGAAAACAAGTTTAATATGTACTTTTCAGAGCTACTCATAAATAGGCTGTTGAGGTAGAATAATGTATAACCTGGGATGAGGGAATTCTGTCATAGATTTGCTAGGAAATCTTTTCCTAATGATCATCAGACTGATCTATCATCTTCTTTCTTTACCCTTTCTCTGAAAGTGCTAGCCAGATGATCAACCAGTTCCTTAACTGTCAAAGAAAATTCTAGATCCTCATAGTCTTTCTTCAGCAGCTCAAACTATTGCTTACACTTCACTCTTCCCAGAAATTCATGTGTTGCATGGCTTCCCCCAGCACTCCTCAGCTCTTCAATCAGCCTGTCTATAATGTGTCTTCTTGGGGGAGCTTATTCATGACCCTGCCTTAAGCAATCTCCAGCGTGCTAGTTACTGGGAAATCCTACCACTCGCCTGCTTGCGAATAGCATATAGAGGGAGGAGATAGCAAGGAGACCAAGTGCAATGCTTGGAGACAAGGGTCCAGGAAGGGCTTTGGGGAAATATTGACCCTTGAGCCTCATCCTCTATACACAGCATGCGTCATGTTAATGACAGAGATCCCAGAAATAGAATCGACTATGTAAAATAATTTAATAAAGGAGGTTTTATAAATCACAGATGCCATCTGGTATCAATACAGTTAGCAAAATTCTTCCTTAAATAACATTCTTTCCTCGTGGAGCTTGCTTTCCAAAATCTTAGCAATCCCTTTGTACTCTCTTCTGTCTGGTGGCAAACTCTTTTAGTCTTTTAAGAAGTCTCCTCCATGAAGCCTTCCCACTCCAAACAGAAAGACTTGACCCTGTTTTGCACAACTTACTCATGCAAACCCCTTACAAATGTCTTCTATTACTTCCCTAACAGTATTACAATAGAAAAATACATTACTAATATTTTCCCATTAGTGGAAATGATACTGTACATTCAATTTTGCATTTGAATTGTTTCACTTACATTCATATTTAATTGGCTTCCCAGGTGATTATAGTTTGTAACATATCATAATTTAGACAGAATGACATCTTGCTAACCTGACAGTATTTTGGACTTGCTACTAATTGCTTTATCTAAATCCACAAACTGATCAGTTTAATTTACTCCAGTGTTTTCTAAAACTTAATAAACACTGAATATTCATTGTCCTATAGATTGATTTTAACTCAAAAGAGGGATCTTTTATTTTGCAAAAAATGTGTCTATTGTTCATTCATCTGTTTATGTAAGAACTTACTCTTTGCCTTTCTTCTTTGGTTTCTGACAGTGGCCTGTTTTTTAAAATCACCAAATTTGGTTCTTTCCATCCAGCGATCTGCCCGGGCTTATCTCTTGACCTATGACCCCACACATCCAGAAGCTCTGTTTTGAAACTTGTCTTCCATTTTTATGGATCGTGAGCACTTGAATCCCAAGCTTCTACTGAGAATAAAATATACAATATGAAACTTTGGCCAGCACCATAGAAATATTTTTAAACTTACGATTTTTAAATAATTTCAGACTTACTCAAAAAATGCAGGAATTGTGTAGAATTTCTATATGCTCTTCCTTGACATTCCCCAAATGTAGCTTTTTACCAAATTAGCTTTTCTTTGTTTTTGTTTTTTTTAAAGATTTTATTATTTATTTCACAGCGGGAGAGAGATCACAAGGAGGCAGAGAGGCAGGCAGAGAGAGAGGGGGAAGCAGGCTCCCTGCTGAGCAGAGAGCCCGATGCGGGCCTCGATCCCAGGACCCTGAGATCATGACCTGAGCCGAAAGCAGAGGCTTTAACCCACTGAGCCACCCAGGCGCCCAACTTTTCTTTGTTTTTTACACTCCTTCCTCTCTCTCCTTTGCTCCTCCCCTTTCTCTGTTTTTTTCTTAACACTTTAATAGTAATTTGTAAACATGATACTTTACCCCTAAATACATTGGTGTGTTTTTCATAAAGCCAGGACTTTGCATAAAGCCTAGCTGGCTCCGTCGGGCAAGCGTGAAACTCTCGATCTCAGGTCATGAGTTGAAACCCCACACCGGGCATAGAAATTACTTTAAAAAAAAAAAATTAAAAAGAAAACAGTCTGTATAAAAAAAAGCTAAAATGTTGCCTTATGACCACAAAACAATTATGAAACTTTTACAAAGCTACAGGACTACTATTGATGCTGTTATAATATTATTGTCTAATCTTTAGGTCTAATAATTTCCTTTATGGAAAAAGAAAACATTTTGTCTTATATCTGTATTCGATCCAGGATCACTTGTTTACGTTTAGGTGTTATATACCACATTCTTTTAAATTAAAACTGTACAATAAAATTGTCATGAAATGCCTCAGTGACTTAAAGACTTACTCAGTAAACAGGCTTTAGATGGTCAATCGTGTTGTCTTTTTCCCTGTAATTATTGAGGTATAATTAACGTAACATGAAATAAACACAGGGAAGCATCCGGGCGCCTCAGTTGGTTGAGCGTTGGACTCTTGGTTCTGAGCAGTCAACTCTCTTGATTTCAGAGTTGTGGGGTCACGCCCCCTTTCACCCTTTCAGGCGAAGCAGAAATCACCTTGGGATTCTCTCCCTCTCCTTCTCCCCTTTCCTCTCCTGTGCGCACACGCATACACACACACACACACCACACACTCGCTCTTGCTCTTGCTCTCTCTCAAATAAATAAGTCTTTTTGAAAAAATAAACACCTAGGAGACACCTGGGTGGCTCAGTTGGTTAAGCGTCTGCCTTTGGCTCTGGTCATGATCCCAGGGTCCTGGGATAAAGTCCTGCATGGGGCTCCCTCTCCCTCTGCTGCTTCCCCTGCTTGTATTCCTTCTCTCTCTCCCCCTCTGTCCCTCTCTCTCTCTCTCTGTCAAATAAATGGATAAAATCTTACAAAAGGGGGGGGGCGGTAAGAGAAAACTAAGAATGGGAGAAAAAACATTTGCTAATCAGATGTCTAATAAAAGAGCTTGTAGGGGCTCCTGGCTGGTTCAGTCAGTGAAGCATGTGACTCTTGATCTCACCATTGTGAGTTTGAGCCCCATGTTGGGTGCACAGATTACTTGAAAGTTAAAAAAAAAAAAATCTTAAAAAAGAAAAAAGTAGGAGCTTGTTATGAAGACTGTAAGAAAACTCCTGGGGTGCCTGGGTGGGTCAGTCTGTTAAGTGTGTGACTTCGGCTCAGGTCATGATCCCAGGGTCCTGGGATTGAGCCCTTAAGTCAGGCTTCCTGCTCAGTCTGGAGTCTTCTTCTCCCTTTCCCTCTGCTGTTTGCTCTGCTTGTGCTCTCTGGCGCTCTCTCTGTGTCAAATAAATAAATAAAATCTTTTTAAAGATACCCCTCGTATCTCAATAATAAATGGACAATCTAAACTAAAAATAAATAAGGTATTAGAATAGTCCTTTTCCAAAGAAGATATACAGATGACCAAGAAGCACCTGAAAATATGCTCAACATTGTTAGTCATCAGAGAAATGGGAATCAAACTCAAAATGAGATGCCTTTTTACACTACAATGGTTATAACTAACGGAGAGACAATGACAAGTGTTGAGGAGGATCTAGAGAGAAGGGAACCTTTTGTACATTCCTAATACGATTGTCAAATAGTCGTTCCAGTTTGGAAAACAGTCTGATGGTTACTTAAAAGAATAAACATAGTTACTATATAGCCAAGTAATTCCACTCCTGGATATGTACCCAAGAGAAACAAAACCATGTGTCTACAGAATAACTTGTTATATGGATGTTCTTAGCCACGTCTATCATAATTGCAAATGTGGAATCAATAGAAATGGCAATCAGCCAATTAATGGATAAATAGAAATGGCATATCCATGCAATGAAATGTTACTTGGCAGTAAAAAGGAACGAAGTTCTGATGAGTGCTACAAATTTAAATGAACATACGCAAAGTAAAAGAAGCCAGACACCAAAGTCCACAAGGTAGAGGATTCCATTTATATAAAATGTCCCAAATTAGTAAAATTCATAGAGATAGAAAATTGTTGAAGGCTGAGAAAAGGGGGAAATGTGGTGTGGTTTCTAAGGATGGTGGGGGAGGATCAAAATGTTCTAAAATTATATAGTGGTAGTGGTTGGCCAACTCTGAATATACGTTGAATTCCATACTTTATTTACTGATTTATTCTTATTTCTTTATTTGTCTTTAGAGGTACAGTGAGCACCTGAGGAGGGTGGTGGGCAGAGGCAAAGGGAGAGGGAGAGAAAATACTAAACAGGCCAATGTAGAGCCCAACTGGGGGCCAAGGTGGGTTCAATCTCAGGAACCTTAGATCGTGACCTAAGTCAAAATCAAGTGTCAGACATTTAACCAACTGAGCCACCCAGGGGCCTCTGAATTCCATACTTCAAAAGGATGGAATTTTTTTTACATTTATTTACATTATATTTTAGGTGCTCTGATAACAAATGATATATTGGAATATATTTATGAACATATCTATGAAATAAATATATTTATGAGATAAATATATTTAAGAAAGCTATTTAAAACATTTTTCATTCCAATATAATCAGTTTGCTATATGTTTTTAATTAACACAATTACCAAATAAATGTATGATGTTGCATAGGATATAACAATTACATAATATATAATGGGAATTATACAAGTAGATATTTTTAAATAACAGAAAAGTAGTCATAGGCATTACTCACAAAAGTTTGTATGCAACATTTACCATCTACAGTGACTGGCATGTGACCACAAATTCAACAGCTTTTATAGATTAATACACCCGCCAGTTACAAAATAATGTGATTCTCAAGAAAAGTTTTAAAATTTGAGACATTTGTATCATTTAAAATCTTTTTTTTTTGAAATGAGAGTTTTCATCTCATTCATAGTGTTAACTTACACTTTTTGAAATTGTCATAAAATGCATCCACATTAGGTATTCGTGGCATTTGTTTGTTTTTTTAAAGATTTTATTTATTTATCGGGGGGGGGGAGAGCAGGAGAGGGGAGAAGGTCAGAGGGAGAAGCAGACTGTCCATGGAGCTGGGAGCCCAATGCGGGACTTGATCCTGGGACTTGGGATCACGACCTGAGCCAAAGGCAGTTGCTTAACCAACTGAGGCACCCAGGTGCCCGGTATTCATGGATTTTAACCATCCATTCAACAAATATTCGATGAGCTGAGTTCTGGACTCAGGAGCCATGTGTGCAATAATAAAGCAAAAAGACATAAAATAGTAGCTAGTATCTGTTAGATCCTGTAGAAAAGTTCAGAAACTTGCCACATCCTGAGGCAGTAAATTGACTAAGCGGTTTCGGCCTTTTGTTCTTAATTTAGGGTAAGATACACTTGTTTATTTTTTTATTTTATTATTATTATTATTATTTTAAAGATTCTATTTATTTGGCCGAAGAGAGACACAGCGAGATAGGGAATACAAGCAGGGGGAGTGGGAGTGGGAGAAGCAGGTTCACCGCTGAGCAGGGAGCCTGATGCGGGGCTCGAGCCCAGGACCCTGGGACCATGACCCAAGCCAAAGGCAGACGCCTAACGACTGAGCCCCAAGATAACACTTTTTAAAATAAAGTATAGCATACATGCAGAAGACTGTAGAAATCCTTACGTCACAGAATTTTTCTAAACTGATCACCGTTGTGTGACCAACATCCGATATTTCTAGCACTTCAGAAACACTCTCATCTCCCGACCTGCTGCCCCCTAAAGTGACCAGTCTCTTGTGTTGTAACATTACGGATTAATCTTGCCTGATGTGAATTTTACATAAACACAGTCTTAAAGTAATTATTCTTTTGTCTTGTCTTCTTTTATCCAGCATTAGAATTGTAAGATTAATTCATGTTCTCAGTAGTCACGTATCATTCTCACTCTTATTGTTCAGTAGTGTTGTTATTAGTTAAAATATATTGATTTATTCTGGTGATTGACATTGGAGTTGTTTCCAGTTTGAGATATTTATGAATAGTGCTGTTGTCTTTGGGAAATAGAATACATTTTTTGTGTGATGTGTACCTAGAAGTGGGAGTACTGGGGGTGGGGGAAGGGCAGGGTATGCATCCGTGTAGCTTTGGTTGATAGGCACACATAGCTTTCCAAACTGCTTATCTCTTTTTACATTCCCATGGGTCATTTAGAAGGGTTCCAGTTGCTCCACATTCTTATTAGTGCTCCACATTTCCTTTGTCATTTTTTTAAAGATGTTATTTATTTGAAAGAGAGAGCAGGAGCAGAGGGAGAGGGAGAAGCAGACTCCCTGCTGAGCAGGGAGCCCAATGCAGGACTCGATCCCAGAACCCTGGGATCATGACCCAAGCTAAAGGCAGATGCTTCACCAACTGAGCCACCCAGGAGCCCTTCTTTGTCATTTTAGGCATTCTATGGGGTGTGTAGTGTTGTGCCTCTTTTTTTTAAACACCTCTTTCATCTTTTTTTAATATAAAGTGTACAGTTCAGTGGTGTTATATATGTTCACACCGTTGTGAAACAGAACCCCAGAACTTCTTCATTTTGCAAATCTGAAACTTTATGCCCATTCAATAACTCTCCATTTTCCCACCATCACAGCCACTGGTAACCACCATTCCACTTTGATGTTTTATGAATTTGACTACTTTTGAGTAGTCCTATAACTAGACTCGTACAGATTGGCTTTTGTTGTGACTGGCTTACTTCACATAACATTATCTCTGTATGGTCGACCCATGTTGTTGGATGTAGCAGGATTTCTTTCCTTTTTAAGTGTGAGTAATATTCCATTATACCTATAAGCCCCATTTTGTTAACCCATTCTTCTCTCAATGGACATTTGAGTTGTTTCCACCTCTTCGCTGTTGTGGATAGTGCTGCTATGAACGTGCATACGCGAATCACCGTTTTAGGCCTTGCTTTCAACTCTTTGGGATGTACACTCAGAAGTGGAATTGCTGGATCACAGGCAGTTCTGTTTTTAATTTTTTGAGGAACTTCCAAACTGTTTTCTATAGCAGTTGCACCATTTAAGAATCCCACCAACATATGTGGTGCTTGAAATTTTTTTTACTTTGTTACATGACTAGTAATGTGGAGCATATTTTCATATGTTCATCATCTGTTTGATATTCTCTTGTGTTGAGCCTATTTGATTTTTTGGCCAGTTTTCTTTTGTGTTTTATTACACACTTGCAGAAATTTCTCTATATATTTTGGGTAAAAATATTTTGCCAATTATATGTATTGCCAATATTTCTGCCACTGTATTGCTTGCCTTTAAAGCTTCTTGATCTGTTGCTCTTTAATGTTTTTGATGGGCAGAGGTTCTTAATCATAATGTAGTCCAGGATTTTCTTTAATTTTTGATTTTTAAGTAATCTCTTCAACTAACATGAGGCTCAAACTTCTACCCGAGATCAAGAGTCACATCTCTACCAACTGAGCCAGCTAGTCACCCATATAATCCCACTTCTTAACTTTTTCCTTTTTAATTATTAAATTTGATACTTTATTATAAAATGGTTTTACCTGCTTCAAGGTCATGAAGATGTTTCCTTTCAAAAACTTACTGTTTTAACTTTTCATATTTAAATCAGCAATATAACTCAAGCTACTTATGTGAAGTAGGGGTGACCATTCGTATTTTTCCCACATGGATGTCTACATAGTATCATTTATTGAAAAGACTACTTTTTATTGCAATGTCAACTTTGTCATAAGTCTGATGGCCATATATATGTGCATCTCCTGCACTCCTTATTCTATTGATCTAGTTTTCTGTCATTGCACCAATACTAAACTATAACTACTATAGCTTTATAATAGGTAGTACTGATCTCATAAATCACTTTGCCTTTTGTCCATTTACTTGGCTTTTCATCTTCCTTTCATTTCCATATAAACTTTGGGACAAGTTCGTCAACTTCCGCCCAAAACAAAATATACTCTGATAGGATTTTGATTGGGCTTGCGTCAAATCTAGAAATCCATTTGGGGAAAATTGACATTATAATAGTGTCTATTCCATGAACATGGTATTTCTCTCCATTTATTTAAGTCATCTTTAATTTCTTTTAATGTTTTTATAGTTTTCATAGGTCTTACACAGGTTTAACACTTGTCTTCCTCCATTTAGACTGCTATGAGAAAATACCAGACTGAATGGCTTCTATACAACAGAAATTTATTTCTCACAGTTCTGGAGTTTGGAAGTCTCAGATCAGGGTGCCAGCATGGTTGGGTGAGGGCCCTCTTCTCTTTGTGTTTTCACATGTTTAAAGGCATTAGGGAGTTTTGTGGTGTCTATTTGATATGAACACTAATCTCACTTAGGGAATGAGAGCTTCCCCCTTATGACTTAATTATCTCCCAAAGACCCTACCTCCTAATACCATCACAATTGGGATTCAGGATTTATTATATCAATTTTGGGTGGTCACAAATATCCATACCAAGGCAATACCTAAGATCTTTATCAAACCTAGATCTGAATTTAGAGACTCATTATGCTTAATTCTCTGATGTTCACTAAAGGATATTTGGAAAATCTGGGAAAAGCACAGATACATAATAAATAGCATTTCAGCATTTCCCATACAAAAACCTGATCAATGTAACTTTTTTCTTTGTTTGATAACTTGAAAAGTATCTGGAAAAATTTTGTTTGATACAATATATATCATTTTGTATTTGAGCTTATTTGAAAGCAAATGTATTCTTATTTGGCTGTAAAAGGACATATAAATATAGAAAAAAATTTTAATATAAATAATTGTGTTTAGGGGGAAGGTCCTAAAGCCAACTCTACTCAAGGGATGCCTTGGTAGCAATGATTGTTAACCATCTGGAGTGACAGAAGAAAGTGATATTGGGTAACTAACATCTTAAGAAGTTTCATCTCAAGTTTATGTAATATAATTATAGCAACAAAAATGGAATCTTAATTATGCTGTTGGTTGCTCCATTTTGGTCATAGGGGTGGGCACCTTTATCACTTACCAATTATGTACTGATTAATGTGGTCAGTGTCTTTGTAAATTTATAATATATGGAGGGAGTTTTAACCAGAATTGGTTGGTTTTATGTCTTGTCAGCATTTTTATGTAATTCTTTTTGTGCACACTGGGACCACCGGGCAATATTTTAAATACTTTTGAGGGCTTTTAAGCACCCCATGGGTATAATGTGGTGTAAGATAAATCAATCACTATTCAAAATTAATTGTCGTATTTTGTATTTACCATGTCAACTGAACCACCTTAATCTTATGATAATATGGGTATGATAAATCCTTGTGGTAGCATGGGAAAAAAATCACGGAAGTTGCAGGAACATTGCTCTGTATATTAATTATTCTGTATAATAAAACTGTTCACCCAAGGAAAAGATCCATAAGTTTGTGCAAATGCTAAATTTCAGTGCTGAAGTTCATTTTTGTATTGGGAATCCTTGGTTATTTGCATGTAGCTAGGTTCTTGTCCCACTGTGGCATTTGTGGAAGAGCAGAACAGTTAGGCTCTTTTCCAGATCCTGTGTTGTCTGTTTTGCAATACTGTATCAACAGTGAAATAAGACACAAACGGCTTTGTTCTACTTTTACAAATAACTACCATACCACAGACTTCTGTTCTGCCTGTTGTTTGTTTAGTCAAGGGAGCTGGGATACTCCGATGAGTTGTGTGGATGCAGCTAGTCAGAAAACTGAATGTCCTAGAGGCTTCGACCCGTTGACAAATAGTCATGTTTAAAAAGACCTAAAATGCAATGATACAGAGCTTTAAAAACAATATCAATTGCACTCAGCTGTAGGGTTCTTGTTTTTTATAAGTAAATGCATTCTGCTTTTCCAGGTTTTAAGAAGAGGCAGCGATGAAGAGAAAGTTCTTTGTTTGGTCCGACAACGCACGGGCCACCACTGTCCAACAGCTGTGATGGTGGTGCTCATCATGGTTTGGGACGGCATCCCTCTCCCCATGGCCGACAGACTGTACACGGAGCTTACTGAGAACCTAAAGTCATACAATGGTCACCCCACAGACCGAAGATGCACGCTCAATGAAAAGTAATCAAATCTGTTTTGTACTGCTTTCCCATTCAGACCTCTGTTGTACAATATTAAATTGTTGTCTACCAGTTATGCATATGACAAAATTGTCTACCAGTTATGCATATGACAAAATTTTAGGTATTCTGAAACTAAAGAATGAACATATTTTTCAAAAAGAGAGACTTGGGGGATACCTGGGTGGCTCAGTCGTGAAGCATCTGCCTACGGCTCGGGTCACGATTCCAGAGTCCTGGGATCGAGCCCCTCATCGGGCTCCCTGCTCAGCGGGAAGCCTGCTTCGCCCTCTCTCATTCTCCCTACTTGTGTTCCCTCTCTCTCCGTCAAATAAATAAATAAAATCTTTAAAAATAAATAAATAAATAAAAATTAAAAAGGGAGACTTGGTTTCATAGGAGTTGAGACTATCATAGGGTTTGTTTCTCTCTCTCTCTCTCTCTCTCTCTCTCTCTCTCTCTCTCTCTATCATCTCTACACCCATAAGGGGCTCAAGCTCACAAGCCCCAGAGCAGACCTGAGATCAAGAGTCACATGCTCCTCTGACTGAGTCAACCAGGTGCCCTTAGAGAGTGTTCTTTCTCTGCTTCCCTCTTTAATGCCTGATCCCACTCACCCACAGAGTCTAGAGGAGAGGGATTTTTCCAGAAAGGAAAAGCTCCTCCATAGAGAATTGAACCACATTCTCAGCAATGTAAGAGCGTCTGTTTTGCTACCGTTTTGCTAGGAATATGATGTCAGACTTGAGGTTTTTGCCCTTTTAGTAGGTAATAAGTGGCATTTTTCATGTTAGGAATGAGTGGTTAAGATTGCCTTTCTAGATGGGGGTACTTATTGCTTAATCACCTGTTAGTTGTTCTAGCCCTTCTTTCTAAATGATCGCTTCTTTTATGTGTTGGGGCTCTTAATAACTTTGCTGTGTAATGTCTAAACTTTTTTGCCAATTTGTCTTTTTACTTCCGCTATGTTATCTTTTGCAGAAGTTTTCCTTTTTTTTAAAAAAAATATTTTATTTACTTGAGAGGGAGAGAATGAGAGAGAGAAAGAACATGAGAGGGGGAGGGTCAGAGGGAGAAGCAGACTCCCCACTGAGCAGAGAGCCTGGTGCGGGACTCGATGCCGGGACGCTGAGATCATGACCTGAGCTGAAGGCAGTCGCTTAACCAACTGAGCCACCCAGCCATTCCACAAGTTTTCCTTTTTTATTATTTTTTTATTTTTTAAAGTAATTTCCATACCCATGGGGCTCGAACATACAACCCCAAGATGAAGAGGCACATTGTCAAGGCACCCGGGTGACTCAGTGGGTTAAGCCTCTGCCTTTTCGGGGAGCCTGTTTCCCCCTCTCCCTCTGCCTGCCTCTCTGCCTACTTGGGATCTCTCTCTCTCTGTCAAATAAATAAATAAAATCTTAAAAAAGAAGAAAAAGGCACATTCTCCAGCAACTGAGTCAGCCAGGTGCCTCATCCCCTTTCCTTTTTAGTAAAATTAATCATATCTATTTTTTCTTTTGGGTCTGAATTTTAACTGATATTTAAGAACATTTTTCTCTCTTTCAAATTAAACAGTAATTCACCCATGTTTTCTTTTAGTTCTTGTTGAAATTGTAAACTTTTAAAACATGAATCTGTGATGTATTTAAAACTTCTGCTAATTAATAGGAGGAGGAGGAGAACCATTTCTGTCCTTTTTTCCATTTAAGAAAACACCAGTTACAAGGATGCCTGGGTGGCTCAGTTGGTTAAGCAGCTGCCTTCGGCTTAGGTCATGATCCCAGGGTCCTGGGATCGAGACCCACATTGGGCTCCTTGCTCGGCAAGGAGCCTGCTTCTCCCTCTGCCTTTACATACCACTCTGACTGCTTGTGCTCTCTCTCTCTCTGACAAATAAATAAATAAAATCTTTAAGGAAAAATTAATAAAAAAAAAAAAGAAAGAAAAAAACCCACCGGTTACAAGAGAGCATTTTTCCCCCTTGATTTGAAATGCCACTTTAACTATAAACAAAAGTTCTATATGAGACGGAGTCCTCTCTTGAATTTGAAATTTACTTCATTGTCCTGGCTTTCATGTACTAGTACCACATTTTTTTTCAATTATAGAGGTTTTATAATGTATTTTCATATTTGGTAGGGATAGCTCACCTTACTTGCTCTTTTTCAAAGCTTTCTATTATTCATTTCTGTTTGTGCTTCCAAATAAACTTTAAAATGAATTTGTCTTGTTTAAGATGGATCCAATGACATTCTTAATAAGATTTCATTAAATTAACTTCTAATGATAATGAATCTTCTTATCCCATAACATGGTTTTTCTTTCCGTTTGTTCAAGTTTGCTTTTGCGTTCTTCAGGATTGTTTTCCATAGTTTTCCTCATATTTGTTTCTCTTTTTTAAAAGAAATTTCATTATACTGGGGCGTCTGGCTGGCTCAGTTGGTGGAGCATACAATTCCTGATCTCGGATTTTGAGTTTAAGCCACGTGGTCAATGTAGAGATTTCTGAAAAAATAAAAATCTTTTGGGTGCCTGGGTGGCTCATTAGGTTCAGCGTCTGACTCTTTCAGGTCAGGTCATGATATCAGGGTCATGAGATCAAGCCCTGCATTGAGCTCCATGTATAACGTGGGGCCTACGTGAGATTCTCTCCTCTCCTTACCACTTACCATGCTCATGCTCGCTCTCTATCTCTGTGTGTGTGTCTCTCTAAAATAAATACATAAATAAATAAAATCTTTGCTACAAAAATAAAAAATCTTTTTTAAAAAGGAAATGTCAGGGGCGCCTGGGTGGCTCAGTTGGTTAAGCGGCTGCCTTCGGCTCAGGTCATGATCTCAGGGTCCTGGGATCGAGCCCCGCATCGGGCTCTCTGCTCAGTGGAGAGCCTGCTTCTCCTTCTCCCTCTGCCTGCTGCTCTGCCTACTTGTGCTCTATCTCTCTCTAGCTCTCTGTCAAATAAATAAATAAAATCTTTTAAAAAATTAAAAAAAATAAAAAAGGAAATGTCATTATATAAAATATACACAGTAATATATATTGTGCCGTCTCTGATCCCCACACGAAATTAATCTGCATACCTTTAAGAGTATTCCTTTATGCTTATGTCATCATTTAACTATATTCTCCTTATCTTTATATTTTTAATGTCTGCTAATTCTTTTATATGTAGATTCTCAATAATCATAATAACTCGTATGAAGGCTCTGCTTTCAAAGATATACATACATTGTCTTATTTAATGTTCTCAAGAATCCAATAACATGAGTTTTATTCAGTTTCACTCGATGTAGATCTAGCATACCTTTCTAATTTTTAAGTAATCTCTATACCCAATGTGGGGTTCAGTCTCACGACCCCAAAATAAAGAGTCTCTACTCACTGAGCCAGTCAGGCATTCCTCCAGCGTATCTTTGTTTGCTTGTTTGTTTGTTTTTTTTAAGATTCTTACAGGGGTCCCAGGCTGGCTCATCAATCAGTAGAGCATGAGACTCCTGATCTCAGGGTTGTGAGGTCAAGCCCCATATTGGGTGTGGAGCCTAATTTAAAAATAAATAAAATAGGGCGCCTGGGTGGCTCAGTGGGTTAAAGCCTCTGCTTTCGGCTCAGGTCATGATCTCAGGGTCCTGGGATCGAGGCCCACATCGGGCTCTCTGCTCGGCAGAGAGCCTGCTTCCCCCTCTCTCTCTGCCTGCCTCTCTGCCTCCTTGTGATCTCTCTCCCTCTGTGAAATAAATAAATAAAATCTTTAAAAAAAAAAAAAATAAATAAATAAATAAAATAAAATAAAAATAAATAAAATAAATAAATATTTTTATCGACAGAATAGATGCAAGAATCCTTCAATGAACACTTAGTCACCTCTCATCTATATTTCGTCATCACTAAGTCTGTAATATTTGCATTTACATACGAAGTCACACACACAAATACATATTATTATTGCTTAAAAATTTTTTTGTTGTTCCGGATTGTCGGGTAGTTGCAGGCTTCATGCCTTTTTCCTGTAAATAATACTAAAGAGAGTATATTCTAAGAATGAGGACATTTATCTTTAAAAAAAAAAAGGAGGGCCCTGCGTGATTCAGTGGGTTAAAGCCTCTGCCTTCGGCTCAGGTCAGGATCTCAGGGTCCTGGGATCGAGGCCCGCATCGGGGTCCCTGCTCGTTGGAGAGCCTGCTTCCTCCTCTCTCTCTGCCTGCCTCTCTGCCTCCTTGTGATCTCTCTCTGTGTTAAATAAATAAAGTCTTTAAAAAAAAAATGAGGACATTTATATAACCCCAGTAAAATTTTCAATATCAGTAAATTTAATTTCGATAAAATGCTGTTTATCTAATCTATCTGAATATTTTCCAATAACGTACTTTATAGGAGCACCTAGTGGCTCAGTCGATTAAATGTCTGCCTTATGCTTAGGTCATGATCCCAGGGTCCTGGGATCGAGCCCTGCGTTGGGCTCCCTGCTCAGTGGGGAGGCTGCTTCTCTGTCTCTCCTTCTGCCATTCTCCCTGCTTGTATGTGCACCCGCTCTTTCTCTTAAATGGATAAATATAATCTTTAAAAATAATTATGTACTTTTAGTTATTTTCCCCACCCGGGAATTGATAGGTTAACTTTTGTCTTCCCCCCCCCCCCCTCTCATTCTCTTTTTGGTCTCTTGATCATTTCTTATCTCATGCCTTTCCTTTCTGGGCATTGATTTTTTTTTTTTTAAGATGTTTTTATTTATTTGAGAGAGCATAGGGAGGGGCACAGAGAGAGACTCTCAACTCCCCACTATTGGGGGGAGCCTATTGGGGCCTATTGGGGGGTTCTATCTCACAGCCCTGAGATAGGGTTATGACTGAGCAGAAATCAAGAGTCAGATGCTTAACAAAGTGAGCCACCCAACTCGCCCAGGCATTGACATCCATTGACATTTTTTTTTTAAAGATTTTATTTATTCATTTGACACAGAGAGAGAGATTACAAGTAGGCAAAGAGGCAGGCAGAGAGAGAGGAGAGAGGAGGAAGCAGGCTCCCTGCGGAGCAGAGAGCCCGATGTGGGCCTCGATCCCAGGATCCTGGGATCATGACCTGAGCCGAAGGCAGCGGCTTTAACCCACTGAGCCACCCAGGCACCCGTCCATTGACATTTTTGAAGGCCTAATTTTATAGACCATTGCTCAGTTTGTATTTGTCTCATTGTTTCTTTCTAATTAAATTCAATTGTGGAATTACTGGTAGGACTGCACTTTGTCCATAATTTTAGGACCTATTTTCAGTTCTTTTTTTTTTTTTTAAAGATTTTATTGGGCGCCTGGGTGGCTCAGTGGGTTAAAGCCTCTGCTTTCGGCTC
>LNAC01000047.1:5959277-5993583 GCA_002007465.1 Ailurus styani | reverse complement strand
TTTTGTTATAAAAAATTTTTTTTTTTTTTTTTTTTTTTTTTTTTTATAAAAAAAAAAAAAAAATAAAGATTTTATTTATTTTATTTCACAGAGGGAGAGAGATCACAAGGAGGCAGAGAGGCAGGCAGAGAGAGAGAGGGGGAAGCAGGCTCCCCGCCCAAGCAGGGAGCCCGATGCGGGCCTCGATCCCAGGACCCTGAGATCATGACCTGAGCCGAAAGCAGAGGCTTTAACCCACTGAGCCACCCAGGCGCCCTATTTGCAGTTCATTTGTCCTATTATCAGTGATGTTGACTATTTCAGATATTGTGCAAAAGTACTTTTAGGTCTCACAATCCTGTACATTTCTTGTATATTTCACTGTTTAAATAACTGTCAGCTGTTATTTAAACTACATTTTTCTTTCCTTCCCATGTATCATTTCAATGACATAAATGTATTATTTATTTTTCTTTTCCTAGTCAATGTTATAATATCGGGTATTTTCTTGAGTTTTACAATTAAAAATACTATTAGTTTTGACCTCAAAATTTCTATATACTTTTCATTTACTGATTTTTTAAACTATTGTCTTTTGTTTTGTTTTGTTTTTAAAGAATTTTTATTTATTTATTTGACACAGAGAGAGAGCACAAGCAGGGAGAGTAGCAGGCAGAGGGAGAGGGAGAAGCATGTCCCCTCCTGCGTAAGGAGCCCGATGCAGGACTCGACCCCAGGACCCTGGGATCATGACCTGAGAGGAAGGCAGTTGCTTAACCAACTGAGCCACCCAGGAACCCCTTTTTGTTTGTTTTTAATCATTACATAAATACCACATTCATACTATTAGAAGTTTCAAGTATTACGCAATTGGAAACGGCAAGAGTGTATGTCGCTTCCTTGTTTTCATATCTTTAGATGAATATTCTAATCATTGTCATCCTTACTATCGGGTACATGTTAGCGCCTCAGAAATGCCCATAATGTGCTAAAATAACCAAGTTACTGAATGAAACAAGCTTTCAGTTCAATTTTTCCTTTTGTAATGTTAATAAAGGCTTTCTCTAAAATTAACAGTGATTTCACATGTAATATATATTATCCATTATCAGTCCTCAGGATTATATCAATGTCAGTTTATAGGTAATAGAGTTAAAGTCCAAAGAAGTAATGAGATACTCGCATTTTCATTTCTGATAGGGGAACGGATCCAGGATTTAATGTGCAGACCCTTTGGGGCACCTGGGTGGCTCAGTTGGTTAAGTGGCCGACTCTTGTTTTTGGCTCAGATCATGATCGTCTTGAGATCGATCCCCGGGTCGGGTTCTGCACTGAGTGTGGAGCCTATTTTAAGATTCTCTCTTCATAAAACAAAGTAAAATGCAGACTTTATTTCCTCTCGGGCATATCCAAATCAAACAGGGCTAGGGTATTCCTGTACAGTCTACTGCTGTTTATTTGGATTTACAATCTTAAACATTTTAGTTAAAAACTTGCTCGTACTCAAGGGCAGTTAGCTTTGGGTTGTTGACAATACTTACAATAAAATAAGTCATAAAATAGAAATGTTAGAATTAGTTCATTAGTCATCTATACTTCAAGTTACAGGAATCTGAAATGTTCTGTCTGAGGTATCGGCCTTGCTTTATCAGTTCACCCCCTCGTAATTATCATCTTACAGTCGTACCTGTACGTGTCAAGGAATTGATCCAGAGACTTGTGGAGCTTCATTCTCTTTTGGCTGTTCATGGAGTATGTATTTCAATGGATGTAAATTTGGTAGAAGCCCGAGCCCTAGAAGATTTAGAATTGATCCAAGCTCTCCCTTACACGTAAGTGTCCTTTCTTACTTCTCAATTACACAATGAATTTATAAGTACATTCCTTAAAATATTTTCTAAATAGTAAAACAATGAGATATTTTAAAATAGTGGAAAAAAAACTAAGACTATATATTAAGTAAATAGTTTAAAATTCTCAATAAATTAGGTAAAGTCTTTAATGACCAATCCAAATTCCAACTGTCCCTGGTTCCCTCCTCCTTCTTCCCTAACCCCAGAGAAAGTCATTGTTAAAAGAACCTAGAATTTTATACCCAGCCAAAGTAGGAAGAATAAATAAAGCCATTTGCCAACATTTCAAAGACTCAGAAAGTTTACTACCCACAGAACTACTATGAAAGAATTACTAAAGGACGTAATCCAGAAAGAAGATATATGAAACCGGAACCAATCTGTCCGGGACACGAGGCCATGGTGAGCAAAGAAATTAGTCAACCTTACTGTTAAGTTTAAATAAGTTGAGTACTTACATTTTTTAATTAAAATAACAACTGATAAGTATAATTCCATAGTCTTATCAACTCAAGGGTGGGTAGACACTGGGAGGGGGTGGGGCACCTATAGGAACTAAGTGTGGTAATGTTTTATGCTTTGTTTGGAGTGGGGAGAATTTAGAAACTAAGATCAGTGTTTTTCAAACTTTGAGCTGTGACCAAGAATGAAAAACATTTTATATTACAAACTGCTATGCAGTTGGTATATGCAGGCAAGTAGTTAAAATAAAATATCAGAAAATAATACTTCATCTTCTGTGTAAGAGAAGATATTGAAATATTAAGTTACTATCCAGTCTAGTTATTGCTGAGGATCACTATGATTCACTATAATGTTTTTTTATAAAATTTCATTTTTTCTTTTTTTAAATGTTAATTGTTACCTACTAAATGAATTTCTTGACCCACGGATGAGTCATGACCCACAGCTTGGAAAACACTGCTCTAGATGTTGTCAGAAAAACATATATTTGAAAGTGTACTTTTAAGATTTTTTAGATTAATAGAAATAGAATTTTTATATTTTGAAATAGTCGTGAGGGGAAAAATCTTTAAAAAGAAGACAATACGAAAGGATTTTTAAAAATCATTAGACTGCAAGATAAATAGGAAACGAAATAAAACAGGAATGAATACACTTCTATCTATAATACAATGAATATAACATCTCTCAAGAAGTACAGAATTAATAATGATCCCTTTACAGAGTTAATCAGAATTATTTAGCATTTTCTTGAGTTGCTATATACTGCAATTAAGCAAGGAAATGATTCCA
Source organism: Ailurus styani (assembly GCA_002007465.1). NCBI lineage: Eukaryota > Metazoa > Chordata > Mammalia > Carnivora > Ailuridae > Ailurus > Ailurus styani. Next base: position 5,990,494 of record LNAC01000047.1, on the reverse strand, counting down.
GAGAGAACTGTCATTTACTGATCAAGGACCTTAGAAGAAATTTAATAAGTATGTTAAGGGCGCCTGGCTGTCTCAGTCAGTAGATTGTGTGACTCTTGATCTCGGGGCCGTGAGTTCAAGCCCCACGTTGGGCTTTTTTTTCCCTTTAAAAAAAAAAAAGGAAGTGTGTTAGACCTTTAAGGAGAAAACTTTAAAAATTTAGTAAAGGACATATAAAACACTTAATCATGGAAAGGTGCTATGTTCAGCCATAAGAATACTGATAATGTGATGTCCTTCTCCCTTAAAATTAAAATTAATCAGTTAAGTTTTCTTCCCGTATATTTATATGATAAAACTACCAGTATATAAATATATTAGTAATATTGACATGACTGTTAAATTTTTATTCTACAATATAATGTTATATAATTAATGAGTATTAGATCAGTTTTTGTTTATGATCATTTTAAATATTGAATAACATCTGTATAGTGCTTATAATATAAAAAGAAGCATTTCTCATTACAGAAACTGACGGAAGGCCACTATGAAGCTCAGAGCAGGCAAGGGAGAGTAAGGCAAATGTATAGGCCTTGTATGCAATGTCAAACATTTTGGAAGATCACAGAAGGGTTTTAATGAAAGTGATACATTTACACTTGTCTTTGAAAGAGATCTCTCTGGTTGCTCTTTGAATAATGGATTGGAGTTGGGAAAGAGTGTGTTTAGCAAGATGAGCTAGCCTTAAGAATAGTTCCATGAAGCAATAATTGTGACTTGGAATATGGTTGTGACAGAGAAAGTGGTGAGCAGTGGTTAGTCTGGACAATTAGTCTAGTTAATTACTAGATGGTAGTGGTATTGCTCGAGATAAGGTACATGGAAATAGAACCCGGTTTCAAAAGATGATGGATTCATGTTGGAGCCACTAGGTGAGAGATTTCTGTAAAATCCAAGTGGGAATGGCAGGTCAAAAATAAGAATCTGGGGGCACCTGGGTGGCTCAGTAGGTTGACTGTCAGACTCTCAGCTTCATTTCGGCTCAGGTCCTGATCTCATGGGTCTCGAGACTGAACCCTGTGTTGGGCTCCACACTCAGTGGGGTGTCTGCTGGAAGAGTGTCTCCCTCTGCCTTTTCCCCATTCACATTCTCTCTCTATTTCTCAAATAAATAAGTCTTAAATAAGAAAAAGGAGAAGAATCTGATACTCAAGTGTGATTTGTGGTCCAGATGTGGATACATGACGGTCCTAGGGCTCAGGTAGAGGATGAGAAGAGCAGAGGAATGTAGGCTTGAGCCCCAGTAGGTAAAGAGCTGATAAGAAGAAACCTCTATGGGCTCCTGGGTGGCTCAGTGGGTTAAAGCCTCTGCCTTCGGCTCAGGTCATGATCTCAGGGTCCTGGGATCGAGGCCCGCATCGGGCTCCCTGCTCGGCAAGGAGCCTGCTTCCTCCTCTCTCTCTGCCTGCCTCTCTGCCTACTTGTGATCTGATCTCTCTCAGTGTGTCAAATAAATAAATAAAATCTTTAAAAAAAAAAAGAAGAAGAAACCTCTATATCTGACACACACATTTGTTCTAATGAAACAATTAAAAAATCAAAATTTTTACATTATGTTTAATGAGACTTAAATTTGTAAAACGATACCAATGGTCAGCTATACAAGCTTTGACTTTTATCTGTGTGCCTCCTGTATTTCAACGTTTCTGTACTGTAGATGAGATATTTCATGATGACCAATTACTCAGCCTGACTTCTGATACCAGATGGTTCATAATCCCCCAGTAGTGAGACACGATTACCTACCCCACCTAAACATTTCAGGTGTTAGAAAATATGATCAAAATCTTTTCAGTAGGTACTTAAATCACAATTGTAAGTTTTCCTCAAATAAATGGATAATTAATGGGTGAGTATAGCCAGGAAGTGTTTCCTGACTATGCGAAACTATATTAAGTATCAAATACATAACTGAGATAGAAGAAAGGAACACAATAATCTGTATATAGACCTGATATACATAAATTTCTTTTTCAATGAAAGCATCAACCTAAATTATTAAGAAACCAAAAGGCTTATCACCAATGCTTTACAGTTGCCCAAATTGGGGTTAAGTGCACTCAAGAATTAACTTCCTATGTCAATATAACTTCCTATGTCTACATTGTGTGTAGTCTACATTGGCTTTATTAATAATCTGATGCATACCAGAAGTGAACTAATCCACATCAAGGTCTCCTTTCTGTGTTCTTGACATCCACCAAATCTCAAATAAAGCAGAAGCATGGAGCCTTGTTAAGTCTCTCCTCCATCCTTACTCTCAGTTCCCCTTTGATAGTCTTCCTTGGATGTGACTGATCATTTATCCACTCTTTGATTTAATTTAGGATACAGTCCTCTCAAAAATTATCACAGTGGTCTTCCAACTATTGTTTGCAAAGTCTACCTTATCTGCTGCATAAGTTATACTGTCTTTAGTGATTTTTTTTTTTTAAGATTTTATTTATTTAGTTTGTTTAGAGAAGCAGTCGAAGAGCGTGAGCGAGGGGGGAGGGAGGGTCTCAAGCTTTCTTAGCTCCAAAATTGGAGCCCAACTCGGGGCTCAAACTCACAACCTTGAGATCACGACCTGACCTGAAACTTTAGCGACATTTTGAATAGAGACATTTGTCATGACTGTTCTCCTTGAAAAAACGGTCTTATATGTTCTAGTATCAGTAGCAATCCAGACTCTTTATAGTGTCCCACTGCGTCTTCCTCAATTTGTGGCCATTATAATGTGAAAAAGAAGCCACTAGTTTTAGACAACCAGTTGCCCACTTACCTATATTTGAAGCTGTTAACACGGGACCTGATATGTAGTATGCACCTTATGTTTGTTGTTATAGAAACTTCTGTTGTAGAAACTTGTTGAACTGTGTCAGTTTTTCAACGTCTCCTCTTGCCACTAGGAACCCTGTCTTGATTTATTTCAAGTGCCCAGAACCACTGAATAAATACAAAATGGGGTTCTTCTATTTATGGGGTTCTTACATGAGCACTTTACCTCTAACACCATTTAGATTTCTAACTACTTATAACATAGAACTTGAATTTCAAAAGCTAAATTAAAGCATAACAATGACCAGTAGTTCAGGTTTTTTAAGAAACAATCCATGTGATTTTCTGTGATAGTTCTTTTATTAGGGTAAGTATGAGTTGTGCATCAGCCACGCATCAGCAATGATTTATGATATGTTTTCATACCTAAAATTCATGTCATTATGAAACAACTTTTATGGACTGTCTTTTCCTGTAGGAAAAAAACCTTGAAGATAATTTACAGAGTTTGGCTACACGATTAGCTCCAATTTATAAGCAGTATGCTCCAGTTGCTTACCAAAACCAGGTATGTTTTGGGACTGTATGTAGTGCTCTTAAATATGGTTGAAATTTCTATATAAGCAACATCGTTATTCATAGAAAACCTTCATATTTGAACTTGACTGTTTATCTATTTTTACAGAACAGCTTAAAAATGATCCAGCCTGGCTATGCCTGGCTGGCTCAGTGGGTAGAGCATGTGACTCTTGATCTCGGGGTCATGAGTTTGAGGCCCATGTTGGGTGTAGATATTATTTTAAAAGTATTTTTTTAAAAGTAAAAAAGTTATCTAGCCTGTTTTTAGAAGACCTCCTGTTATGACAATTGAATTAAAACTGCAGAGTGACAGAATTGTGATTAATTCTAGAAATAGAATTTCTAAAACAGGAATGCATGATTGGTTCAAAGCAAGAAAATCAATCAATGTAGTATACTAACTACATTAATAGAACAAATGACAAAACCACATGTTCTCCCTATAGATAGAACACTTTTGACCAAATCTAACACTTTCATGATAAAAATAGTTATCAAAATAACAAAAGAAAGGAATTTCCTCAGCCTGATAATGGACATCTACAAAAACCCACAGATAATATCATAATCACTATAAAAGACTAAAAAATTTTTTGCTTGATATCTGGAACAAGACAATGTCCACTCACCATTTATTTTGCGAGAGGTTCTATTAAGAACAAGATGAAGAAGGGGCGCCTGGGTGGCTCAGTTGTTCAGAGTCTGCCTTTGGCTCAGAGTCCTGGGATCGAGCCCCACATCGGACTCCCTGCTCGGTGGGAAGCCTGTTTCTCCCTCTCCCAATCCCCCTGCTTGTGTTCCCTCTCTCACTGTCTCTCTCTGTCAAATACATAAATAAATAAAAACATGTTGAAGAAATTCAGAGTAAAAAAGGAGATAAAATGATTTATACTAGCCAATGGTATGCATCCTATGTGTGGAAACTAGTGAGGGATACACATACACACACCCTCACTATTAGAGCTAATAAATGAGTTTAGCAGGGTTTCAGGATATAAAATCAGTATGCAAAGTCATTGGTTTTGCTGTATACTAGCAATAGGCAATCCAAAAATAAAAATAAGGAAAAGTAGGTTGTCAAAATTTCTATATCTTGTGCTTAATAAGATAATTATAATTAACAATGCTATATCATAGACTTAAAAGTTTTTAAGAGATCTTAAGTGTTACCACAACACACACAAAATAAACCTTACTGTGTGAAGGGATTGAGATGTTAACTAACCTAATTGGGGCAATCGTTTTGCAAGGCATGTTATGTATGCATCACAAGGTAGAAAATTAGTATAACGATCTTTTTATCTGAAACATAACCAGAGATCTAGATTTCTTAGATCTTTGTTTCTGTTATCACAAATAGCATGCTCTCTGTTAATTGCTGACCTTTGGTTTTAAAAAGTTATAAATTCCCTTTCTATATTAGCTCATGAACATAACGTGTGTAAGTTTACCTGCTTTTCATAGACATTGAAAACTTCGGGCGCCTGGGTGGCTCAGTGGGTTAAAGCCTCTGCCTTCGGCCCAGGTCATGATCTCAGGGTCCTGGGATCGAGGCCCATATCGGGCTCTCTGCTCAGCAGAGAGCCTGCTTCCCCCTCTCTCTCTGCCTGCCTCTCTGCCTACTTGTGATCTCTCTCTCTCTGTGTCAAATAAATAAATAAAATCTTTAAAAAAAAAAAAAAAAAAAAAAAAAAAAAAGAAAACTTCACACGTGCTTCCTGCACTGGGCAGTCTCTCTTCCTCCTGGGATAATTTAGGCTTATTCTGCTCATGTGTTCACCTCCAGCAGAGGTGCGGTCGTCAGCCTGCCATCCGTCACAGCGAGTCCTTGTCATTTTACCTGATGTCCTCTCACACTCTTCGTTCTGAATGTTACTAGACTGCCCATCCACTACTTGACCACACTATAGTCAGAAATCTCTCACTTACAACATATGATTAGTTTAAGAACTTCGTCAGGAAGTGATTTTTACTCTTCACTAAAGGTGATTGTCTCTGGCTCTTAGCGTCATACATTTCTCTTTTTAGGTAGAATATGAACATGTTGCCCGAGAATGTCGGCTTGGCAGCAAAGAAGGGCGTCCTTTCTCCGGAGTCACCGCTTGCCTCGACTTCTGTGCCCATCCCCACAGGGACATTCACAACATGAATAACGGAAGCACTGTGGTATGTACCTGGGTGGCTTTTGATCCTAAAAGCTGTGTGCTTAGGCTGAGGTCCTACAATACGATGATTGTTAAAAATCCTGTTTTATGTCCTGTGCCACATAGTATATAATATCAATGGTCTTTAAGTTATTGTTGAGATACTTGCACAACGTTACAGGACTGGCCTTAAATATTTTGTTGGAAGTCTTGGATCATTGTGGCGTGGTTGCTAGGGGGTAAGAGTACAGTTCTATGCCGTCCAGTTGGTAGGTAGGAAGTTAAGCAACATACTGGTTTTGTTTTTGTTTTTTGTCTTCTGTGCTTCTCAGGGTTGTTGTGAAGGAACTCTGCAAATGTGTCATCTTTTTTGTGCGTGTTTATTCTTAGTGCCAGTATATGTGTATAAAGTTACCTTAATATGCCAGAATTGTCAGAAATATTTGCATTGAGCTGTGCACAGTTAGGCCTACACCCATGAAAAGAATTACATGCCTGTAGCATGAAGTCAATCGAGAGATGTTTCAATTAGGGAAAAGACCCTGGGGAGAATCCTGCAATAGTCCTTTTGTAAGTGGCATGGGTTTGCTTCCGGTAATTTTCTTCTCACCTGGTAAAACATACCGCTCTGTTTTTGCACTACACCAGTCTGTCTGGTTGGCCCCATATAAGAAAGATACCCCCAGGCTCCTGAAAGTACACAATCGAATCCATCAAAAGGCAGCCTTCCTTCTTGTTTGTCCAGTAAAGTCTGTGAATGATAGAATAAGGAGGCTTTTTTTTTTCCCCTTTTTCTTAATCTTTCTTCTCCACTGTTGTTTACTGTAGCCCTTGAGATAGATCAGTGTTATTTTCAGATGGGAAATGTTATAAACCCGTCCGGATGACTCTTAGCCAGAGTGTGGTTCCTTGTCATTGCTTGGCTCGTACAGTTTACCTGATTTGCTTCATTACAAACTATCTGTGATCAGGCTGAATTAGGTTCAGAATCAAACTAAATTTTGGTTCCACTTCTCTCGTGCTTCTCTTGCGTGTTATTCAATGCTCCCTCTTCTCCGCTGCTCTCGCTGTTCATGCCATGAGTCTAGTACCCCGAACTTGACATCACTCCAAATTTCCCCATCTCTGAAAGCCTGAGTTCTTCAAATTTGGCTGCCAGTTCTCTTTTCACCGTGTCTGCTGCCTCAGTCCTTCTAATTATTCTCCTCATACCTACTCCTTGTCACCTTCTTAGTCTTCCTCTGAACAAATAAATTGATTAAACAATTATTGGTGGAAGAGTCTAATTTTTAACACAGTTGCTTTAAAATTACTGATAACACCCAGGGGAATTCAGTATCTCAAGTCTTGCTGGTAAATGTGACTATAAATATTGAGAAAATATTGTGATTTTTTTAAAACCCCATATGTATTCATCAAATCTGTCGACCTTACAAGCAGGCAGTTTTATTTCTTTCCAGCCTACTGTCTAAGACAGAGCCCTTAGCTCTAGGAGAAATGTTTTTAATAAAAATAATGACGTCATTGGATATATTTTAGGTGGCTCTTTAATGACCCTTGAAAATTAATTACCACTAAGATACTAATCAATGAAGAAAAATATGAATATTGGGTATCAAAGTCAGGAATTTTCTGTACGTAGTTCTGTAGTTTTCTTTCCCAACAATGAATAAAAATAACTTAAAGTCAGGAGATGGACTGAGAGAGGTTATAGTCCAAGACAGAATTTTCTTCAAATGTCTTACTTCACATGCAAAAGAAAGGTAGGTAACTTATTGGTATGTTCCCAGCCAGAAAAGAAGCAACATGAAACAGAAAGAGAAAATGTATCAAAATGGATGTTTAGATTTTTAACACTATTAGAATTTTTAAAAATAAGTAATTTTTGAAATAATAAAAAATCAATTTAAAAATAAAACTTTTAGAATATAAGTCCTGCTAGAGAAAAAAATCTCTTGTGCTCCGTCTTTTACTTCATTAATATCTCTTCAGTTCATTTAGTGAAGAACCAAATCACCCTGACGGGGCATGGATGCAGAAGAAAAAATCTATCTATAGACAAATTCCGCTTATAAGCAGAAGTGAAGAAATCCTAAAGAGAAATAGCAAATTAGAAGATTCTTCATAATTAATCCCCCTCCACCCAAAGAATGGGACATTATTTAAGAAATAGGGCAATACATAGGCTAAAATAATGTCTTCTTAATACTTAATATTTTATATAAACACTGTGGGCAATCCAGTAGCTATTCCCTAACTTAGACAATGAAGTCAAATGGAATGTAATGGAAGGCCTAATGTTTAAAATATAGGAATTTTGGGGTGCCTGGCTGGCTAGTTGGAATAGCATGTGACTTGATCTCGGTGTCGTGATTTTGAGCCCCACACTAGGGGTGGAGTTTCCATTTAAGAAGTACTATGAAATACATAAGTGTGTATCATATCATTGACCTATAAGATCAACTCAAAGTTATACTGGTCTGCTTGCAAACAGCTGATAAATTACTAGATTCGAAGCGTGTTGAGTGGCTTAATATGTATTCTTTATCCAAAATCACTATACCAGCAGTAACCAACTGGAAAACAGAATGGGAACACAGACCCTTTTGACCATGGCAACAATTAGAAGGTAGAAATGACTATGATGAATGTGCAGGACCTATTTCATGTTTTCTTTCTGTCAGGTTTGTACTTTAACAAGAGAAGATAACCGCTCCTTGGGGGTTATCCCTCAGGACGAGCAACTGCATGTTCTACCGCTCTACAAACTCTCGGACACAGATGAATTTGGCTCTAGTGAAGGAATGGAAGCCAAGATCCAATCTGGGGCCATTGAGGTGCTCGCACCCCGCCGTAAAAAAAGAACACGTTTTACCCAGCCAGTTCCTCGCTCTGGGAAGAAGAGGGCAGCCATGATGACAGAAGTTCTCGCACACAAGATAAGAGCTGTGGAGAAAAAATTCCTTCCCCGCATCAAGCGCAAGAATAACGCAACAACAAACAATAGCAAGGCTTCATCGCAGCCGTTTTTAGGTGAGGCCTGTGGACACTCCTGAGTTTCTGTGCACAACTTCCATTGGCCGAAGGGTTGGGACTTGCCTTTGCACCTTATTTCCCCTCTCCTTTATCTTTGCTGCTCTCCTAGGAATGAGGCATTCTGGGAAAAAAAGAAAGAAAGAAAGAAAGAACCCAGCCTGAGATCAGATACCAATTCAGTTAGATAATTGTTCTTAAATCTCCTTGGTTTTTAATACAGGTTGGTTTAGAGTTCAGAATAAAACACTGATTACGTTCGTGGATGCAATTTCTCTGTACTTGCCAAAACTCAAAGTCAACAAGAAAGTGGCCCCTCCGTATTTCTTGGTAGTTTTTTTCTGTTTATGGTGTTTTGTTTTGTTTTGTTTTTTTAAACATGTTTTTATTATTTGTTCCCCATCTGTTTTCAAGCTCTACTCCTCCTCCTTGGAATATGTGATCGCTTCCTTGAAGTCTTCCTCAGTCAAGTTTAGCATCAATTTAATTTAAGTAAGGGATTCAGCAGGTATTACTGAGGACCCCTTTGTGTGGCTGTGGGTGTTGGGAATGTAGCGGTGAAAAAGGAGAGGGAGTGCTGTGCAAGAAACCCACTTGAATATGGTTGTCATAGAGTCATTTGAATATGGTTGTCAGAGAGTCATTTGCTGAGAATCAGGCATTAGAGTCAAGGCCCCAAAGCAATGAAAATCATAAGTGTTTTATTTGGAAAAATAGCATTCCAGGCAGAGTAAATGGCAAATGTAAAGGTCAGGAGGCAAGAATTTGGCTGGAATACTTGAGGCATGCAAGGAGGTCAGTGTGCCTGAAGCGGAGTGTGACATGGGGAAAAGAGTAGGAGATTGATCAGAGAGGGAAGGCGGGTGTCTGAGTGGTTCATCCCAGGCTTTGTTGACTGCTATAGAGATGTCGGCCTTTATTGAGTGAGAGGAAGGTTATTGGATATCTCAGAATCGAGAAGGGCTGGGGCACCTGGCTGGTTCAGTTGGTGGATGGAGCATGTGACTCTTGATCTCAGGGTTTTAAGTTCGAGCCCACATTGGGTATAGAGATTACATAAAACTGAAATCATAAAAAAAAAAAAAAAAAAGAATAGAGAAGGACTATAACCTGACTGAAACCAAACATTCTGCTTACTGGGTTGAAACCAGAAGACAGCAGGCAGAGAACAAAAATGTAGGGTCCTGGCATAGAGGCCATCCTAACAGCTCAGGTGAGAGGTGATGGAGCTTGGACCAGATTGGCTAATGAGAAGAACGTACGAAATGTCTGGTCCTGGATATTTTCAAGGTAGAGTCAACAAGATGTCTCATAAATTTGGAATGTGGACAAAAAAGATGTGTGAGTGTTTATCCTGATGTTGGTCTGAAGGACCTGGAAAGATAGGGAGATCACCAAAGGTCATGAGAAAAGGGGAGAGAAGAATAGATTTGGAAAGATACAGAGGGAAGTCAGAAGCTCACCTTTGGACATGTCAATTTCAAGACACCTGTCAGACAACTGTTAATGAACAGTTGAATAAGAGTATAGTTCTGAGAAGAGACATGGGCTCGAGGTATAATTTAGGAAGTCAGCTGCATAGAGATGGCGTTTAAAAGCCCGAGAGTGAATGAAATGACAGAGACACTAAAGGCCCTAGGACAAATCCGAGGAATCCCCAGTGCATACAGGCTTCAGAGATGAAGAACTAGCAAGAGAGCCTTGGGGGGTCCAGTGAGGTAGGAGTGAAACCCCAAGACTGTAGGTAGTGTTTCAGGGAGGGAGGGATCAACCATGTCAAATGTTGCTCTGTGTCAAGTGAGGTGAGACTTGAAATTTCACCATGAGTTTTGAAGGCTACCAGAGGTCCTACTTGAGCAGACTCAATACTGAGAATGAATGAAGTGGATTGATCGGGAAATGTGAGAGAAATGGAGACATTCTTGTGGTTGGCCATAAAGGGGATCAGTTGACTGCAGTGAAGTTTACAGGGCTAAGAGGTTTTTTTTGAAATGGGAAAAACTTTAAAGGTGTAAAGTGAGTGAATTATTTAATGAATCTCACTTCCCTCTTATGATCCAAATTTAAAACATTTTTAAATTTAAAAAAAATTTTTTAAGTTTTTTTATTTATTTAAAAGCAACCTCCACACCCAGTGTGAAGCACAGCATGGGGCTTGAACTCACAACCCTGAGATCAAGACCTAAGCTGAAAACCAAGAGTGGACAATTGACAGAGCCACTGAGGCTGCCCCTAAAACATTTTTAATACATAATAATTCTTATTTTATCTATCTACTTATCCAGGCCCCACCCCTTGAAATTTTTTATAACAAATTGCAGAAGTTACATCATATTCTCAATTACTTCATCAGTATGTGTCACTGAAAGAATGTTCAGAACCACAATACCCAAAACAAATAAATCAAATAATGCCTTAATACCAGTCAGTGCTCACATTGCTCAATCTGTCTCCTAAATGATTTTTCTTCTTTGACATTTGGTATGTTTAAATCAGTGTCCAAACAAGGTCACACATTACAATTAGTTGGTATGTCTCCCATACCTTTTTTTCATTTAAAGCTTCCTTTTCCTCTTTTTCCTTCTTTTTTCTTTTTTACATATAGCAGAAACCATTATCCTGTAGAGACAAATTCAGCTACAGTTTTAAAAACACTTAACTGTGAGGGCACCTTGGTGGCTCAGTAGGTAGAGCGTATGACTCGATCTTGGGCAAGATGGGGGAGTGCAGCCCCCAGTTGGATGTCGAGTTCATCAAAACAACAACAACAAACCAGAAAACAAAAAACAATTGCTGGGTGTGGACACTGGCTGATTTCTACACTCTTGTTTCTTTGTATCAGGGAACACAGTGTCTGAGGGTATCTCTTTTTGGGATGTCAGGGCTGATCCATGGTACAGGTGTTGTCAACATGATTCACATTCTGAGAATGTTCCCTCTTAGCTTTTTACCTGATGGTTTTAGAAACACTTCCTGTAATGTTCTATATTCTTTATTCCATTAGGAGTAACAAAGTCTACCATTCTTTTTCCATTTGTTAGTTGATCTTTTAAAAAGAAATATTGTCCTTACCAATAACTTGTTAACTCTGAGGTATGGTTCATATAGAGAAATTAGAATAAATGCTTGGCGGTTTGACTTTACTCTCCAGTTTTGAGAATACAGGTTAATTTCAAGGCATCTTCCAGTGTGTTCAATTTTTTTTAATTTAGTGTCATTTTGATCTCATGTTTTTTAAATTTTTTGTTATTTTATTGACAGTATTTATATTTCATTATTATTTATACTTTATATTTCAATGCACATTAAATAGGGTTTTTCCCCCAATTAAATATGAAAATGCTTTTAAAAATTCTCAAAATGAAACCAAATATCCTCAAATTGTCCCATCTTTGATCATTAGAAACCCATCATGCTGACTTCTGAACTATTTTGTCATGACCCCACTTGTCTTTAATAGCTTCCTTTGCTTCTGTTCTGACAAGATGTTCTAGGCTCATCTTATATAATCCTGCCCCATATATAAATTCAGCCACCTCTCCGGGGAGTCCAAAGAAAAAAATACACCTTGAATTTATACTGACATTCAACATTAGAATTACAGGGTATTCCTTAACTCCAATTTTTTTTTCATTTGCAAAGAGAGTTGGCTTATTTGCTTTTAGTAAGATGAGAGAAATGACAGTGCAGACATTTTTATAATGCTAGGAAAGAGTCAATAAATAGATAGTGAAGAGGCAAGGCAGAGAGAATTAGCGTTCCTTTTTGCTTGTTAGCTCCATTTCACAAATACTTAGTTTAGATTTATTTTTAGATTCCCATGCCTAGTTCCATGCTGCCTGTAAACAGCGTTCCTGTCATTTTCGTCTTTTTGTCATTTCCCAGTGGCATCTTTACAAGCTATGTTTTTAGTAATATATATCCTGTTAGTAGCTCTCTGTGCAATATTTGGCTTATAGCTCCATGTCCTTTTGTAATCTTACCATAAGAACATTTTATTTTTTATCTTGGTTTTTTTTTTTAAAGATTTTATTTATTTATTTATTTATTTGAGAGAGAGGAAGAGATAGCAAGAGAGAGCATGAACAGCAGGGAGAGGGAGAAGCAGGTTCCCTGCTGATCAGGGAACCCAATGTGGGGCTCGATCCCGGGACCCTGGGATCAAGACCTGAGCCAAAGGCAGATGCTTAACTGACTGAGCCACCCAGGCACCCCCATAAGAACTTTATTACATAGATTTATCCATTTCAATAAAAGATTCCTTATTCTTTTTTTAATTCTCCCTACCCCAAATCCCCCAAGTCTCATTACTCTTTTATAGTCTTTCCTCTCCATGATTCATGTTCTGTTGACAACCTCTATAATAGATGTAACCACAGATTTCTTAATGTGCTACCCCTTGGGTTCCAAGTACAAGTTCTTTCTAAAAATGAGAACTGGCAGGGTGCCTGGGTGGCGCAGTTGGTTAAGCTTCTGACTCTTGATTTCGGCCCAGGTCATGATCTCAGCGTTGTAAGGTCGAGCCCTGCATCAGGCTCCTCACTGGGCCTCTTGAGCCTACTTAAGATTCTTTCTCCCTCTGCCCCCCTCTCCAATCCCCTAAAACAAGAGTGGGGGGAGAGAGCGAGCAAGTGACTGTGTGGCTCAGTCAGTTGAGCGGCGGCCTTCGGCTCCGGTCATGATCCCAGGGTCCTCGGATTGAGTCCCACGTCAGACTCCCTGTTCGGCGGAGAGCCTGCCTCCGCCTGCCTCTCTGCCTACTTGTGATCTCTCTCTGTCAAATAAATAAATAAATCTTTAACAAAAAGAGAGAGAGAGAACTGGGGTGCCTAGCTGGCTCAGTCAATGGAGCATGAGACTCTTCATCTCAGGGTTGAAAGTCTCAGCCCCTCATTTGGTGTAGAGATTACTTAAAAAAATAAAATAAAAATGAGAATTATCATGGTGCTGGCTTCAGCAGCACATACACTGAAAGTGGAATGACACAGACGATTAGCATGGCCCTGTGCAAGGATGACCTACAAATTCCTGAAGTGTTCCATGTTTTATTTTATTTTATTTACTTTTTAAAACATTTTTATTTACTTTTTTAAAAAATGTTATTTACGTTTTCAAGCTTTTCATGTTTAAAAAGAGAGAGAAAGAATTATCCTGTCTCCAGGTTATATTGTGTTACGTTAGTTTCAGGTGTACAGTATATGCAGTTATTTTGAATTAGATTAGTGTTTGCTTTTATGTTGTTAATTACTTTAAAACATGGCCACTTTTTCTATTTCATGTCCTAAAATCTGCTGCTCTTGGGCGCCTGGGTGGCTCAGTGGGTTAAAGCCTCTGCCTTCAGCTCAGGTCATGATCTCAGGGTCCTGGGATCGAGGCCCATATCGGGCTCTCTGCTCAGCAGGGAGCCTGCTTCCCCCTCTCTCCCTGCCTGCCTCTCTGCCTACTTGTGATCTCTCTCTCTCTCTCTGTCAAATAAATAAATAAAATCTTTTTAAAAAAAAAATAAATAAATAAATAAATAAAATAAAATAAAATCTGCTGCTCTTGCACATCTGTAAATTTTTTAGAACCTCAAATCAGGAAGGATGTCCTCAAGAAAAATGTTTCCATTTGATATGAGGTTTGTGTGGTTGTGTGGTTATGTCAGAATGGATTACCCACAGTGGCCGATGTGATAATAAAGATCTTCCTAATCAGTGAGAAAGAAACAAATCTCAAATGCACCTGGTCTTGAGGGTCACAAATGACTTATTTCAACTAAAATTTCCTATGTGACTTCCCTTTGCCTAATAATTGAGTTTGCCAGTCATGATGTTTTCTTGGTAACTATTAGTTTACTTTTTTGAAAGTGAGATCATGCAATACCTAAAACGTATCTAAATATCTCTTTGGGTAGAAATACTGCTCTAAATCATCATGTTATCCCCTGCATTGTGTTCTAGTGTATGATTTTAATATTTAACTTCATAGCCAACTAGGTCATTTCTAATCTCTTACTATTTTATTTATTTATTTATTTATTTATTTATTTAAAAGATTTTATTTATTTATTTCACAGAGGGAGAGAGATCACAAGGAGGTAGAGAGGCAGGCAGAGAGAGAGAGGGGGAAGCAGGCTCCCCGCCGAGCAGGGAGCCCGATGCGGGCCTCGATCCCAGGACCCTGAGATCATGACCTGAGCCGAAAGCAGAGGCTTTAACCCACTGAGCCCCCCAGGCGCCCTAATCTCTTACTATTTTAAACAGTGGACACCCTTCTGGCTAAATCTTTGTGCTTATTCATATTGTTTGCAAAGGGAAGAATTCTTTAAGGAAAATCGGGTGAAAAAGCAGACCAGACTACATGCAATTTTTAATGCCTGCTTGTGTGTTTGACTTAGAGTCAAAGGAGCAAAACTGGCCGACCTTGCCATCACCAGTGTTTTGTTACATTAGCCCTTGTATTTCTCTTTAAAATACTCCTTAAAGACGACTCCCAAAAGTAGTTTGTACTTATCTTCGCCTTTGGTGTCCTTTTCTCTGTTTAGGGAATAAAAGCGAAGCCTTGCAACTTGAAATAAAAAGTGAAACTGAACCCCATTTTATCTTCAAAGGTTCGGACAACACTAAAACCTACTCATTGACCCCATCCATTCCTCACCCACTGAAAGAGGCAAACATCCCTCCAGGTTTCTCCTGGTCCCCTAAGACTGCGTCGGCCGCCACGCCTCCTTGTAAGAACGATGCGTCCGTTCCGTACGGGTTTTCAGAAGGAGGCGGCAATGCCCACGGCACGGTGCCTTCTGCGAGACACAGCGGTGCTCCTGCAGCTGCGGGGGAAGGCACTGGAATCGCACAGCCCGGCGACGCGGTTTCTCTCCCCACCTTGTGCGCTCCCGCACCCGATGCCCTGGTTTACGCGGAGCCGCCCACCGGCCCGTCTGAACAGCCCCCTCCTCACCCTCCCAACCAGCAGCCCCCGTTCCCCACGTGTCCTCACGACCTGGCGCCCGCTCTGCTGGAAGACGACGAGCAGCATTCTGATGGCGACGAGCCCCTGTCCGACGAGCCCCTGTCCGACGACGCCCTGTCCCCCGCCGAGGAGAAACTGCCGCACATCGACGAGTACTGGTCCGACAGCGAGCACATCTTCCTCGATGCCAACGTCGGTGGGGTGGCCATCGCGCCCGCGCACGGCTCGGTCCTGATCGAGTGCGCCCGGCGGGAGCTGCACGCCACCACGCCCGTCGAGCACCCGAACCGGAATCACCCCACGCGCCTGTCCCTCGTTTTCTACCAGCACAAAAACCTGAATAAGCCCCAACACGGTTTTGAACTGAACAAGATTAAGTTTGAGGCTAAAGAAGCTAAGAATAAGAAAATGAAGGCCTCAGAGCAGAAAGACCAGGCAGCTAATGAAGGTCCCGAACTGTCCCCCGAAGTAAATGAATTGAACCAAATTCCTTCTCATAAAGCGTTAACATTAACCCATGACAATATTGTCACCGTGTCCCCTTATGCTCTCACACATGTTGCAGGACCCTATAACCACTGGGTCTGAAGGCTTTTCTCCCCTTCTTAATGCCTTTGCTAGTGCGGTGTATTTTTTCAAGGTGCTGTTAAAAGAAAGTCATGTTGTGGTTTACGTATCTTCATCTCACCCATTTGAAGGCTGAGGTAAAAAACAAAAAAAAAAAACAACAAAAACGGGGTGGGTATTTCTTAACTGTGACTATATTTTGACAATTGGTAGAAGGTGCACATTTTAAGCAAAAATAAAAGTTTTATAGTTTTAAATACATAAAGAAATGTTTTGGTTAGGTGTTAACCTTGATAGAATCACTCAGTTTGGTGCTTTAAATTAAGTCTGTTTACTATGAAACAAGAGTCATTTTTAGAGGATTTTAACAGGTTCATGTGCTATGATGTAAAATCAAGACACAGTGTTAACTCTACACAGCTCCTGGTGCTTACCCACATCGACAGTTCAAAATAAGCTGATTGATTATTATTTCATGGTGCCATCGTTCCAACATCTTCCAATCATTGCTAGAAAATCGGCATATTCCTTTGAAATAAACCAATGAAATGTTTTCTCTCTCAAAATATCTCTCCTGTATAAAATAATTCATTATTGTTAATAATGGTTGGAGGCTGTTCATAAATTGTAAATAGATATTTTAAAAGCACTTTCTATTTTTAAAAGTAACTTGAAATAGTATAGTATAAGAATCTTATTGTCTATTGTTTGTGCATATTTGCATACAAGAGAAATCATTTATTCTTGCTGTGTAGAGTTCCATCTTGTTAACTGCAATATGTATTCTAATCATGTATATGGTTTGTTTTTTTTTAATGTGTCCTTTCTCATGCAAATATTAGCTACTTATATAAAATAGTTAGAACATGCAAAAATTGTTAATTTTCTCTAAAATCGGAATTAGGAAGCATATCACCAATATCGATTAACATTTTATTTGGAACTAAGTTAAGAGTGGTCTCTTCTGATTTATCAAGCAACAGTGGCCCTAATTTCACTTTCATCCCAGCTTTCTCAATATACTCATGAAAGGTTTTTCCAAAAGGAGATGGGACATTGTAGGATTCAGAAGAGTCAAATGCTTCTAAAGTTTCAAGGTGATAAAATATAAAAATTAAGTAGCAAGAACCCGACCCATCCCAAATTGCCTTATTTGTTCTGAAAGTCATTCTGGTACAGAATAAGAAAAAAATTCCCATAGAAATCTTAGGAAAACAAATCCCCTATTGTCGTCACACATCCACACATCCCGAACAGTAGGAGTGGTAATCTAAGCATGGTATTGCCCATTAAGAGCTAATCCAAAGTAGTTGAAGCATATTAGTTTTAGGGAAATAAAAACTCATCTTCTCTGATAATTGCCTTTGTTCTAGGTAACAGGAGAAGAGGCATTCCATTTATATTAGCCCTCCTGTACTTTTTCCCATTACTTATTGGCTCATTTTATAGCAAAACAAAAGGAATTGCCCAAACAAAGTGTTTAGAGCAAGAAATTTCAATGAAATACTTGATTCTATTAAAATGCAGAGGTGCTATAACATTCAAAGTGTCAGATACCTTGGGAGTGTGGAAAACCTAAATAATGGTGCTTCTCCCTTGGAAATGCCATAGGAAGCCCACAACTGCTAACACTCAACAATTTTGGTGCAAAAGCAAACAGTTTCAGCAAGCTCTAAAGAAAAACTCATTGTAACTTATATGAAAATAACATATGGTGCAAAGTATCAGTTCAAGCTTTTGACTAATCCAAGTAAAGGAATATGAAGGGATTGTATATAACAAATATCCATTGGTAGACCATCATCTTGTACAAGTAGATTTCTGCTTCTTGAATATGTAAAATAGGGTGATTCATTGACTTGTTTTAGTATTTTGTGTGCCTTAGATTTGCGTTTTAAAACATGTATATTTTTGTGAGCCTAAGGTTTCCTATACATATAAGTATATAAATAAGTGATTGTTTATTATTTCAGCTGCTTTGATAAGATATTTACTAGTATTAGACTATCAGGAATACCACCTTGTGATATTTCGTTTTAGATATTAGGCCTTAGCTCCCACTAGAAATTATCTCCACCAGATTTAATGAATCAAGTTTTAAGACCCTCTATCCATCCACCCATCTTCCTTCCATTCAACACTTACTGAATGTCTGCAGAATTTAAATATTAGCTTTGGTTTTTCTTTGAACTGCCACCCATGACACAGTAAATGTGAAGAATTGAAATCCTAAATAGATGCTTCGGTCCGTGCTTTTCAAAGAAACAGCAAATTCCCTTTAAAAGAATCCATTGTAGGTGGGGGGTAGGGGGGAGGTGCCTGGCTGACTCAGTTGGTAGAGCATGCGACTCTTAATCTCAGGGTCGTGAGTTCGAGCCCCACATTGGGCACGGAATCTACTTAAAATTGAAAACACAAAAAGAACAAAAAAAATCCGTTGTAATATATCTGCAGCAGTTCAAGTCAGTGTCACTAACTTTGAGTAAGTTTCTTAACAACTGAACTCGAAGCTCCAGTGTTACTTAGGGGAATACTGGGATTTGTGAAGTTGGTTGCAGCTGCCCAAAGCCAGTCCATGAAAATATCCCTTCTCAACTAAAATGTTTCCATTCCATTATTACAATTAACACCATCAATGTCCTGCCTCAACTGATAACCCCATGGTGGGAACCACATGTGATTCCTACTTTGTCGGACTCTACTTCATAGATTAACAGCTTACCATCCCCTTGTCTGCCCTGTGATTTTTTTCTTTTTCAAAGCTCATGCTTATTCAGTGTTCTCCAGCATTATGATTGTATGCTAGTGACACTGCTTTTAGAATGCTCTCAAGAAGCAAGGAAATAAATTTGTGTGAAATGACATTTTCGCTCAGAAAACTGGTCATCTAACGTTATTTCTACACCTTCTATTATGCTTTACTGCAATGATCACCTTCTGCTTTACCTGTCTTCTGCTACTCAAAATGAAATTTTCAATATTCTGCCTTTGTTTGTGATAGGATAATTGAATTAGTTGATACATGACCCCCAAGTTAACCCAACCTGTCCAGAATATGTTACAAACTTACTAACTACAATGAACTGCATATTTTAGAAACCCACAAAATAATCACACTGCCCTTCAAAGTCCCATTTTTAATGGCTCTCAGACCATGGTTGAAAACAATTTTTCTTCTGCTTATCAGCCTCACCTACTTCTTTCCAGTTCACCCACAAAATACCAAATACATCATGTCATTGACTTAATTGAAATATATTATTGGAAAGTGAGGCTAGCTGGAAATGTATAGCTGTAGGTAAATTTTTGCAACACATTAACAAAATGTTTGCAGCTTAACCTTCCAACATCTTTGTTACGCAATCTGCATGTGGATGAAATAATTTATTTTGTTAAATATAGAATTTCAACTAGATGAGATCCATAAGCAATTTACTTAAGACATAACCCCAATACATAGTTAATTGAATGCACACCCTTGTATAAATGAGATAACAATTCATACTAAGTAACCTACTTTCTAATGTTACTACTTCAGCGGACTCAACTGATTATCATTTATTCCACAATAGCATGTATGAAAATAACCCTAAACTACTTAAGTTTACTCTTTGAAACAAATTCTATCAAGATTTTTTTTTTTATCTGGGACAAAGTTTTGACATTGCATGACAACTTCCACCAATAGTGGGCACAGGATTTCCTTCAAATGTGCCGAGTAAATCAGTAGCTGTCATATGACTTTTTAATAATATATAGCTACCTTCTATTTCACAACTTCTTGATGCATGGAAATTTCTTTTTTGTCTAGAGTTAGTACAACTGTGAGTTTTGATCTTCTGTAAAAATTTATGATGAGAATTGTGAAATAATATGGTAGTGGCCTCTCACAGCTCTAGAAGACACCTTAGAAGTCACACAGTTCAATCACTGGGGCCCAGGGAGCAGGTGTTAATGTCAGTATGTACTTACATTTATGATTAGAGTTGAAATGATCAAATGAAGGCCATTTTGTGCTTAGAACTGGAGGAAACAAACTTGATTTGCTCACCCAGAGAGTATCTTATCACTGGGAAATAAGCTTATTGTGGTACAAGTAAAAATTAAAATGGCTTTTTATTTTTTCTGTTGGGTTTTGTTGTTGTTGTTTTTTCTGAGAGATTTAGGAAAACAAGTCAAACGAAATTGGGTCAAGATTCCCCTGCCTGTAGAGTTTCGTGGGCCTCGTGTGGGAAATCTAGTTGACTTTTACCTATGAAGCTGTCCTGTTAACTCATCCAACAAAATGTGGCAATAGACTTATTTGCTATTTCAATAAAGAAATATCAAGTACTTATATAGTACAGGCTTTTATTTCCCCTGATACAAGTTTTAGGCATATACAAGGAGTTAGAAAAAATTGAGTGGTTGAAAGAATTGGGGGAAAGATACCAGTTGTATATACTACCTAGCCATGGTTGTACAGTTTAGTCCCACCTCTTGCCAAGTTGGCCTCGCAATTAAGTCCTAGCATAATTCATTTTGATGTGATCGTCTACATGTATTAGAATACCGTTTTATTGTGCACAGCTCTGAAACTTGCCCAGAAGTGTATTGAACTTGTAACTTCAACATCAACAGTAAGGCACACTCAACCAGGTGATATTAATAATGAGTGCCCTGATTCCTGAAGAGTTTGGATTTACCCAAATCAAATTGTGCTCTGCATTGTGCTTTCTTCTGATAGATTTAGAGAATGAGGCCATTCATGGCTCTGGAATGCAAGCCAAAGAATCAGCATGTCAGAAGCTAAATTTGTGGATTAGAGTGTATTGAGATTTATTGGCTTTTTTTCCTTTACTCATTTATAAAATAAAGTCTAAGTTACTCTGTTAATTTTGGAGATGGTAAAAATTGGCTTTTATGCAAGAAGACATCGCTCTTTTTGTCCACATTGAACTCTAGAAACTTGAATTCTCTGCATTCCAGTATATCTGGATGACTGACTGTTTCAGTCCCCGTTCTTTCTGGGCACCCAATCAAATACCATTGTTTACTTCAAAAGGCATAAATTTTATTCCTTCAAGTAATGCAAAGGTTTTCCTTACTTGGCCACTCCTAAGCTTCACTTCTTTAAGGGCCGCACAACGTGTTTCTCTATTGATAGTATGCAATATTTAATTTTTCTGGCTTTAGAAGTCCAACACTCATCTCTGCCTTGTTGGCTATACTTTCCCATCCCTACTGTGATAGCCATGATCTGCCTGGGTCACAAGCTTTCTTGTTTCTTCATGTCCCCTATAATTAAAGTAAAACTTAGTCTAAGGTAGGAATGTTATTATCAGATGTTAAACATATTACCTAATTTAACTGATATATGTTTGAGTGCAACTTGGGAAACCCTTGTTTAACAATATAAACCTAGTTTTCCTAAAAATAGAAATTTTGTCCCTAGCAGCTGTTATGAAAGGCATTCTTTCTCTCTTGTCTTGTTCATCAGAAAAAAATCTTGCAGCTGTCAGAAACATGTTCACTTTTGGAGAAACAGTATTGAAAAGTAATTTCGTTTGTTCTTCATTTAGCTAAGTATAAACTTACCATCTTTGACCAGAATTTCTGCTTAGTATTTTTCTTTTTTCATTTTACTGAAGCTATGATGTCACTAAGTGTAGTTCTCATTCTTTTTACAGTTTTGATCCTTTCCTCTGATTTTCTTTAAATTAAAACTCTCTTGCTTCCCTTCTCTGTTCTCCCTCCATTCCCCACATCCCCTACACAAATACCCATGATTTGTGTTAAGAATAGCAGTGATCTGGGTCAAGTTGTCTTTTCCTGCTTTCTAAAATCATGTTTCACAAATCCTTTGTGGAATAATACCAAAAGGGATCACGATCTTTTATTCGGTCATTTTCTGTTAGAGGCAATTTCAGTTTTTAGGAAGAGATAGTGGTCACAAGGCCTCAAGTTAGCATCCACTTCTCTTTAACAATCCCAACAATGTTTGTTTTGTTTCGTTGCATTTTAAATCCCAACAATGTCTGACTCTCAACATGTTTATTAGTGTTTGAGTGTTTTGCAAAAACTTATATCAGAAGTTAAAAGTTCTAGCACTATTTCTATATAGCTTTGCTATTTCTGTGTGATGCATCATAGTAATTATAAGTTGTCTGACCAGTGGCTTTGAATTAATGACGGGTCCGATTTATACAGTAGACAATAATTTCTTTTCACATGTTTTATCTCCTAGCCTAGTTTTGTGCATGGTATTTACTTTCCACTGTAAATTTACCCCTTTGGAATTTAGGTTTGGGCAATAATAGGAACTATTCTATAATCTGGATGAGAAAGGTTAGAAAAAATGAACTGAAAGTAATTTAAGGAATTCTTAAAGATGGGATAAATCAGTTATCAGGAGTTGTGAGTGTGGGGCAAGTTCATGGGCAGGAAGAAGGGAGAATTGTGTTCCTATCAGCAATCTGCAGGTTCACTCCAGCAGCTCAACCCCCAAACATACTTTAATAGCTCTTCTCCCCATCCTGTGAGAGTTGTATCTGAAAATTAGCAGCTTAAAATGAGGAACCATTGTGAATGCAAATATGGTAGTAAGAAAAATTATAATCCCTGTACTTTATAATGTTTTAGCTTATCAACCTGCTTTACTGTGTGCTCCCTTTTTCTCCCCAACACTGAAGGTTGGACAGGTGTCCAAATGTTCCCGTCTTACTGTTGATGGGAACCTGCAGATTGGCAAGAAGAGCGAATGCCTTGCTCCAAGTCGTACAGCAAGTCAACCCATCTGAGACCAAACCATTTCATAACTGCAGACTGCTGAAGGCATTTCTGTACCATAAACTATGACTTAGAGTGTTATTGAATAAAAATTTTGTCAGACCTAATCTAAGAATAATGTAAAACCTACTTATTGTATGCAAAACATTCTTCTGAAGTATTTTGTTTCCACTGTTTAGCCACTGATTTTTTTTTTTAATGCATACTTCGGAAGGTCTCCCCAAATTCCCAAGACTTGTGCATTTTGGGTTTGAGATTAATGAAGCTTTAGTTTTTCCCTGTAAATAAACTTTTAAATAAAGAATATCCCTGTACTACTAAAACAAAGGGAAACCTCAATGCTATTTGTCTTAAAAATATTATTTTTAAAAAGGCTGAGATCAGCAACACATAATCCAAATTTAATGTACTTGTTATATTGAAATGCAGGTTTCTAGAAGGGAATGTGCCAGGTAAACTGACTATTTTAGTTCCCAGGTGCTCATGGTAAAAATGTAGACTTGTTGGCATCTCAAAAAGATAGTACTGTCTCCCACTTATTTAAATTTGTTTTGTTTTGTCTTTTGTTTCACTTTGTTTACACATACCTTTGCCCAGAGAGTTAAGAAAAATAATGAGATGTATTTGTAAAGTTTTGGGTAAACTCTTCATAAAGAGGTGGGATATTTTGGCTATTCCATCAGTACATTATGGGTTGCTAATGAAAAACCCAAACTTCCCTAAATAGTCAAGTAAATTCCACTTTTGGTGATTTGGTTCAGCCACCGCCCATCCTCACGAAGGCCTGTTTGTGTTACAAAATGGCTGACCACACAGGACTTTACAAAAACAGCTCTTAAAAGCAAAACAAAACAAAGAAGACTGAATATTTTTTATTAATAGGTATGGTCATTTTTTTAAAACTTCTATAACAGGTGCTTTAAGAGAAATATTTTTCCAGAAATGGTTTTATAGTAAAAAAGGGGGGGCAGCTTTTGCATTGCGACGTATGGTTGGATAGTCATCTCTGAGTTTCTAAGAAATCATGAAGTGTTCCCTGAAGAAACTCCTAAAACTCCTTGGCAGAAAGAAAAGCATTGGTTTCTAGTTTCTTCATTTTCTCTTGTGTTATATGGTGACCTACCAAGTGGATTCACGTGCATATTAATACTTTGGCTTAAAGGAGAAGATCGAATGATTTCCGATAGTGGGAGTAAAATAATTCACAGACTCTTCATCATGGGGAAATAGAGTAGTACTGACTTTCCATAGAGAAATACCGATTTCACAAGTTAATATTCCTGTCTCTAGGTGACTTTGTCTCTCCTTAGGGTATATTTGCTATTTATTTTGTACCTTTGATTTTTTGCTTTGGGGGATTATTTTTACCTATTGCAGTCCTACTGTATTAAATATCCCATATAATGAAATAATTTAGTAAGGAAAAGATTTTAAAACTCCATAAAATCTGGTTTGGGTTCTTAATATATGGGAGAAACAGTTTAAAGAAAAAGCACTTCACCATGCAGAAGGGAAAGAGATAATCTTAATTATGATGATTTCAATTCAGGATCAACATGTAGTGCTCTGCATACAAGGGAACACTTACTAGCAGTACTTGAAGACTTGTGAGTTGGAATTGCATGTTACTTGAACGACCTAATTAAGCTAAATTTTGGTGCACAGCAGTTGTACATGATTTCATGTTTATGTAGCAAAATGCATTGAAATGTACTAGTATTGAAACATACCTGTAAAGATAGTTGTGGAAATTGTCTATTATATTTTCCTTGTGTGTCTCATTTATTTAGAGCACAAAGTTTTTTTTTTTTAAGTGTTCTAACTGAATAAGGCTAAATGAATACTGTAATTGAAATTATATTTTAAATCTTTGTCATGAGTTTTTAAAAAAACTATTGCAAATTGTATCATTCCTGATTACACAGAACTTTGTGGGTGGTTTTAAATAAATTTTATACTTCTATTTTGCACCTGGTAGTCTAATTTTTCTTTCCTCTTCAAAATAATATTTTAAAACTTTAATATCCAGTACAAATCACACATTTTTAACTATAAAGGACTATAAGATTTAAAATTTGGAGATGTCCAATTGTGTGGGTTATGTTTAACATAAAATCAAGATGGCTACATTTATGGAATCCTTAATAATTTTTTTTTGTTTCTTTGCTTTTGGGGTTTTATTTATTTATTTATTAAAGATTTTATTTATTGGGCGCCTGGGTGGCTCAGTGGGTTAAAGCCTCTGCTTTCGGCTCAGGTCATGATCTCAGGGTCCTGGGATCGAGGCCTGCATCGGGCTCTCTGCTTGTGATCTCTCTCCCTCTGTGAAATAAATAAATAAATAAATCTTAAAAAAAAAAGATTTTATTTATTTATTTGACAGAGAGAGAGAGAAAGATCATAAGTAGGCAGAGAGGCAGGCAGAGGGAGAGGGGGAAGCAGACTCCCTGCTGGACAGAGACCTGGATGCCAGACTGGATCCCAGGACCCTGAGATCATGACCTAAGCCAAAGGCAGAGGCTTAACCCACTGAGCCACCCAGGCGCCCCTGGGTTTTATTTTATTATTATTATTTTTTTAGGTAGGCTCCATGCCAACGTGGGGCTTGAACTTATGACCCTGAGATGGAGAATCACATGCTCCACTGACTGAGCCAGCCAGGTGCCCCTATGGAATCCTTACTATGT
This sequence comes from Ailurus styani, assembly GCA_002007465.1. Lineage (NCBI taxonomy): Eukaryota > Metazoa > Chordata > Mammalia > Carnivora > Ailuridae > Ailurus > Ailurus styani. The sequence goes on along the minus strand of LNAC01000047.1, from coordinate 5,964,963 downwards.
ACCAAAACTTTGCATTTTATATAAATAACTTAACTTCCACAGTGATGCTATTCAGTATGGATGCTTATCAACCCCATTTTACAGATTAATTCTGAAGCTTAAAAGTGGCTAAGATCGTACCCCTAGTAATTGACAGATCTTTAAATCAATTTGGATCTAGACTGACTCATGCTCTCCCTTGGGTTTTTTATTATTTTAATAAATTTAATCCTGAACATAGTATGGTAACAGTATTTTTTTTAATCTTTTTTTTAAAAGATTTTATTTATTCATTTGACACAGAGAGAGAGATCACAAGTAAGCAGAGAGGCAGGCAGAAAGAGAGGAGAGAGGAGGAAGCAGGCTCCCCGCTGAGCAGAGAGCCTGATGTGGGCCTCCATCCCAGGACCCTGGGATCATGACCTGAGCCGAAGGCAGCGGCCTTAACCCATTGAGCCACCCAGGCGCCTGGTAACAGTATTTTAAAGTTGTCATCCTGGGTGCCTGGGTGGCTCAGTGGGTTAAAGCCTCTGCCTTCGGCTCAGGTCATGATCTCAGGGTCCTGGGGTGGAGCCCCACATCAGGCTCTCTGCTCAGCAGGGAGCCTGCTTCTCCCTACTCTTTCTCTGCCTGCCTCTCTGCCTATTTGTGATCTCTCTCTCTGTCAAATAAATAAAATCTTTTAAAAAAATGATTTTTTTTTTGAGAGAGGATGTACATGCGCAAGAGGAGGGGCAGGAGCGGGGGGGAGAGGGAATTCTCAGGCAGAATCCCAGCTACACAAGGAGCTGACATGGGGCTTGATTCCAGGACCCTGAGATCATGAGTTGAGCCGAAAGCAGAGGCTTTAACCCACTGAGCCAAGTGTCAGGCATTTAACTGACTGAGCTACCCAGGTGCTCCACAAAATAGTATCATTTTAGTAGTAATGATGAGGTTTTTTCGCATTAAGTCTTTGAAATTTAGTGTGTATTTTATATATACAGTATATCTCAGTTCAGAAGTTAAATTTTCATATTAAATATTTGATCTGCTTCATCAAATTTACTTGAAAAAGTAGATATGCATACCAGAGTTACTCTAAACATACTTCAAAGTTTTCCAATAATTGAATCAATGATCAATTTTTAAGTTTAAATTGTGGTTAATTAAAATTAAATACAACTGGGATGCCTGGTTTGCTGAGTCTATAGAGCATGCCACTCTTGATCTCGAGGTTCTGAGTTCAAGCCCCGTGTCCAGTGTAGAGCTTACTTTAAAAAAGAAAATTTTTTTATGGGCGCCTGGGTGGCTCAGTGGGTTAATGCCGCTGCCTTCGGCTCAGGTCATGATCCCAGCATCCTGGGATCGAGGCCCGCATCGGGCTCTCTGCTCAGCAGGGAGCCTGCTTCCTCCTCTAAAAGCTCAGTTCCTTTCTTGCACTAGTCTTGTAATCTCTCTCTCTGTGTCAAATGAATAAATAAAAAATCTTTAAAAAAAAAAAAAAAGAAAAAAAATAAAAAAGAAAATTTTTTTAAACTAAATACAACTAAAAGCTCAGTTCCTTTCTTGCACTAGTCACAATCCAAGTACTCAGTAGCCACTTGTGGTTAGTGCCTACTATATCAGATGGCTCAGATTACAACATATTTCCAATAGCCCCCAAAGTTCCCTGGTATACTTTATACTCAAGTTGCCTCCCCAGACAGTTGCTCCTGCCGATGACTGGTCAAATTTCTTTCCTTAGTTTTTTTGCCCTTCTCAGAATGTTATGAAAATAAAATAGCTAGCTTAGACCATTTAGCATAATGCTTTTGAGATTCATCCTTGTTAAGACTGTATTTTCTACTGGGCGCCTGGGTGGCTCAGTGGGTTAAAGCCGCTGCCTTCGGCTCAGGTCATGATCCCAGGGTCCTGGGATCGAGGCCCGCGTCGGGCTCTCTGCTCAGCGGGGAGCCTGCTTCCTCCTCTCTCCTCTCTCTCTGCCTGCCTCTCTGCCTACTTGTAATCTCTCTGTGTCAAATTAATAAATAAAAATTTTAAAAAAAAAAAAAAAACAAGACTGTATTTTCTACTAAAGATAACCTTAAAGCACAATCAGATGGTATCCACACCAGTTTCCCAGCCCTCTGCAATGAAGTTGCTCTCCTTGAACTGTTTCACATATCTGAGCAGAAATGGAATCGATTTTGGGCGCGTGGGTGGCTCAGTGGGTTAAAGCCTCTGCTTTCGGCTCGGGTCATGATCTCAGCGTCCTGGGATCGAGGCCCGCATCGGGCTCTCTGCTCAGCAGGGAGCCTGCTTCCTCCTCTCTCTCTGCCTGCCTCTCTGCCTACTTGTAATCTCTCTCTCTGTGTCAAAGAAATGGAATCGATTTTAATAGTTCACTATATGCCAGCACTGTTCTAAATGCTTCCTTCTAAACCACTGCATGTCTAGTACCCATGTAGCCCTCAGTCAAGAAGTAAGCACAGAAGAGGTAGCTGGCCTGCCCAGCATTACCACAGCTGTTAGGAGAAGGATCCAGATTTGAACCGAGGCAGTCTGGTCCCACAGTCCAACCATCCCTGCCCCATCTCGGGTGATTCAGAATAAAGGAGCTCCTCCGTGAGATGATTTGGTCACTATCTTTCCATTTTGCGATGGCCTTCATCTTTTATGCTCAGGATAATGATATGATAGTGATATGCAATGTTCCTTTCCTTTTGGACCCCTGAAAGGTGGGGTTTCTCTCTCCTTTAACAGAATAATACAAAGTTGTGAGCACACCAAAATTGTCATGACCTAGTGCATAGTATAAAGTCCAAGGGAAATGTTATGTTTTTGTTCTCTTTCTTTGGTTATCACATATTGATTACTTCATGAAAGTGAAACAGCCTAGGCCTTGCTTACCTAGTGTCAGGTTATTAATTCCATATGTTCCTAGGTGAAGAAAGCAGATTTTTTTTTTAAAGATTTTATTTATTTATTTGACACAGAGAGAGAGATCAGATTACAGCTAGGCAGAGAGGCAGGCAGAGAGAGAGGAGGAAGCAGGCTCCCCGCCGAGCAGAGACCCCGATGCGGGCCTCGATCCCAGGACCCTGGGATCATGACCTGAGCCGAAGGCAGCGGCTTTAACCCACTGAGCCACCCAGGCGCCCTGAAGAAAGCAGATTTAATGGCATATGGCCAAGAGGCCTTTCTGCTTCCTGAGGCTGGACTATGCAAAGGTCCCCTGGCAGGCTGTTCGAATCCCCACCCTCCCAGTCACATAGTCACAATTACCAGCGTCAACGAGGCCTACAACACTGTTTTTCTAAACCCAATCTGTGTCTACCTTTGAACCCCATTTGTTCTCAATTATTGACTGCCTTTTCCCTCAGAGAAATCGAAGCCACAGACCAAAAAAAAAAACAAAAACTCTTCTTTTCCCAGCTGTAGATTATCAATCTCCCCCCACCTGCACCCGCCTTCTGCTTTCCATCACAGTGAAGGGAATGTCCTTCCTCCAATCAAAGATGAATCCCTCTGTGTGCACTCTGGTCTCTGTCCCATCCAGCCTTCTTGGGACTTCCAGTTCTTCAGGAGAGAGTTATTTCTTCTCCTGTAACTTCAATCTCAATATTGGATCTGGGTGCCTGGGTGGCTCAGTGGGTTAAGCCTCTGCCTTCGGCTCAGGTCATGATCTCAGGTCAGGGTCCTGGGATCGAGGCCCGCATCTGGCTCTCTGCTCAGCGGGGAGCCTGCTTCTCCCTCTCTCTCTGCCTGCCTCTCTGCCTACTTGTGATCTGATCTCTCTCTGTGTGTCAAATAAAATCTTAAAAAAAATAATAATAAGGATTAACTCAATATAATGTGGAAGGAAAACTGCAAAACCCAAACCTTGAATTACTTCTAAGCAAAGTAAAAACTTTATTAATTTTCCAGTACATTATTCATAAAAATTCTATTTCAGGAGTGACTTGGTGGCAGACGCTTAACTGACTGAGCCACCCAGGCATCCCGATAAGTAAATAAATCTTAAAAAAGAAAGGTGGGTGAGGAGATGGTGAAATAGATAAAGGGGATTAAGAGGCACGGACTAAAGGGTGCCTGGCTGGCTCATTCAATGTAGCGTGTACCTCTTGATCACCGGCTCTTGAGTTCAAACCCCGAACTGGGTGTAGAGATTACTAAAAAATAAATAAACTTTAAAAATAAGAGGTACAGACTCCCAGTTATAAAATTAATAATTCATGAAGATGAAAAATACGGCTAAGGGAAAATAGTAATATTGTCATCAGGTTATAGAGCAACAGCTGGTGGATACGCTTATTGCGGTGAGCACTGTATAATGTATAGAATTGTTGAATCTGTATGGTGTATGCCTGAAACTAATATAACATTGTATGTTAATTATACTTCAATTTAAAAAAAAGAAAAACAATTCCCACATATGCATAAATACTAAAGAAAACTCTTAGTTTATTATAAATTAAGTTACCTATGGCAACATAATTCCAAAAAGAAAAACATAAAGGTGTTTTTTAAAATGTATATCAAATATACATAGTGGAATATCTGAGTGCATTTAAAAATGTTTACATGGTGGTCGTACCTGGCTGCCTGGCTGGCTCAGTCAGTGGAGAGTGTGACTATTGGTCTCGGGGTTGTGAGTTTGAGCCTCGCATCGGGTGTAGAGATAACTAAAAACAAAAACAAAAACCTAAGACAAACAAAAATGTTTACATGTTATAGGGTGAGACTTAAAATTTAGCAACTGTGCTTACTAAGGTCACAGTGACTTCCCCTCTGTCTAGTCTGCCCAACTCTTCCTCATTCTTCAGGTTTAGCTAAAGCCCACCTTCTCAGGACCACCCTTCACTGGAAAGGTGTCCGGATAGTTCTTACAGCACCGTGTTTCACCTACATAGCACATTATATCACAATGGTAACTTAAATATAATCGTTAGGTCGCATTTCCTGTTAAAAAGCTTGGAGTAGGGATGCCTGGGTGGCTCAGTTGATTAAGTGTCTGCCTTAGGCTCAGGTCATGATTTCTGGGTCCTGGGATCGAGCCCCGAGTTGGGCTCCCTGCTAAATAGGGAATCTGCTTCTCCTTCTCCCTCTGCCTGCTGCTTCCCCTGCTTGTGAGCTCTCTCTCTCTCTGTCAAATAAATACATAAAATCTTTAAAAATAAATAAATAAAAAGCTTGGAGTAATGGGACGCCTGGCTGGCTCACTTGGAAGAGCATGAGAGTCTTGATTTCAGAGCAGTGAATCCGAGCCCCGCATTGGGGGTAGAGATTACTTAAAAATAAACTTTAGGGCGCCTGGGTGGCTCAGTGGGTTAAAGCCGCTGCCTTCGGCTCAGGTCATGATCCCAGGGTCCTGGGATCGAGGCCCACATCGGGCTCTCTGCTCAGCAGGGAGCCTGCTTCCTCCTCTCTCTCTGCCTGCCTCTCTGCCTACTTGTGATCTCTCTCTGTGTGTCAAATGAATAAATAAAATCTTAAAAAAAAAAAATAAATAAATAAAAAAATAAAAAAATAAACTTTAAAAAAAGTTGGAGTAAAAATAAGATACTATCACTGATTGGATTCATTGCTGGCTGACAATAAGTTATCACTAATTTAAGCTATCTGTTTAGAGAAATCCTAATGAAAATACCACCAAAGGATATTTTTTTTTTTTAAAGATTTTATTTTATTTATTTGACACACAGAGAGAGATCAGATCACAAGGAGGCAGAGAGGCAGGCAGAGG
>LNAC01000047.1:5944145-5958794 GCA_002007465.1 Ailurus styani | reverse complement strand
TGCTCAGCAGGGAGCCTGCTTCCTCCTCTCCCTGTCTCTCTGCCTACTTGGTTTTTTTTTTTTTAACATTCTTAGTTTATTAATCCTCTCATGAAAAATCTGCACAATCACCACAGATAAAGCCATTGCAGCATCTTTACTCCTTCTGTTGTCCAATCTCCAGCTCACCGCTAGACACTTCATTTCTTTTTGCCAGCACCAACATTGGCTTTTGCAGTCCCCCTGACTTCCTTCATTCTGTTCTTGCGTTGTTTTCGCTGTTTTCTTGACGTCTTTTTCTTCTCATACAGACCATGTCTTGCGAGTCTATGTTTGGGTTCATTTTTCTTTGCATAATCCAAGGAATCATAAATCATGCCAAAGCCAGTTGTCTTGCCACCACCAAAATGGGTTCTGAATCCAAATACAAATATGACATCTGGTGTGGTCTTGTACATTTTGGCTAGTTTTTCCCGAATTTCTGTCTTAGGTACTGTTGCCTTTCCGGGGTGAAGGACATCAGTGACCATCTGTTTCCGCTGAAGTAGTCGGTTGGTCATGAACTTCCTGGTCCGGATAGTTACCGTGTCATTCATGATGGCGCCCGACTCTCTCTGCCTACTTGTAATCTCTCTCTCTGTGTGAAATAAATAAATAAAATCTTAAAAAAAAAAAAAAAACAAGAACATAAAGTTCATGTTGAGGGGTGCTGGGTGGCTCAGTTGGTTAAGCGGCTGCTTTCAGCTCAGGTCATGATCTCAGGTTCCTGGGAATGAGCCATGTGTCTAGCTCCCAGTACAGCGGGAAGCCTGCTTCTCCTTCTCCCTCTGCCCCTGCCAACCTCTTGCTCTCTCTCTCTCTCAAATAAATAAAATCTTTAAAAAAAAAAAAGTTGGGGCGCCTGGGTGGCTCCGTGGGTTAAAACCTCTGCCTTCAGCTCAGGTCTTGGTCTCAGGGTCCTGGGATCGAGGCCCGCATCGGGCTCCCTGCTCAGCGGGGAGCTTGCTTCCTCATCTGTCTCTGCCTGCCTCTCTGCCTACTTGTGATCTGATCTCTCTCTGTGTCAAATAAATAAATACATAAATCTTAAAAAAAAAAAGTTCATATGGAATAGATAAGAATGGCCAAAAAACTACAGGGGCCAGGATAGGGAGAGTAGTTTTGATACTGGTTCTGCATGCCTGGGTGGCTCAGTCAGCTAAGCATCTGCCTTTAGCTCACTTGGTGATCCTGAGGTCGAAGAATCAAGTCCTGCAGGGAGGAGGGATAATATGAGCCCTATGTCAGTTTCTCATGAATAAATAAATAAAATCTTTTAAAAAGGAGGGTACTGATCCTACTCAATATTCAAATAGAAAATATATTTTTAAAGATTTTATTTATTTATTTGACACAGAGAGAGAGAGAGAGAGCGCAAGCAGGGGGTGTGGCAGGCAGAGGGAGAGGGAGAAGCAGACTCCCCACTGAGGAAGGAACACAATGCGGGACTTGATCCCAGGACCCTGGGATCATGACCTGAGCCAAAGGCAGAGGCTTAACCAACTGAGCCACACAGGTGCCCCAAGGTATAAAATATTTTATGACGCTACAATAATTGAAGGAATATATGTGATGAATTATAGATCGGTAGAACAGAACAGAATGTTAAAACAAACTGATCTGAAAGTGTTGAGGTTTGGAACAAACAGTCAAGGAAGAATTCTTTTTTTTTTTTTTTTTTAGATTTTATTTATTTGTCAGTGAGAGACAGCATAAGCAGGGGGAGCGGCAGGCAGAGGGAGAGGGAGAGGCAGGCTGTCCGCTGAGCAGAGAACCCAATATGGGGCTTGAATCCAGGACCTTGGCATCATGACCTGAGCCAAAGGCAGATGTTTAACCAACTGAGCCACCCAGGCATCTCTCTTTTTTTTTTTTTTTTAAGTTTTATTTATTTAAGCAATCTCTACACCCAACGTGGGGCGTGAACTCATCACCCTGAGATCAGGAGTCTCATGCTCCTCCAACTGAGCCAGCCAGGCACCTCAAAAAAGAATTCTTGAGGCATCTGTGGTGCAAAAAGGGTGGTTTTGTTAGAGCACAGGGACAGGACCAGTTGGCAGAAAGAGCTGTGCGTGGGTCCTGAGGAGTAGCTGATTATGTGCTTTCAAGTTCGGAGGGGGTTAGGGATCGTGTAAGTCTCTAAGGAATTTGGAAACAAGGTTTCTAGAACCCTGAGGAGCTGACTGTTTTTAGGAAAAGGTCATTTATTACTGTCTAGTAGAATCTTAGTCCTGAGACCCTTCAGATGTATTTCAGTGGGCCATATGCTTGGAGGATGAGTGCTAACATATATCTTTGGGGAGTAGGGAGTAGAGATAAAAGAAGTTTCCAAAGGGATTTTTTACAGGATCTTGGATGTCAGACTAATGTGAAGCTGAGGTTGCCTTTTGCCTCCAGCAATGTGTTAACATCAAGGCAGGTAAGCTCATTGAGGAAGCTTGTCTCAACTACTTGCCAATAGGCTCAAAGTTCTAAAGAAGTTCAGTTCTTTTTCTTTTGCCTTTGTTCTCCACATCACAAACCTAAATACCTATGGACTCCTGCTATATTTTAAGGGTGGCATTTCAAATCACTGAGGAAATAAAGGATTATTCAATTAATAGTTAGAATAACTGGGAAGCCATCTATATAAACAGATTCTTACCTCACTCTTTTCCTTAGGATAAATTCTAAATGGATTGAAAACTTAAAAAAAAATTAAATAAAAATTCTAGAAAAAACAATTGTAGAATTTATTTTTTTTTTAATCTTTTTTTTTAAAGATTTTATTTATTCATTTGACATAGAGAGAGAGATTACAAGTAGGCAGAGAGGCAGGCAGAGAGAGAGGAGAGAGGAGGAAGCAGGCTCCCCGCTGAGCAGAGAGCCTGATGTGGGCTTCGATCCCAGGACCCTGGGATCATGACCTGAGCCAAAGGCAGCGGCTTTAACCCACTGAGCCACCCAGGCACCCTAGAATTTATTTTTTTATAATCAGAGTGGGAAAGTCCTTCCCCCCCCCCAGAAATTCAGGGGAAACAGAAGAAAAATTCTATAAATTTTATTATATAAAAATAAAAACTTCTGCACAGTAAAACACTCCAAAATCCAAGTAAAAAATAATCAAAACAAAAATTAACATAAAATATTTTAGGTGACATGACAAAGGATTGAGATAATGAGCTCCCAAAAATGAACAGGTAAAGGATCTGTGTCCAAACAGAAAAAGAACAAAAGAAATGAATACTGGTTACTAGAAAAGGAACTGTTAAGTGTTTCTTACACCTATGAAAAGATAACCTCACTCATACTGAGAGAAATACTAACCCAAACTATACCAGGCTACGAGAGGGGGCCATCACCCGCTTTCCTCCCTCTTTGTGCATTGAGAGCTGGTATCTGTTCTTCCATCTCATTCAAACTGAGCTGACATTATCCCCTTCCTTACATTGGAGGTGTGAGCTATTAATGAAAGCAGGCCAGGCGGCTCCTGGAGAGGCTGCGAGTAAAGAACTCTAGGGCCAGATGTGTGAGTCAAGAGATCACCTAGGACAGGCCAGGATCAGATGAATCCAGCCTCAGAGGCCATTTGACTACAAGCAAATTAGAGACCTTAAGCCATCACCATCTGAGCTCCAACATCCCACAGAGCCAACAGAAATGAAGAAGTTATTTTAAGCCACTATATTTTGTGACGGTTTATTACACAAAAATAGATAATAGAAGCAGTGCTATTCACCTATGATCAGGCTTAAAAGTTTGAAAATATATTATTTGGCAAGTGTAGGGGGAAATAGATGCTCTCATACATTGCTGGTAGGAATGTAAACTGGAATAAACTTACGGGAGTCAAGTTGGCCACATGCATTAAAATTGTAAATTCACAAGGTCTGTGACCAAGCAATCCTACCTCTAGAACCGTATTCTACTGATATAATTTTACAAGAGAGAAACGACCCAAATCTGAGGTTGTTTATTGCAGCACTGCTTGAGTGCAAAAGATAATAAACCCCCTACATAGGGGTGCGTGGGTGGTTCATTCGGTTAAGTGTCTGCCTTTGGCTCAGGTCATGATCTCAGGGTCCTGGGATTAAGCCCTGCATCAGATTCCCAGCTCAGAGGGCAGCCTGTTTCTCCTCCCTCTGGTGCTTCCCCTGCTTGTGCTTGCTCTCTCTCTTTCTTTGTCAAATAAATAAATAAAATCTTAAAAAAAAAAAAAAAAAAAACACAGGGACACCTGGGTGGCTCAGTTGGTTAAGCAGCTGCCTTTGGCTCAGGTCATGATCCCAGCGTCTTGGGATCGAGTCCCACATGGGGCTCCTTGCTCAGCAGGGAGCCTGCTTCTCCCTTTGCCTCTGCCCGCTTGTGCTCTCTCTCTCTGACAAATAAATAAATAAAATCTTTTTAAAAATTAAAAAAAAAAAAAACCCTACATAGGGGTGCCTCTCTGGCTCAGTTGGGAGAACATGTGACTCTTAATCTCTGGGTAGTGAGGTCAAGCCCCACTTTGGGTGTAGAGCCTACTTTAAATAAATAAATAAATACTCCTTTCCATTAAAAAAAAAAAGATATTATGGGTACCTGGGTGGCTCAGTCGGTTGGGTGTCTGCCTTCAGCTTGGTCGTGATCTCCAGGTCCTGGGATTGAGCCCCGCATCCCGCTCCCTGCTGAGCAGGGAGTCTGCTTCTCCCTCTCTCTCTGCCTCTCCCCCCTCACTCATGCCCATACTCTCTCTCAAATGAATAAATAGAATCTTAAAAAAAAAAGATATTTTAAGATTTTACTGTTAAGTAATCTCTACACCCATCATGGGCCTCAAGCTAAAACCCCATGATTAAGAGTTGCACACCCTACTGACTAAGCTAGCCAGGCACCCCATAAAAAAAAGAAAGATTTTTTTAAAAGATTTATTTATTTATCTTAGAGAGAGTGTGTGTGCACACACACAAGCCAGTGTGGGCAGGGGCAAAGGGAGAGAATCCTCAGGCAGGCTCCCAGGACCCATGAGATCATGACCTGAGCCAAAACCATGAGTTGGACACTCAAGCAACTGAGTCACCCAAACATCGCCCAGAAAAAGATTTTTTAAAAAATGGCCTACATAATTGTACATTGGGGATTGAGTAAACATATTATGGTAATTCATACAAAAATATTATTTGGCTGGCAAAAAGAATGGGGACACACTTTACATTATGATATAGAACAATTTAGAAGATATATTATTTGAAATGCAAGATATAAAATTTGTGTAAAAATGGGGAGAGAAGAAGGGGCGCCTGTTTGGCTCAGTCACTAGAGCATGTGACTCTTGACCTAAGGGTCATAAGTTCTAGCCCCACGTTGGGTGTAGAGATGACTTAAAAAAAAAAAGATTAAGAAGAACATTACAGGGGTGCCTGGGTGACTCAGTTGGCTAAGCATCTGACCCTGGGATTTGGCTCAGATCCTGATCTCATGGCTCATGAAATCGAGCCCTGTGTTGGGCTCCAAACTCAGGGGGAGTCTTCTTGGATAGTGTCTCCTTCTGCCCCTTCACCCACTCTCTCTCAAATAAAGAAATAAATCTGGAGAAGAAGAGGAGGAGGAGGAGGAGGATGAAGAGGAGGAAGAAGAAGAAGTAGAAGAAGGAGAAGGAGGAGGAAAAGAAGAAGAAAAGACAACTACAGACCAATATATATGCAAAAATTCTAAACAAAATAGTAGCAAATCAAACCCAGCAGCATATTAAAAAGATTACATACCATAACCAAGTGAGATTTATCCCAGGAATGGAAGGATAGACCAATATACCAAACCAATCTAATATACCATGTTAATACAGTGTAGTAAAAATCCACATGATCTTTTCAGTTGTTGGAGGAAAACCGTTTGACAACATGTAAATCCTTTCATGATAAAAACTGTCAGTAAACTAGGAATAGAAGAGAACCTTCTTTTTCTCTTTTTTAAGTGGGACTTGAACTCATGACCCTGAGATGAAGACCTGAGCTGAGATCAAGTTTAACTGACTGAACCACCCAGATGTTTCTAGGAATAGAAGAGAACCTTCTTTTTTTTTTTTCTTTTTTTTTTCTTGTTTTGTTTTTTTTTTATTTATTTGACAGAGAGAGACACACTGAGAGAGGGAACAGCAGCAGGGGGCGTGGGAGAGAGAGAAGCAGCCTTTCCTGCAGAGCAGGGAGCCCGAAGCCAGGACCCTGGGATCATGATGTTACTATTTTTTTTTTAATTTTTAAAAATTTTTTTAAAGATTTTATTTATTTATTTGACAGAGAGAGAGAGAGATCACAAGTAGGCAGAGAAGCAGGCAGAGAGAGAGGAGGAAGCAGGCTCCCCGCTGAGCAGGGAGCCCGATGTGGGCCTCGATCCCAGGACCCTGAGATCATGACCTGAGCCGAAGGCAGAGGCTTTAACCCACTGAGCCACCCAGGCATCCCGATGTTACTATTTTTTTAAGATTTATTTATTTATTTAATAAGAGAGAGAGATGGGATTCCTGGGTGTCTCAGACAGTTACATGTCTGTCTTGGACTCAGGTCATGATCTCAGGGTCCTGGGATAGAGTCCCACATTGGGTTCCTTGCTCAGTGGTGAGCCTGCTTCTCTTTCTGCCTGCCACTCTCCCTGCACGTGCTCTCTTTCTCTCTCTGACAAATAAAATAAAATAAAATATTTATTTATTTATTTATTTGTGAGAGAGGGAACACAAGCAGGGGGAGTGGGAGAGGGCGATATAGGCTCCCCGTGGAGCAAGCCCAATGTGTAGCTCAATTCCAGGACCCTGGGACCATGACCCGAGTCGAAGGCAGATGGTTAATGATTGAGTCACCCAGTTGCCCCCTCCTGCAAAATCTTTTAAAAAGTACATAATATATATAGAGAGAGACTCCCTACTGAGTGCAGAACCAGACGGGGGCTTCATCCAATGACCCTGAGATCACAACCTGAGCTGAAACCAAGAGTTAGACACTTAACCGACAACACCATCAAGGTGCCCCTAAACTGATTATTTTTAAGAAACATAAGACTCAAGGAGTTTTCTTTTTTTGCCTCCCCTCAACTGCCTAAAAGAATTTAGATCGAGGACCTGTTCCAGGAAGGGAGCTGTCACCATAGATAACTTCATTTTTTTAAAAATTTTGTTTTTAAGTAATCTCTATTTCTAATGTGGGGCTACGACCCTGAGATCAAGCATCCCATGATCTACCAACTGAGCCAACCGGGTGTCCCTTTTACTATTATTTATTTGTTTATTTTATTTTATTTTATTTTTTAAAGATTTTATTTATTTGAGAGAGGGTATGTGAGCACAAGCAGGGGAGGGGCAGAGGGAGAGCAAACTCCTCACTGAGCAGGGAGCCCGATGTGGGGCTCAATCCCAGGACCCTGGGATCATGACCGGAGCTGAAGGCAGATGCTTAGTGACTGAGTCACCCAGGCTCCCCTATTATTTTTTTTAGTTATCTCTTTACCCAATGTGGGACTTGAACTCCTGATCCCAAAATCAAGTGGTGCATGTTCCACCCATTAAGCCATCCAGGCACCCCCAGATAACTGTAGTTTAATATGAACTAGGTATGTTAGACAGGAAGGAACCTAGCAACGCCTTTTTGATCTCTATGTCCCATTGTTTCTGGATGGCTCAGCAAACATTTATTTACCAATTATTTATTCTTTCTATTCTTCCTATAAATTACCTCCCTTCCTTTTCAATCCCCTGACCCTTATCTTCTTCTCCTTAGTCCAGAATGACACATATACCTCATTTTGCTTGACTATCTTTGGAATCTTTCATGTTTATGTAGATGTCCCAATATATGTAATTAAATTAAATTTGACTTTTATCCTGTTAATCTGTCTCATCTTCGTCTAATTCTTAGGCCAGAGAGAATAATCTTAAAGTGTAGCAGAAAAATTTTCCTCCCAAACAAAAATAACAATGGAAAAAATAGATAAGTTCAACTTCAAGAAAAATCAGTGTTTTACATGAAATAAAACTATCAGTAAAGTGGAAAGATCAACCACAGAATGCGAGAAAATATCTGCAAATCATATCTCTGACAAAGATTTAGTATGTAGTTGGGATACCTGGGTGGCCCAGGTGGTTAAGCATCTGCCTGTAGCTCAGGTCATGATCCAGGGGTCCTGGGATTGAGCCCTGCATTGGGCTCCCTGCTCAGCAGGGAATCTGCTCCTCCCTCTTTTTCTCCCTCTGTGTGCTTGTTTATTGTTTCTCCCTCTCCCAAATAAATAAATAAATAAATAAACCTTTAAAAAAATAAAATGGGGGAAGGTAATGGTTGCACAACACTGAATATGCTTAATGCTGCTGTATCGTACACTTCTAGAAATGGTTAAAATGATAAATTTTATGTTACATATTTTTTTATTGTACACAAGAAAAAAATCACCTAATAGGCAGGGGGAACCAAAGGACATGAATAGACATTTCTGCATGGGAGATATGCAAATGGTCAATAAGATAACTTCGTTAGTCACTAGCCATACTAACCAAATCCATTTCATACACAGGATAGCTATAACAACTTTTTTTTAAGATTTTGTTTATTTATTTGAGACGGAGAGAGAGATCACAAGTAGGCAGATAGGCAGGCAGAGAGAGAGGAGGAAGCAGGCTCCCTGCTGAGCAGGCAGCCCTGTGAGGGGCTCGATCCCAGGACCCTGGGATCATGACCTGAGCCGAAGGCAGAGGCTTTAACCCACTGAGCCACCCAGGCGCCCAACAACTTTTTTTTTTTTTTTTAAGATTTTATTTATTTTATTTGACACACAGAGAGAGATTACAAGTAGGCAGACAGGCAGGCAGAGACAGGGAAAGGAGGAAGCAGGCTCCCTGCTGAGCAGTGAGCCCGATGTGGGCCTCGATCCCAGGATGCTGAGATCATGACCTGAGCCGAAGGCAGAGGCTTTAACCCACTGAGCCACCCAGGCGCCCCCAACAACTTTTTTTTGTTTGTTTTAAAAGATTTATTTATTTTAGAGAGAGAGCGGGAAAGAGAGCAGATGTGCATGTGCAGGAGTGGGGTGAGGGCAGAGGGAGAGACTTCAAGCAGACTTCGGCTGAGCAGGGAGCTTTTTGGGGCCTGATCTCTTCACCTACGAGATTGTGATCTGAGCCAAAACCAAGAGTCTGATACTTAACCGACTTAGCAACCCAGGTGCTCCTATAAGAACTTTTAATTTTTTTTTTAATCTGTGGATAATTTTTTTTCTTCTTCTTTTTTTTTAATGATTTGAGCCAAAGGGAGAGACTTAATGACTGAGCCACCCAGGTGCCCATCACAACAACTTCTAAAAAATAAAGTTAGAGGGCGCCAAGGTGGCTCAGTGGGTTAAAGCCTGTGCCTTCAGCTCAGGTCATGATCTCAGGGTCCTGGGATCCAGGCCTGCATCAGGCTCCCTGCTCAGCAGGGAGCCTACTTCCTCCTCTCTCTCAGCCTACTTGTGATCTCTCTTTGTCAAATAAATAAATAAAATATTTTTTTAAAAAGTTAGAGCTGAGGAGGATGTGGTGTATTGCACGTGGTAATTAAATTAGTGTGTCCACTGTGAAAAAAGTTTGGCAATTTCTCAAAATTTAAGTATGAAGGTGCCATGTGACCCAGAATTCCACTCCTGTGATATACCTAAGAGAATTGAAAACAAGAGTTCACAAAGAACCTGTATGTGAATATTCACAGCCCCATTATTCATAACACCCAAATGTGAAGACAACCTAAGTAATCAACTTAGGACAAATGGATAAATAAATTGGTATTATCCATTTAAAGGATTAGTTTTAGCCATAAAATGTAATTAAGTGTAGATACTTGCTTCATGAACTTTGCAAACAATAGTTAAGTTAAAGAAGCTGTAGAAGAGGGAGCCTGGGTGGCTCAGTGGGTTAAAGCCTCTGCCTTCGGCTCAGGTCATGATCTCAGGGTCCTGGGATCGAGGCCCGCATCGGGCTCCCTGCTCAGCGGGGAGCCTGTTTCCTCCTCTCTCCTCTCTCTCTGCCTGCCTTTCTGCCTACTTGTACTTTCTCTCTGTCAAATAAATAAATAAAATCTTAAAAAAAAAAAAAGAAGCTGTAGAAGAAACTTTTAGGTAAACAGGCATGAGCGATGGAATATAGAAAGGCCCACAGGACCACCTGACTGAATACAGAGAGCCCATGCTCGGACCCACCTCAAAATATCCATAGGTCCTAACCGGTCAACGGGCTGCTTCACAACTAGTCACAGTTACCAAAAAAGGGAGAATTCCACCCGGGGCCATACTCCTCTTCCCCCTTTACAAACAGCCCCCACCCACTGCCTCCCTGGTAGATAGCCTTTCCTCCGCTGTCCTGCCGGGGGCTCCCTCGCGGTGTGTCCACTAAACTTTGACCTCCTTTGTTCTGGCTCAGGTGGGTTCTTTCACCACCTGCGCCACTGGCTTCCACCTGAAGGGGTCGCTCCACATTTGGGGTCGATCAGATCCAGAGTTACCCCATTTAGACACCCCAGAAACCAGACACAAAAGACCATATATTATATAATTCTATTACTCTGAGGTATCTAGGGCATTCAAATCCATAGAGACAAAGCCGATTAGTGGCTGTAAAGGGACGGCGGGAGCAGGCATGAAGGAGTGACTGCTTAATGGGTAGGGATTTCTTCTAAGGGTTGAGGTGCTGATGGTTGCAGAACCTTATGATTCTACAAAGGCCACTGGAAAAAATAAAAAATAAAGGTCACTGAATTGTACAAAATACTTAAAACAGTGAATTAGATGGTATCCCAATTAAGAAAAAAAACAACTTAGGAAGATGGTACAGGATATACTCATTCTTCCAAGTACTTGAACCAGAAAAAAACACAGACAGCGCGAAAAAACACAAAATGGCGGCGGGCTGATCGGACCACGTGACCGCCCGTTCTTCCCTGCCCACCCTCCGAAAAGTCCTTTCTTCAGAGCGGGCGCGGAGACACTGGCGGCTCATTGTTATGGGAAGCCCAGGTAACTCTTCGCAAAGCGCGCTCTAGCCCTAGCGGCGTAGTGAGAGCGCCGAGCGTCTGGAAGGCGCGCCGGGGTGCGCGCACGTAGAACGTAGACTCGTAAGCGCCGTTCCTCGCAGAGACGCGGCGGGGGGGGGGAGGCGTGGAGGAAGAGGGGGAAGTTGGCGCATGCGCCGAGCGCTGACGGGTTTGAAATGGCCTCGGTGTTAGCCGGGACTCGATTCAGGTGAAGGTCTGGTCTTCGCGGTTGGAGCAGCGGGCGGCGGAGCCGGGGTCCTGACGTCTTAGCGGATCCGCCGAAGGGCCGGGAGCGACCGTTTGGGTAGCACGGCGTCCGCAGGCCGGCGACGGTGGGGCTCTCGTGGGACTGGGGCGGGAGGGACATGGTCCCTTTTGTGCGGGTCGGAGCAGGCCCCGCGCGGCAGCCCCTCCCCCACCGCCTCGTTTTTTCGGTCCCCCTCCCCCCTCCGCGGTTCTTCGGGTACCCCTAGCGCCCCTCAGCCGCGGCTTGGCGGGTCCAGAGGCGCTGCCGGGCGCCATCCCTCACTTCGGAGCCGCTGAGCTTGAGCTTCCCGGCCTCCGGCCCAGGGCGGCGGGTGGCTGGCGGCGGCGCGGGTTTGGGGGGACAGAGGCTCTCGGCCCAGCCTGGGGGTTAAGGGGACCAGGGCTTTCGGGAGTTCTCTCTTGGCGCTTCGCCCAGTCTCGTGAGACGGAGGATTCCGCCTTCTCTGGTCTGCGTCCCGCGAGGAGCTGGGGCTGGGGGAGGATGGATGGCAGAGCTCCGGCCCCTCCGAGTCGCGGCGGGAAGGAGGGGGTCCGCGGGGCTTAGATCTTCGCCTTTTCTGGCTTGATTTTGGGGGGAGCGGCCTTAGCGAAGGTTCTTGAGGGGGCATCCGTTATTTCAACCGTTTTTCCCCTCGAGGAAGGGGAGAGAGACACGGAGCCCCTCGGCCCTCGCAACCCGAGAAATTAAGATGTTCCTTATTTAAATGATAGTCGTGAATACCTTTATTCAGTGTCTCGTCCCAATTTCCGTTATTGATTCCACCACTTCCAGTCCCCAACTGATTGCCAAAAGAAACACGCAGGCTCTGTTGTCTTTGAACCTGAAGCTGTGTACTTATTAAGAATTGGGTAGGTAACAGCACATGGTTTTCTGTTTAAATGTGACAGTTTGTAGTCAGGGAAAGAAGT
Organism: Ailurus styani; assembly: GCA_002007465.1. Lineage (NCBI taxonomy): Eukaryota > Metazoa > Chordata > Mammalia > Carnivora > Ailuridae > Ailurus > Ailurus styani. Next base: position 5,946,600 of record LNAC01000047.1, on the reverse strand, counting down.
GCCTTCCTTGTGAGTCTACCCCTTAATGTCATATGTTGAAATTTGGGGCTTTTGGTGAGCTACTTGATGGAGAATGTTTTTGCTGCATCTCAGACGTTCATGTATATCTTGTTATTTATACTAGGATCTAGGAAGATGTCTTTGACAACCATTCTTTAAGAATACTTTTATGATATTTATAGTTTGAACTTTAAAATGTGGATTCTTTTTCTTAATAGATCGCTGCTGTAGAGGACAAACAAGTGAAGGTGTTTTTCCCTCTTTCATCATGGCTCAGTTTGGAGGACAGAAGAATCCGCCATGGGCTACTCAGTTTACAGCCACTGCGGTATCTCAGCCAGGTCAGGCCACTGAACACATGTACTGTAAACTTGGGGGTTGGGGGCAGACATGTTTTATCTATCTGAATTAGGCTGTGTGTGGTATTGTAAAAAGTTCCTTAATGACGTATCTTTTATTTGTGAAGCTTTTAGAAATTGATCATCTAGGGCGCCTGGGTGGCTCAGTGGGTTAAAGCCTCTGCTTTCGGCTCAGGTCATGATCTCAGGGTCCTGGGATCGAGGCCCGCATCGGGCTCTCTGCTCAGCAGGGAGCCTGCTTCCCCCTCTTTCTCTCTGCCTGCCTCTCTGCTTCCTTGTGATCTCTCTCCCTCTGTGAAATAAATAAATAAAATCTTTAAAAAAAAAAAATTGATCATCTAGCACAAAATGTGTTTTACACTGCAGTTTGGATAGTTTTATATGGTTTTTCAAACATTTACTTGGTTAACTTTTATTTGATTTAATTAGGTTAGCAGCCACTCATTGATTAGAGGTTATCTCATTTGGCACATTAAGATGTCAGTATGGACATGCTATATTTAAGAATAAATGTGTTAAAATTTTATATTTTGTGAAAAATTATATATGACTGGTTTTTAGTTGTTGGAGTTTAAAGTGGAAAACCCAGTTCTAAAGAATTTATCAAGCAAAAGAGAAAGATAAATAGCTATAAAAGAGCAAATGAATATTGATGTTTTCAAAATAAGGTCAACAGATAATGTCATTGAAAATGTTTTAATAAGCTGCTTCCGTTTGCTTCTTAGGAAAAAAATTTTTTTTCTTTTTTTTTTTTTTTAACCATTTGACTTAAGGTTTGAATCTTAAGTAAGTTTCCCAAGGATTCTACAGAATGAATTTCAGTTTCTTTGGGTACCCAGAAAAGTTGCAGCTTTTTCTGTTAATTTGAGTATATTTTTTATTTATGACATCTTCTTTTTAAAGATTTTATTTTATTTATTTATTTGACAGAGAGAGAGACAGAAAGGGAATACAAGCAGAGGGAGTGGGAGAGGGAGACACAGGCTCCCTGCCGAGCAGGGACCCCAATGCGGGGCTTGATCCCAGGACCCTGGGATCATGACCTGAGCCGAAGGCAGACGCTCAATGACCGAGCCACCCAGGCGCCCCTATTTATGACATCTCTAATACCGGTTCTTTCCTGCCTTTCACTTACTTAAAATATCTATTTTAGTAATCAGGGGCAGTTACAGAGACACTATGATCTTCTGACTTGGATGTTCTAAAATTTGATGGATATGATTATCTTGTTATGTAGGGGACCTTTCTCCTTAAAGGAATACTGTGGAGTTTTTATTTTAGTTACTCTTCATTTGAGGGGTTAAATGATCAGTTCCTGCAGGCAACTGAAGAGAATATGAAATAATAGTTATAGATTGTATCTAATTCAGATCCAGGTGGTATTTTATGTTAAATAATGGGGACTCTGGTGTTGACTTGGTTTTGTCGAAACGGGAATTGTCAGCAGTTACCCTGTGTCCAGAAGCAAGTGCTATGACTTGTGTTTTGGTCAATAAAACACCTGGCTTTTTCTACATATAATTTGTTTTGTTTAATTATAAACAAGGTCAGGAACATAATATTCTGAGCGACATTTGTTTTTGAAGGATTTTATTTATTTATTTGATAGAGCAAGAGAGAGCAGGAGCGAGGAGGAGAGGAAAAAGCAGGCTCCCCACCGAGCAGGGAGCCTGATGAGCCTGAGTGGGGCTTGATCCCAGGACCCTGGGATTGAGACCTGAGCCGAAGGCAGATGCTTAACCAACTGAGCCACCCAGGCACTTCTATAATTTGTTTTAAATTGATACGTGTATTGTTCCAGTTAAATAGCTCTTCAAGTGGAATCCTGTTGTCTGTAGCTCTTAACATTTGTATTGTGGGGGGCCTAGAAGGCTCAGTTGGTTGGGTGACTGCTCAGTGATCTCAGGGTCCTGGAATAAAGCCTGTGTAGGGCTCTCTGCTCAGCAGGGAGCCTGCTTCTCCCTCTTCTCCCCACTGGTGTTCTCTTGCTATCTCTGTCTCTCTCTCAAATAGGTAAAATATTTTAAAAAAATTTTTTTTGTAGTTATTTAAATTCATTTTATGCTTTTTTTTTTTTTTTTTTTTTTTTTTTTTTA
>LNAC01000047.1:5887651-5939602 GCA_002007465.1 Ailurus styani | reverse complement strand
GACCCTGGGATCATGACCTGAGCCGAAGGCAGCGGCTTTAACCCACTGAGCCACCCAGGCGCCCGGCATTTGTGTTTGTATATAATCATAATAATATTGAAGTATGGGGAGTGAGTGTATCTCACCTATTTTTTTTTTATCATTTGTAAAATGACTGCATTCTGGCCATAGAGAAAACATGAACTACTTTAGGAGTTAAAACTGCAGTTATAATGTGCTTTTCAACAGTTCAATAGCTTCGACTGAAGCTAAAAACAATGCAGTTGTTTTAAATATGACTCCATTTTTCCTGCCTCTTTTATTTTTTATTTTTTTAAAGATTTTATTTATTTATTTCACAGAGGGAGAGAGATCACAGGAGGCAGAGAGGCAGGCAGAGAGAGAGGGGGAAGCAGGCTCCCTGCTGAGCAGGGAGCCCGATGCGGGCCTCGATCCCAGGACCCTGAGATCATGACCTGAGCCGAAGGCAGAGGCTTTAACCCACTGAGCCACCCAGGCGCCCTTTCCTGCCTCTTTATTCTGTCATCTTTTAAAACCAGTCTTTTGAATCAGCATCTCAGATTGTTAAATTCCAAAATTCATGATCTTTTTCAAACAAATAGTACCTGATATACTATGTGTACCTCACTTACATTGGTTATCCTTTAATGGACTTGAATGTTTACAACTCATTTAGTAGGAAAAGATTGCTACCGGTATTGGTTTAAGCCTGTTTAAACACTGCTTGTGCTATGTAGTAGCAAATGGTCTCTAAAACATTTTTGTAAGAGTAAAAAAAACACACAAAGTCTTTTAAGGCTCACTGTTAATACGTACTTTTTCCCCTCATCTTCTGAGTATGCCTTACTTGTGCTCTTATCCACTGACAGCTGCATTAACATAAACTACAGGGGTGCTTGGGTTGCTCTGTTATGGGCCTGTCTAAGCACCTGCCTTCAGCTCAGGTCATGATCCCAGGGTCTTAGATCGAGCCCCGCATTGGGTTCCCTGCTTAGTGGTAGGGAGCCTACTTCTCCCTCTGCCACTCCCCCGCTAGTGTTTTCTCTCTGAGTCTCAAATAAATAAATAAAATCTTAAAAAAAAAAAATCAAACTGCAAAGCACTGAGTGCCTCATCTCTCTATCCTAACTTTTCTCTTTTTTTCCTCCGTATCCTAACTTGAGCATGCAGGTTTGAGGTTTTGTACTTTATTTCAGGATGAGTCATCTTAGTAAAGATAGAGGAGCACCAAGGTTTAAAGGTAATAAGAATTTTTAAAACAGTGAGTTTGGATAAGATTAAGGGACAACAGGAAAGGGACAGGCTTGTGTTTATTCTCTCTTTTGTGTTTTAAGGGTGTGTTCACTGGTTGATAATCAGTAAAAACTGCTAGTATGTTATGAGTGTGTTTCAGTCACATGCAACTGATTTTACATTCTAGAAAATGATAAGTAATTTACATTTGTCCTTAAAGGTTTAAGAAAACTTTGGAGCGCCTGGATGGATCAGTTGTTAAGCATCTGCCTTTGGCTCAGGTCGTGATCCCAGGGTCCTGGGATCGAGCCCCGAATGAGGATCCCTCCTCAGTGGAGAGCCTGCTTTTCCCTCTCCCACTCCTCCTGCCTGTGTTCCTTCTCTTGCTGTGTCTCTCTCTGTCAAATAAATAAAATCTTTAAAAAAAGGTTAAAGAAAAATTAGTCCTTTAAGTTTATTTGTTGACCTGGTAGCCTGTGGTGGTCATCTAGGGTTCATTTCATAGGTTTGTCTCTGGAAGTATTAATACAGTGATAAGCATATCTCTTTCAGAAGGGTCACAAGACCTTCAGCAATCATATTGAATTAGGTAGAGATAAATGAACAGACTATTCTGTTGTGGATAATTGGAAAAGATGTCTAATCGACAAGTATTTGGCCACTTAGGTGGAGAGAGAGATTAAATCAGGGATTGATACCTTTATAATTGGCAAGTTATAGAATTATCTTGGAGAATACTGTTTATAATTCACAAGAGTGGAGAATACTACTTACAAATACTCAAGGATAGTTTCTCAGATAACCACAAAAAAGGAGTATTAATGATGGAATATACTTTATTGAGAGTAAAGTCTAAAATATGAATGATTTTTATTTTATTTATTTGACAGAGAGCATGCACAAGCAGGGGGAACAGCAGAGGGGGAGGGAGAAACACTCCCTGCTGAGCAGGGAGCCCTATGCGGGCCTCGATCCCAGGACCCTGAGATCATGTCCTGAGCAGAAGGTAGATGCTCAACTATCTGAGCCACCCAGGTGCTCCTAAAATATGAATGATTTTAAAAAGATTGTATTGCAGATACAGAAAACGTGCACAGTGGTTTCTCAAAATTTGAATTAACTAGCTAGTGGTATGACACATCTAATAGAATGTAAATTTCCTCCCTATAAATTTCTAGCAGTTGAACCCTTCATTATCAACAGGTGACCCTTGAAGAGCATGGGTTTGAACTGTGTGAGTCCTACTTTGATGCAGATTTTTTTGGGAGGTGGGGATAAGTACTCTCCTATAAATGTAACTTCCTTATGGTTTTCTTTCCTCTAGCTTACTTTAAGAATACAGTATATAGGGGCTCCTAGGTGGCTCAGTTGGTTAAGTGTCGACTCTTGATCTCAACTCACGGTTGTGATCATCAGTCTCAGGGTTGTGAGTTCAAACCCTTTATTGGGCCCCGTGCTGAGCGTGGAGCCTACTTTAAAAAAAAATGTTATATAATGTTATATTATACATATAATGTACAAAATATGTTAACTGTTGATGTTACTGGTAAGGTTTTCGCTCAACAGCTGGCTGTTAGTAGGTTTTTGTTTTGTTTTGTTTTTTAAGATTTTATTTATTTGTCAGAGCTCACAAGCAGGGTGAGCAGCAGGCCGAGTATACAGAGCACACAGAGGGAGAAGCAGGCTCCTTACTGAGCAAGGAGCCAGACATGGCATTCAGTCCCAGAGCCCCAGGATCATGACCCGAGCTGAAGACAGACACTTAACTGACTGAGCCACCGAGGTGTCCCTGTTAGTAGTTTTTTGTTTGTAGTTTGTTTTTAAAGATTTTATTTATTTGGGGCACCTGAGTAGCTCAGTCAGTTAAGCAGGGAACTCGATCTGGGCCCAGGTCTTGATCTCAGGGTTGTGAGTTCAAGCCCCACATTGGGCACTCCAGCTGGGTGTGAAGCCTACTTAAAATAAAAATAAAAATTTTTTTAAATGATTTTCTTTTTAGAAAAGGGGGGGGTGTAAGCTCATGTGTGTGTGGGGAGGAGGGACAAGCAGACTATGTGCTGAAGGCAGAGCCCTAAGTGGGGTTCTGTCTTATAACCCTGAGATCATGACTTGAGCCGAAACCAAGAGTCAGACACTTAACTAACTGAGCCACTCAGGTGCCTAGAGATACTTCTTTTTCCTTTCTAAATACAAAGGCTAGTTTTAAAAATTGAATACCACTTCATCTGATTCACAGAAATCTCAATATTTAATTTCGTTTTCAAAGTCCAAGAATGAAAACTTGCAGTTGAACACTGAGTAAGCCGCATGGTTAGGTAATATTTCTTAAAAAATGTTTTAGTTTTTTGTTTTGTTCTGTTTTTTTCTCTAAAAGTCTTAAAATGGGGCGACTGGATAGCTCAGTGGATTAAAGCCTCTGCCTTCGGCTCAGGTCATGACCTCAGCATCGGGCTCTCTGCTCGGCAGGGAGCCTGCTTCCTCCTCTCTCTCTCTGCCTGCCTCTCTGCCTACTTGTGATCTGATCTCTCTCTGTGTCAAATAAATAAATAAAATCTTTAAAAAAAAATAAAAGTCTTAAAATGATACAGCACCTGTATTTCACTGGCACATGTAGGCTATTAACACATGTTCTGAAATCTAGTAATTTACATCAGTTCTGAGGCTTTTTGGTTTTTTTGGTTTTTTTTTTAAGATTTTATTTATTTATTTGACACAGAGAGAGAGAGATTACAAGTAGGCAGAGAGGTAGGCAGAGAGACAGGGAGAGGAGGAAGCAGGCTCCCCACTGAGCAGAGAGCCCAATGCGGGCCTCGATCCCAGGACGCTGAGATCATGACCTGAGCCGAAAGCAGAGGCTTTAACCCACTGAGCCACCCAGGCGCCCTTTTGTTTTAAATTTATTTCAGTAGGCTCTGCAAACCCAATGTGGGGCTCGAACTCACGAGGCCAAGATCAAGGGTCACATGCTCCTCCAACAGCCAACCAGGCACCCCCTGAATTAACTTTTTTTTTAAAAGATTTTATTTATTTATTTGACACAGAGAGAGGAATTACAAGTAGGCAGAGAGGCAGGCAGAGAGAGAGGAGAGAGGAGGAAGCAGGCTCCCTGCCGAGCAGAGAGCCCGATGTGGGCCTTGATCCCAGCACCCTGGGATCATGATCTGAGTCGAAGGCAGAGGCTTTAACCCACTGAGCCACCCAGGCGCCCTGAATTAACTTTTAATAAAAAAGAAAACTGAGCTTTATACTTTATTTATTTATTTGACAAAGAGAGATCTTAAGTAGGCAGAGAGGCAGGCAGAGGGAGAGGGGGAAGCATGTTCTCCACCGAGCAGAGAGCCCGATGCGGGGCTCGATTCCAGGACCCTGAGATCATGACATGAGCCGAAGGCAGAGGCTTAACCCACTGAGCCACCCAGGCGCCCCCTTTGTACTTTTTCTATGCTACTGTAGTTTTCCTTCTACTCATTTTAGTGTTTCACTTTATACTGTTCTCAGTTGTCTTCCAAAATATTTGAATGGTAATCCTACAATGCAAAATTTGGCGAGAAGTGATAATTAGAAAATATATAAATGACAAACTTTTATGACTAAGTGTTTGTCCAGTCACTAACTGCTAATACATGTGAATGGAATCTCCCTCCCTCCCTCCCTTCCTTTTTCAATAAGCTCTACACTCACCGTGTGCCTTGAACTCATGACCCTGAGATGAAGAGTTGCAAGCTCTACTAACAGCCAGCCAGGCACCGCTGTATTTTTATTTTTATTTTTTTAAGATTGTGTTTCAGAGAGAGCGAGCACAGGGAGGGGCAGGAGAAGGGAGGGGGAGAGAAAATCTCAAGGACTCTGCACCGCAAAGGGGCTCAATCCCACAACCTGAGCTGAAGTCAAGAGTTGGACACTACTGGGCGCCTGGGTGGCTCAGTGGGTTAAAAGCCTCTGCCTTCGGCTCAGGTCATGGTCTCAGGGTCCTGGGATCGAGGCCCGCATCAAGCTCCCTGCTCGGCAGGGAGCCTGCTTCCTCCTCTCTCTCTGCCTCTGCCTACTTGTGATCTGAGCTCTCTCTTTGTCAAATAAATAAATAAAAATAATCTTAAAAAAAAAAAAAAAAGGGCACCTGGGGGGCTCAGTGGGTTAAAGCCTCTGCTTTCGGCTCAGGTCATGATCTCAGCGTCCTGGGATTGAGGCCCGCATCAGGCTCTCTGCTCAGCAGGGAGCCTGCTTCCCCCTCTCTCTGTCTGCCTGCCTCTCTGCCTCCTTGTGATCTCTCTCCCTCTGTGAAATAAGTAAATAAAATCTTTAAAAAAAAAAAAAAAAAAGTGTTGGACGCTCTGCTGACAGAGCCACCTAGACGTCCCTGCCCCTGTATTTTTAATCATCAGGACATCAGTATGGCCTTAAAGCCTTGTCTATATATGCTTCCCTGTGTATGTATGGCTTACATAAAAGTAACACTGTATGGTGGTCCTGGGAAAAGAATGCCATCAACAAATCAACTAATTGGTACTTATTTTCATTAGGAATATTTGATTCCGAGTCTCTAGGCTATTGGTAGTTAATTTTGGGGGATTCAGAAATTATATGCAGATTTTCTTTTTTTTTTTTTTTTAAGATTTTATTTATTTATTTGACAGAGACACAGCGAGAGAGGGTGCACAAGCAAGGGGAGTGGGAGAGAGAGAAGCAGGCTTCCCGCTGACGAGGGAGCCTAATATGGGGCTAGATCCCAGGACTCTGGGATCATGACCTGAGCGGAAGGCAGACACTTAACGACTGAGCCACCCAGGCGCCCCTATATGTGGATTTTCGTCTGTGCATGGAGGTCAAGGACCTTTAACTCCCGCGTTGTTTAGGGGTCACCTGTAATTTTTTTGTAGTTTCTAATTCATCACACTGTTAACAGTAGAAAAGAGATGTGTCTGCTATCCTGCCTACTTAATGCTGGGCTGCTGTATGATGCCAGGATGCAGAACACCTAAAAAGTAATAGGAGAGGGGCACCTGGGTGGCTCAGTCGTTAAGCGTCTGCCTTCGGCTCAGGTCATGATCCTGGGGTCCTGGGATCAAGCCCCGCATTGGGCTCCCTGCTCGTCAGGAAGCCTGCTTCTCCCTCTCCCCCTGCTTGTGTTCCCTCTCTTGCTGTCTCTCTCTTTCTCTCTGTCAAATAAATAAAAAAAATCTTAAAAAAAAAAAAAAGTAATAGAAAAGAGTTTGTGTTACTTCCTGGGTTCTGGAAATTGTTATCAACAGAATGAGACAGCACATCTGAGGTCAGAGCTCAGGTGGGTGAAGGAGCTGGGTATGATATTTGAATCATGGATGCTACTCTGTCAAATGTGTACCCTGCCAATCTTAAAATTTAAAGCACTATTTTTTCCTGTGGTCTTTATCTTGTGTTCGGTGAATATTTTGCTTCTGTTATCCTAGAACAGTGGTTCTTAACCTTTTTTGGTCTGTAGTTCTCTTGAAAACTGATGAAAGCTTTGGATTTTCTCTCATCTGTAATTTTGCATATACTTTTAAAAGGTTAACAGGATCTACTGATTAGAAGCTTTGTCCTAGATTTCAGTACCTTTTCCTTTATTCTCATTGTAGTTAACCTCATTTTGAATTTATGCTGGTATTAAGACATTCTCTACTTCTATTTAAATTTCTATTTAAATTCATTTAGTTAGTCCTCGTTTCCTCTTTCTGCCCATCTGTGATATCTGACTTTCCTTAAAAATAAGAAAAGATGAATGTGGTAAGGACTTGCGCCATTTAGAAATTTTTGCCCGCCTTAGATTCTGCCTTTCCTCAGCCCTCCTTTTTAATTTTTAAAAATCAGTATTTTTTGCAGAGAGTAATTTGTAACTTACAAGAACTACAAACATACTTTTCTGGGATTTTTGTTTGTTTTTGCATTATTTTGTTTTATTTTTAAATAAAATTAGTCTGAACTTTTAAACAACTGATTATGAACCTCATACTTCTAAAGATTTTTTTGGGAAATTCTAGACTAGGTGCTTTGGTTAGTTCATTAATGTTCTCTTTTGTTCTTGTAAAGCAAAATATATTATTCATTCTATAAGGTTGTTAACTAATAGGGCAGCATTTTTTGAGGTTATTTTCAGATACAAGCAGGATGCTTTGGAAAAGGGAGTGTTCCATGTGTAAATATTGCTTTTATGGCAATCTTTTGAGATTCAGAATGCTGAGTTGGCATATTAAAGGTTCTGAGAAATCCTGCAGTAAAAATATGTGCTTATTAATTCACTGTTTCCTAAACTTTTAACTAAGCTCTGTGTCTTAAACTCATGACTCTGAAATCAAGAGTTGCATGTTCTAGCAGCTGAGCCAGCCAGGTGCCCGTTTGTTTCCTCAGCTTTTTAAACCTTGGTCCCATTTTTTTTTTTTTGCTATCCGACTTTAATGTCCTATGGAGCTAGTCATTGTAACAGGAGATACAATTTTGGGAATGGTAGTGCTGCACTGCAGTTTTTATTTATTTTATTATTTTTATTTACTTATTTTAAAGATTTTTTAATTTTTTTAAAATTAATTTTGTTAGTTTTTTTTTTTTTTAAGATTTTATTTATTTATTTGACACAGAGAGAGAGATTACAAGTAGGCAGAGAGACAGGGAGAGGAGGAAGCAGGCTCCCTGCTGAGCAGAGAGCCCAATGCGGGCCTCGATCCCAGGACGCCGAGATCATGACCTGAGCCGAAAGCAGAGGCTTTAACCCACTGAGCCACCCAGGCGCCCTATTTTAAAGATTTTATTTGAGAGAGAGAGAGTCAGAGAAAGCAAAAGCAGGGGGAGGGAAAAGCAGGCTCTCCCCTGAGCTGGGAGCCTGACACGGGGCTCCATCCCAGGACCTGGAGATCATGGGATGAGCCAATGGCAGACACTTAACCATCTGAGCCACCCAGGCGCCCCATACACTGCAGTTTTTAGTTGATTGCTTTCTTGCATTCAGTGGAATTGCATGAAAGCATCAAGTAAAATCTTTCTCTTGTTCTCTTGAGCTTTTAGCCCTATTCAAGCATTCATTAAACATTAAGTATGTAATTTATCATTCTGAGTGTTCTCCCAGTTTGGTTTAATCAAAATACAATTTTAAGTCACTATGGTTAATTTTGTCTCATTGTCCTGTACGGTAGTGCACTAAAATTAAAAACTTTCTGTGCTTTAAAAAAATTTTTTTAATATTTTATTTATTTATTTATTTGAGAGAGAGCATGAGAGGGGAGAAGGTCAGAGGGAGAAGCAGACTCCCCATGGAGCTGGGAGTCCAACGGGGGACTCGATCCCAGGACTCTGGAATCATGATCTGAGACAAAGGCAGTTGCTTAACCAACTGAGCTACCCAGGTGCCCACTTTCTATGCTTTTAAACATAAAAGTTGGGGCGTCTGGGTAGCTCAGTCAGTTTAAGCATCTGCATCTGGCTCGGGTCATGATCTCCACGTCCTGGGATAGAGCCTCCATGCCTGGCTCCCAGCTCAGCAGGGAATGTCTTTCTCCCTTTCCCTCTGCCCCTCCCTCTCTGCTCATGTTCTGTCTCTCACTTTCTCTCTCACAGAAATAAATAAAATCTTAAAAAAACCCACAAAAGTTGCTTTGGTCTGTTTCCTAGTATTTAAATCTTTAATGCAAGTAAGTGTATGAAAATTTTGTCCAATGGAAAGTTTAGGGTGGATCACTTTCAGCAACACTGTCTTCAATACGTGATTCTCATCTACTTGGAGATAAAGCAGTAAATTCTAGAGAAGTATAGTAGGACAATTTTCTTCTCTTTTTCCTAAAAATACTTCTTTAGAGTACTTTAGCCTCTTGGTCTAGGTAAGGTTTGTTGTGTTCATTATGTAGTTTAATTTTATAGGATAATGTTTTTTATATCTATTATGATATGAAAATTTAGTATAAAGCCACTGGGATGTGGGGAGGCACTTGAATCAATTAAATTTATTTGTTTATTTAAAAGATTTTATTTATTTATTTGACAGAGACATTGAGTGAGGGAACACAAGCACCGGGAGTGGGAGAGGGAGAAGCAGGCTTCCCGCTGAGTAGGGAGCCTAATTCGGGGCTCGATCCTAGGACCCTGGGATCATGACCTGAGCTGAAGGCGGACGCTTAAGGACTGAGCCACCCAGGCGCCCCGAATCAATTAAATTTAACAAGCATTACTGGAATTTTGCTTTAGGTTTTTACTAAACAGTGGGGAAACGTAATTCATAACTAAGCACATATGGAAAACTAGAAAGGATCCGAATAATGTTTTTTTTTTTTCTTTTCCTTTTTAATCTCATTTTAGCTGCATTGGGTGTTCAGCAGCCATCACTCCTTGGAGCATCACCTACCATTTATACACAGCAAACTGCATTAGCAGCAGCAGGCCTTACCACACAAACCCCAGCAAACTATCAGTTAACTCAGACTGCAGCCTTGCAACAACAAGCTGCAGCTGCAGCAGCTGCATTGCAGCAGGTGAGTCTTTACTGGGTTTCAGTGTTCGAAATAGTAAACTGTCATATCTGAGTAGCCAGATAATTTTTAAAGAATTAAAAATTGTGCAGTTTTGTTTTGTTGGCTTTTTTTGTTGGTTTTTTGGTTTGTTTTTTTTGAGATTTATTTGAGAGAGAGCACGTGCGTGCACACACACGCACATGGCGGAGGGGCAGAGGGAGAGGAAGAATCCCAAGCAGACTCCGTGCTGAGCATGGAGCCTAACTAAGGTGGGGCTGGATCCCAGGTCCCCAAGATCATGACCTGAGCTGAAACCAAGAGTCAGACACTTAACTAACTGTGCCACCCAGATGCCTCAGTAATTGTATGTTTTTATTATACTTACTGTTTTTTCAGGTACTAAAAATTATATGTGCTTAAGATATATAGAACAGTACAGTTACACGGTCAAAATTCTTAAAACTGGCAGTTTTTATACCTCAGTTATTTGAATAAAACTCAGTTCTTAATCCCTGAGTATAAGGAATCACCAGTTTGGTTATTTTTGGTGAAGTTTAGTTGTTCCACAAAATTCCTTTGTAGTGTGATTATGTTCATGTATTTGTATGTATGTATATCACTTCTTGAGAATGAATAAAACTGACTTCATATTTTTCTTTGAAAAATCTTTTTTTCCAGCAATATTCACAACCTCAGCAGGCCTTGTATAGTGTGCAACAACAGGTTAGTTTATATTTTCCATGTTAAAAACTGATACAAAAAAAATAATTAGTCCCAGATTTAGTTTATATAGATTTTATTTCCTGTCAGCTACATTAGTGTGTGATTTGAATTCTTCGGGGGTGGGCTAAGTGAGGTAGGCAAAAAGGAATGTCTCTGAGGGAGAGGGAAATAGAAGAGAGGTCCTGAAAATCCAAATCTTCTGTCAGTAGCCAGTCTTTGTCAGGTGTTTCTTCTTTTCCTTTTTCCTTTCCTTTCCTTATTCATTCATTTATTGATAGATCATGAGAAAGGGGGGAGAAACAGAGTGAGAGGGAGAAGCAGACTCCCCACTGAGCAGGGAGCCTGACACTGGGCTGGATCCCAGGACCCCAGGATCAGGACCAGAGCCGAAGGCAGATGCTTTACTGACTGAGCCACCCAGCTGCCCTTGTCACATGTTTCTTTTTTCTTTTTTTTTTAATTATTTTTTTTAAGATTTTATTTATTTATTTGACAGAGAGAGATTACAAGTAGGCAGAGAAAGAGGAGGAAGCAGGCTCCCTGCTGAGCAGAGAGCCTAATGCGGGCCTCGATCCCAGCACTCTGAGATCATGACCTGAGCCGAAGTCAGAGGCTTTAACCCACTGAGCCACCCAGGTGCCCTTGTCACATGTTTCTTGGAAAGAATCACTGTATTACTGAATCTTTGACTCAGTTCTGTGTGAAACATCTACCCCTACTGTGCCGTACTAGACCACATATGAAAATGAAGTGATCCTTTTTCCCTATGAAGCCTTAACTAGATAAACCATTGACTTTTTAAGCCTTTTTTAATTTTTATTTTTTTAAAGATTTTATTTATTTATTTGACAGAGAGATCATAAGTAGGCAGAGAGGCAGGCAGAGAGAGAGAGTAGGAAGCGGGCTCCCTGCTGAGCAGAGAGCCCAAAGTGGGACTTGATCCCAGGACCCTGAGATCATGACCTGAGCCAAAGGCAGAGGCTTAACACACCGAGCCACCCAGGCACCCCAAGCCTTTTTTTTTTTTTAATTTTTTTCTTTTTGTAGGGCAAGAATGTGCATGGGGGAGGGAGAGACAGAAGGCGAGGGAGAAAGAGCATCTTAAGTAGGCTCCATGTCTAGCGTGGAGCCCTATGTAGGACTCAGTCTTGTGGGACTTGGTCCCAGGACCCTGAGATCATGACCTGAGCCAAAGGCAGAGGCTTAACCCACTGAGCCACCCAGGCGCCCCTAGGCCACCCCTTTATTTTTTTTTACTCTTTTAAGTTTTTTAAATGTAAGCCCTATGCCCAGCATGGGGCTTGAACTCAAGACTCTTGAGATCATGAGTCGCATGCTCTACCAGCTGACCCAGCCAGGCACCCCATGAACCTTTCTTTTTTATCTTAGTTTTTTAAGATTTTATTTATTTATTAGAGTGAGGGGAGAGGGAGAAACAGACTCCCTGTTGAGTGTGGGCCTCAGTCCCAGGACCTGGAGATCATGACCTAAGCCGAAGACAGATGCTCAACGAACTGAGTCACCCAGGTGCCCATTGTTTTGTTTTTCTTAAGGTTCTATTTATGAGTGGAATCCTACAGTATTTTTTCCTCAGGCTGGCATATCTTTCTTCACATAATATCTCTGGGTCCATCTGTGTTGTCTCGAATGGCACAAGCTTATCCTTTTTATTGCTGTGTAATACTCCATTGCACACGCACATGTGAATATCCTCCACGTTTTCCATATCCATTTATCTATTGATGGACAGGTTGCTTCCGTATCTTTGCTATTGTAAATAATGCTGCGGTATACATACATAGTTTCTAATTAGTGTTTTTTCAGTTTGGGTAAGTATCCTTTTTTTTTTTTTTAAGATTTTATTTATTTATTTGACAGAGAGAGATCACAAGTAGGGGGAGAGGCAGGCAGAGAGAGAGAGAGAGGAGGAAGCAGGCTCCCCCCTGAGCAGGGAGCCCTATACGGGCCTCTATCCCAGGACCCTGAGATCATGACCCAAGCCGAAGGCAGAAGCTTTAACCCACTGAACCACCCAGGCGCCCAATGTCCTATATTAGAATTAATGAATTATATGGTATTTCTGCTTTTAATTTTATGAGGAACGTCTATACTATTTTCCACAGTGGCTGTATCAATTTATATTCCACCAAAAGTACATGAAGGTTTTTTTTCCTCCACATCCTTGCCAACACTTGTTTATTGTGTTTTGGTTTTAAACAGGTGTGAGATAATAACTCATTGTGGTTTTGATTTGTTTCCCTGGTGATGCATGATGTTGAGCGTCTTTTCTTGTTTCTCTTCTCAATATGTATGTCTTCTTTTGAACAATTTCATTTTCTCCACCCATTTTTAATTGTTTTGTTTGATTCTTGGTGTGAGATTTTGTGTGTTCTTTATATATTTTGTGTATTAATCCCTTATCAGATATATCATTTAGAGAGCTAATAATTTTTTTCCTCAATGATATATCTGTAGCATGGTGACCAACATGTCAGTACTATAAATTTTCCCATCTAAGGACTTAAGGGTTTTTTTGTCTTTTGTGTGCGTGTGTGTGTGTCTGTGTGTTTCGTTTTTGTTTTTTTGGGGTATTACTCCTATGAAATAAGATAAAAGATCAGTTTCTTTATTGGATGTGTTAGGGGGGGTTTTTGTTTGTTTTTTTTAAAAGATTTTATGTTTAGGGGCGCCTGAGTGGATCCTTTGGTTGAGTGTCTGCCTTTGGCTCAGGTCATGATCCCAGGGTCCTGGGATCGAGCCCCACATCGGACTCCCTGCAGCAGGGAGCCTGCTTCTCCCTTTCTCTCTGCCTGTGCTCTCCCTACTTTTGCTCTCTCTCTCTCTGTCAAATGAATAAGTAAAATCTTTTAAAAAAAGATTTTATGTTTAGTAATCTCTATACCTGACATGGGGCTCAAACTTAGAACAGTGAGATCAGTAGTCACATGCTCTACTGACTGAGCCAGCCAGGTGCCCCATTGAATGAGTTCGGTATACATCAGGCCTGCAGTTAGAGATAGTTGTAGGAAATCTTACACCTGATGACTTGTGATTTTTCACCTTATTTCTTTTTTTTTTTTTTTTTAAAGACTTTATTTATTCATTTGACACAGAGAGAGAGTTTACAAGTAGGCAGAGAGAGAGGAGAGGGGAGNCTGCTGAGCAGAGAGCCCGATGTGGGCCTCGATCCCAGGACCCTGGGATCATGACCTGAGCCGAAGGCAGCGGCTTTAACCCACTGAGCCACCCAGGCGCCCTTATTTCTTAATTAGAAATAAAGTACCCATTTAATAGGAATTTTTCTTTGTAAGAGCATCTGTGAAACAGTTTTGATTGATTCTTTTTTTTTTCTTCCCTGTTTTTGTTTGTTTTTTCTATTTTCAGTTACAGCAACCACAGCAGACCCTTTTAACACAGGTTAGTTTGCCATTTATCTGTTTCTTATGGATATCTGAATGAAGAATATACCAAAATTTTATTCCTATTCTAGTATTTCTTTCAGTTTGAAGATGAATATTGGTTGGATTTATATACTAGTTTAACAATATATGAAAGATGGAATGCATGTTGTTGTTTTGTCTTTTATGGTATTCGTAGATCTAGCTGTGATCTAGTTTGAATAACTATGAGGTCTTATTTTAAACTTAATTTTTTTTTTTTAAAGATTTATTTATTTGACAGGGAGAGAGGTAACACAAGCAGGGAGAGGGGCAGAGGAAGTGAGAGAAGCAGGCTCTTTGCTGAGCAGGGAGCCCGATGCGGGGCTCGATCCCAGGACCCTGGGATCATGACCTGAGCTGAGGGCAGATGCTTAACCGACTGAGCCACCCAGGTGCCCCCTAATTCTTACTTTAAACTCAGTTCTTAATACATTTTCATTTAGGTAATATTTTTAAGAAATTTTTTTATTATATTGTTTTAAGCTTGACCTTAGTAAGTGAGGGTATTACATTATCAGTTTAATTTTTCAGTAGCATTAGAATGTTTTTGACCTTCAAGAAATACATATTTATTTGAGAGAGTCTGCACAGTAGAGAGCAGAGGGAGAGGGACAAGGAGACTCTGTACTGAGTGCAGAGCCCAATATGGATGGGGCTCAGTCCCATGACCCTGAGACCATGACCTGAGCCAAAATCAAGTTGGAGACTTAACCAGCCAGCCATCCAGGCTCCCCCGTTTTTAAACTTATGATACTTATGTTTTTAAATTTATGATAGTGCTCCTTTAGGTTTGTGGAAAACGTACAGTCTTTGTTGCATGTTTTTTTCTTTTTAAAAATTATTTTAAAGTGCAAGAAACCAGGGCACCTGGGTGACTCATTCGGTTTAGTGTCTGACTTCACTCAAATCATGATCTCTGGGTCCTGAGATTGAGCCCTGTGTTAGTTCCCGGCTGAGCAGGGAGTCTGTTTGTCCCTCTCCCTCTGGTCCCCTTCTCCCCCACCCCACCCCCCACTCATGCTCTGTCTTTTAAATAAATTAATAAAATTGTTAAAAAAGTATAAGAAACCATCCCTGGTTTCTGAGCTGTACAAAAATCACAAAATCATAAGCTATGGGCTAGATTTGGACTTAGGGCCATAGTTCACTGACTTAAAGTGAAATACTATTAAACTGATAAAATGGAAGCAGAACCTGTAATAGTGACTGGTGTCAGTGATTGTCCATGGATTGGGAATTGGGTGGCTGAGGAGCAGGAGGAGTAGGGGAGAAGCTGAGTAGTTTATAACCTTTCATACCAGTTTAGTCTTGAATCTATTATTTTTGTAAAAAAAGAAAAAAATGTACTTCACTTGAGAAGTCAGCCTCACTTTATTAAGGAATCAAAATCAACTGACACTGATTTTGTATTTTCAATCTCCAATAGTAGAATTTCCAAACTAAGTAGAAGAGCTATAAAAAGTAGTCTAGTGTTTTCTTGGAATAGCATTTCCTAGTTTGCACCCATAAATCATTATTGTCTTAGGATGCTGAAGAAATTTCATGAAAAATAATTTTGTGGTCGTAGTCTGAGAAATGTTGAATTCTTTTACTGTATTTAGGGCTTGGCCTTTTTTTAATTATAGAAATTAAGAGACATGCTTTATTGGGCAAGTATAAAACAAATAGTATGTTTTGCCTTGAAGAGTCAGATGATTATTTCTTAATTTCTAATGGTTTTATTTCTATTTATATATAGACATTTTAATCAGCAATATGCTATTCATGTTTGTGCCAGAAAAGACAAAAGAAAGTGTTAACATTTTTCTTGTTTGTTCAGTTTTATGGAAAGAGAATTGAGGGCGCCTGGGTGGCTCAGTGGGTTGGGGCCGCTGCCTTCGGCTCAGGTCATGATCCCAGCGTCCTGGGATCGAGGCCCACATCGGGCTCTCTGCTCAGCGGGGAGCCTGCTTCCTCCTCTCTCCTCTCTGCCTGCCTCTCTGCCTACTTGTAATCTCTCTCTCTGTGTCAAATGAATAAATAAAAAAAAAAAAAAAAAAAAAAGAAAGAGAATTGATATATAACATTGTATTAATAGAAGGTATACAACATAGTTTGATTTCTGTATATATTGTGAAATGATGACCATAATAATATTTTTTTAATGTGAATCACCTCACATAAAGTTTTTTTCTGTTGAGAACTTTTAAGAACTGCTGGGTCAGCAACTTTCAAATATATAATACTGCATTATAGTCATCATCTGTACATTACATCCATGGAACTTAATATTTACCTTAAAACTAGAAGTTTGTGCTGTTTTGACCTTCACCCATTTCTTCCTCCATACCCTTAGAGAACAGAACCAAGGTTCTGTTTCTATGAATTTTTTGGTATTTTTAGATTTCACATATGAGATTATACATATTTGTCTGTCTCTGACTTATTTCAGTTATATAGGATTTTCCTGAGTATCATGCCACTATTATTTTGAATTTCTAATAGGGGACTATAATTTGCAGGGGTTTTTTGTTTCTTTTGTTTTTAAGTAATCTCTACTCCCAGTGTAGGGTTTGAACCCAGAACCCTGAGATCAAGAGTCGCATGCTCCACCATGAGACTAGAGAGAGCCAGGCACCCCTAACATATGCAGTATTTTTTTAAGTGGGGCAGTGCACAGGAAGAGGGAGAGAATCTAAAGCAGCGTACATGCCCAGCACATGAATCCGACATGGGGCTTGATCTCACAACCCTGAGAAATCATAAGTTGGATGCTTGAGTGACTGAGGCACTTAGGCACCTCAGTATGCATTATTTATTTTAGAGAGTGTGTGTGTGTGCACGTGTGCGTGCATACTCTCAAGTGTGAGGAGGGGTGGAGGGAGAGGAAGTAAGATAATCTCAAAGGGACTCCCTGCTGAGTCTCTTGACCCTGAGATGATGATCAAGCGCTGGGACCTCAGCCTACTTAGCCACCCAGGCATTCCTGCTGTATTCTTTTTTTTTGTTTTTTAAGATTTTATTTATTTATTTGACATAGAGAGATTACAAGTAGGCAGAGAGGCAGGCAGAGAGAGAGGAGGAAGCAGGCTCCCCGCTGAGCAGGGAGCCCGATGTGGGCCTCGATCCCAGGACCCCGAGATCATGACCTGAGCCAAAGGCAGAGGCTTTAACCCACTGAGTCACCCAGGCGCCCTCCTGCTGTATTCTTAAAACTCATTTCACTATGGTATTTTCTTTGCCTGGAACAATCTGTGGTAATGTTAATTTGACAGTACTTAATGTTGAGGTAGATTTAAAAAAAAAAAAAAAAAGTTATTTTCAGTCTTGATTCTCATCTTCAGTGTGTACATGAGTATTTCCTAACTTCAAATAAGTTTATTTTATTATTTTTTTTTCAAAAAAGTTAATTTTAGCATTTTGAGTTAATTTTGAGTGGTCATTTTTATTTTCTAGAGTATTTCAAATCATTAGCTTAATTTGATTTTGATTTTGTTTTATAGCCAGCTGTTGCACTGCCTACAAGCCTTAGCCTGTCTACTCCTCAGCCTGCAGCACAGATAACTGTATCGTATCCCACACCGAGGTCCAGTCAGCAACAAACCCAGCCTCAGAAACAGCGTGTTTTTACAGGAGTAGTTACAAAACTACATGATACATTTGGATTCGTGGATGAAGATGTATTCTTTCAGCTTAGGTAACTTATTAGGTGTTGGCAAATGCCTTCTTGTGTTTAGCATGAAATATATTGATAAGACCAAATTGTGGCATAGGATTATGGTTTAATTGTAATTTTTTTTAATCGTCTAGCTTGTATTATATTTGTATCTGGCCTTTTTTTCATGGAGAATATGAGTGAAGATATCTTCTGGCTATGAAATAGTTATGGTGAAATCTTTATACATATTTTATTTCTTTGTTTTTTTTTTTTAATTTTTATTTATTTATTTGACGGAGAGAGATTACAAGTAGGCAGAGAGGCAGGCAGAGAGAGGAGAGAGGAGGAAGCAGGCTCCCTGCTGAGCAGAGAGCCCGATGTGGGCCCCGATCCCAGGACCCTGAGATCATGACCTGAGCCGAAGGCAGAGGCTTTAACCCACTGAGCCACCCAGGCGCCCTATACATATTTTATAGGAGTGGGTTAATTTTTCTAACTAATGGGCAGACACAGTGAGAGTAGAGATTGAAATAGTCATATGCTTTTTAAAATTTAATCTTCTGTTTGACATATCTAATGACAGTATGTACTAAAAAAGCATTTTTTAATTGAAAAATAATGACTAGGATTGAATGAATAATGACTAACATTCAGAATAGTATTTTGTTAGTGTGATGGTGGTTGCATGAAAGGTCTTCCTTGGATATTTCAACTGTATTCCTAGTGAACTATCTTAGAAGTACTTTATTTGGAAAATTAAATTTAATTATCATATGAGATTTTTCTGAAAATTGGTCTCCTCTTTTCCACCTTCATTTCTCTTCTCACTCCATAGCCCAAAGGAAATCTTACTCTTGGGTTATAAAAGTTAGAAAGTACTGTAGAAAGAGAGACACAATATTGGGAGAATATGAGGTGGAAAGTTATTTCTTCCACTTCAAACCCTGTGTTTTTTTAAGGGAGGGTGAAACATCCGTTCTAAAATAAAATAAGTAGGAGGTATATTTACTTTTTAAAAGGGCTTTTTTTTAGACTTCCATTTCAGATAGTTTATGTTTGATAAAATACTACAAACACAAAAATTTTTTGGAGGAATCTCTTAATTGTATGTATATTTAACTTAATTTTTTTTCCAGTGCTGTCAAAGGGAAAACCCCCCAAGTGGGTGACAGAGTATTGGTTGAAGCTACATATAATCCCAATATGCCTTTTAAGTGGAATGCTCAAAGAATTCAGACGCTACCAAATCAGGTATTTAAAATACTGAGTTAAGTGTTAAAGAAACTTCGTGATTCAGTCTTCTAATTTTCAAAACTTTTGCTTCCTCTTTAAAATTTTTATTTTATTTCTTTATTTTTGTTAAGAATCAGTCCCAAACTCAACCTTTGCTGAAGACTCCTCCTGCTGTACTTCAGCCAATTGCACCACAGACGACATTTGGTGTTCAGGCACAGCCCCAACCGCAGTCCCTGCTGCAAGCCCAGATCTCAGCAGCTTCTATTACACCATTATTGCAGACTCAGCCACAGCCTTTATTACAGCAACCACAGCAGAAAGGTATTACTTGTAATGTGTCTTTTCCGTCTCAGACTAACACATAAGTTTTATAGCTGTGTAGTTAAAATAATGAGAATATGCTTTTAATTATAAAAAAGACAGATTTCCAGAATACTTGAAAGGAAGTTTAAGTATCTTGTGCAGACCACTTCTACTTCTGTAGCTGTTTGGAAATATTTTTATTTTTTTGCTCTCATAGAAATACATGCTTAAATATCAGAACTGTTAATCCCCAATCCCTTTGTTGGTATCTCATCTGTAATGGAAGAAAATGTCATATAATCATAACATTTATTTGTTACATTTTTAAAGATTTATTTATTTGGGAGGGAGGGGCAGACAGAGGGAGAGAAGAGAATCTATAAGCAGACTCCCCACTGAGTAGGGATCCCAGTGTGGGGCTCTATCCCAGCACTGTGAGATCATGACCCGAGCCAAAATCCAGAGTTGCCCACTTAACTGACTGGGCCAACCAGGTGCCCCTAAAAATAATATTTTATATATATGTTGTTTGGTGGTAGTACTTTAAATTATTTGTCCAACTACAGTACATGAAATAAATGAGCTGTATTTTACATTTTCCGTTCCAAATTATTTGAAATTCTGGGCACTTTTTTTTTTTTTAAGGTTTTATTTATTTATTTCACAGAGGGAGAGAGATCACAAGGAGGCAGAGAGGCAGGCAGAGAGAGAGGAGGAAGCAGGCTCCCCGCTGAGCAGGGAGCCCGATGCGGGCCTCGATCCCAGGACCCTGAGATCATGACCTGAGCCGAAAGAAGAGGCTTTAACCCACTGAGCCACCCAGGCGCCCTGGACACTTTTTTTTAAAAAAGATTTTATTTATTTATTTGACACAGAGAGAGAAATCTCTCTTTTTTTTTTTTTTTTTTTTTTTAAAGATTTTATTTATTCATTTGACACAGAGAGAGAGATTACAAGTAGGCAGAGAGGCAGGCAGAGAGAGAGGAGAGAGGAGTTAGCAGGCTCCCTGCCGAGCAGAGAGCCCGATGTGGGCCTCGATCCCAGGACCCTGGGATCATGACCTGAGCCGAAGGCAGCGGCTTTAACCCACTGAGCCACCCAGGCGCCCTGGACACTTTTTTTTTTAAAAGATTTTATTTATTTATTTGACACAGAGAGAGAAATCTCTCTTGAGCATTGGGTTCTCTGCTCAACGGGGAGCATGCTTCCTCCTCTCTCTCTCTCTGCCTGCCTCTCTGCCTCCTTGTGATCTCTATCCCTCTGTGAAATAAATAAATAAAATCTAAAGAAAAACAAACAAACAAAAAACCTAACCCAATGTCCATTACCCAGCCAACCCATCCCTCCTACACCCTCCCTTCCAGCTAATACAGTTTAGATTTGTCTCTTTGAATGTTACATAGTGTTTGATTCCATTTATATAATCTGTTGTGTATGACTTATTTTTTTCTTTTTTTAAAAATATTTATTGGCGAGCGAATTAGAGCGAGAGCATGCGTGCTGCACGAGTAGAGGTGAAGGACAAAGGGAGAGGCAGATTCCATGCTGAGCAGGGAGCCCAGTGTGGGGCTGGAGCCCAGTGTGGGGCACGATCCCAGAAACCTGGGATCATGACCTGAGCTGAAGACAGATGCTTAACTGACTGGAGCCACCCAGCCCTCCTCCTGTTTTGTTTTGTTTTAAAGATTTTATTTATGTGACAGAGAGAACACAAGTAGACAGAGAGGCAGGCAGAGAGAGAAGGGAGAAGCAGGCTCTCCGCTGAGCTGATAGCCCAATTCGGGGCTTAATCCCAGGACCCTGAGATCATGACCTGAGCCAAAGGCAGAGGCTTAACCCACTGAGCCACCCTGGGGCCCCTTGTTTTGTTTTTTTAAAGATTTTATTTATTCATGACAGAGAGACATAGGGAGGGAGGGAACATAAGCAGGAGAAGCAGCAGGTAGAGGGAGAAGCAGGCCTCCCACTGAGCAGGGAGCCCCCTATGGGGCTCCGTCGTAGGACACTGGGATTAAGACCCGAGCTGGAGGCAGACATTTAAGGACTGAGCCACCTAGGCGCTCCTGTTTATTTGTTTTTAGAGATTTTATTTAGGTGCGCCTGGGTGGGTCAGTTGATTTAAGCATCTGCCTTTGGCTCAGGTCACGATCCTAGGGTCCTGGGATCAAGCCCCACGTCAGGCTGTCTGCTCAGCTTCACCCTCTCCCTCTGCCTGTTGTTACTCCCTGCTTGTGCTTTCTCTTTCTCTCTGTCAAAGTCTTTAAAAAGAAAAAAAAAATTTTTTTCCATTGGCAACTAGGATTCCTTAACATAAGAAACTTTCATAAGTTAGCTGTTTCTTTTTTCCCCACAACTTTTATCATGAAAATTTTCAAGCTTACTAAAATGTTGAAAGAACAGTAAAGTGATCACTTATATACTTAGAACTTTGTAATATTGTTAACGTTTTACTTTGTGTTTTATCTGCTTACATGTGTACAAATACACAGTTTTTGCTTATTCATTTGAAGCAATTAGACACTGTGACATTTCACCCCTATATACTGAACCATGTCCTTTCCATTTTTTTTTTTTAAGATTTTTATTTACTTATTTGTAAGAGAGAGAGCAAAAACAGTGGAGCAGCAGGGCAAGGGAGCCTCATGTGGGACTTAATCCGAGGACCCTGGGATCACGACCCAAGCTGAAGGCAGATGCCCAACTGACTAAGCCACCCAGGCATCCTTTTTAAAAAAGATCTTTTTTTTTTTTTAATGATTTTATTTGACAGCTAGAGGGACAGCAAGAGAGGGAACATAAGCAGAGGGAGAGGGAGAAGCAGGCTCCCTGCGGAGTAGGGAAATCGATGCACAACTCAATCTCAGGACCCCATGACCTGAGCTAAAGGCAGAGGCTCAACCAAGGCTCAGCTGTGACCGAGCCACCCAGGAGCCACAAGTCCATTTTTCTTTATGACTACAATCTATTATCACATCTAAGAAAAAGCATCTAAGTATTCTTACTACATTCATATCTCCCCATTTGGCTCCCAGATGTCTTTGAAGGTTTTTTGTTTTCTAAACAAAAAGCCGGTCAGCTTTTATCCATTCTGTTTGGTTATGTCACCTACATTTTTTTATTGTAGAATAGTTTTCCACTTTTTTTTTCAGATATTTATTTAAGAGAGAGTGTGGGGGTGGAGGGGAAGGTAGAGGGCATAAACAGAGGGAAAGAGAATTCCAAGGCAGACTCCCCACTGGTTCAAAGCCCGAGGCAGGGCCCTATCCCTGGTCCCCTGGGATTATGACTTGAGCTGAAATCAAGGATTGGGCACTCAACTGACTGAGCAACCCTGGTGCCCTAGTATCCTACCTTTTCTTTCTTCCTTTATGACACTGACTTTTTGAAGAAATTGGGCTAGTTGTCGTGTGGATTCTTTTGGAATGTTGTATTATGGATTTCCCTTTATTCCTGCGATGTATTTACCTTGTTCTATCTGCCATATAAACTATGATCCTAGTAGAGTAAGTCTAAAGGTAAGGGATGCCTGGGTGGCTCATTCAGTTAAGCATCAGACTCCTGATTCAGGGTTTCAGTTCATGATCTCAGGATTTTGAGGTTGGGTCCCCATATCAGGCTCCTTGCTGGGTGTGGAGCCTGCTTAAGATTCTCTTTCTTCCTCACCCTCTGTCCCCCACACTCCACTCCCTGACTCATTTGCGCTCTCCTTTTTAAGAAAATGAAAGGCTTTAGCCAGGACACATTATAGGTGAGGTTTTGTAATTTGAATTGCATTATATTAGGAGGCACATTCTTCTATTAATTGATCCTAAATTTGATTACTAGGTCAGAGTGGAGAGCTCTCCATAATAAGGAGTTCTTTTTCTCTGTGGAAACTTTGGATGATAGTTTGGCACGCTGTGAATAACTTGTTGTACAGCATTCTTTGGTTTAGTCTCTGTGGATCAGGGATTTCAAACTATAGCCCTTCGATTTGGTTCATGGCCTGGTTTATATGGTGCCTGAGCTATAAATGACCTTTGCATTTTTAAATGACTGCAAAAAAATACTTAAAAATATACAAGTGGTGTCTACTATTTCTTGGCCACAAAGCTTAAAATATTAGCCAACTTTTTCTAGTTGTAAAAACTTACCTAGGTAATGGCTTTTATTTAAGTTAAATTTTTTTTTTCTATGTCTTTTAAAGCTGGTTTATTGCAGCCTCCTGTTCGTATAGTTTCACAGCCACAACCAGCACGAAGATTAGACCCACCATCCAGATTTTCAGGAAGGAATGACAGAGGGGATCAAGTGCCTAACAGAAAAGATGACCGAAGGTATTTTTTTTTTTTTAAGTGTACTTTTTGATGGTGGTGATGGTGCACACTGTGAATGCACATAATGCCACTAACTGTACATTTAAAAATGGTTAAATGGTAAGTTTGTATTATACTTATTTTACGACAATTTCTAAGAAGTTGTTAAAATATATTAGAGAATCTTATATTGTCTATCTGTTATATTTATTTTATAAAATAACTTTATTAATGCCAGAAATATTAGTAATTTTAGAAAATTTTGTTTTAAGTCGTGAAAGGGAGAGAGAACGACGTAGATCCAGAGAAAGATCTCCTCAAAGAAAACGTTCCCGGGAGAGATCTCCTCGGAGAGAGAGAGAACGATCACCTCGGAGAGTTCGACGTGTTGTTCCACGTTACACAGTTCAGTTTTCAAAATTTTCCTTAGATTGGTAAGTTCATTTTCCCCCATTATTTTATTAAATTACCAATTTTGTAATTTGTCTAATTTAGTAGAATGTGTTACAGAGATTTTATTTTTAAAACTTTCATTCCTGACAATTTATATAGGGCAGAAATGTATTTAGTAGGAGTGTATTTTCGTATATTCATAAAATCATTAGAGATAGCAGCTATTGAAAAAGATAGCCGCTTGTGATCAACTTGTGGTTTTTTTGTTGTTAAAGTTACAGTCATTTATTTATTTTTTATTTATTTATTTATTTTTTAAAAGATTTTATTTATTCATTTGACACAGAGAGAGAGATTACAAGTAGGCAGAGAGGCAGGCAGAGAGAGAGGAGGAAGCAGGCTCCCTGCCGAGCAGAGAGCCCGATGTGGACCTCGATCCCAGGACCCTGGGATCATGACCTGAGCCAAAGGCAGCGGCTTTAACCCACTGAGCCACCCAGGCGCCCAGTTACAGTCATTTAAAGTCCAGGTTTATTGACAACTTTATTAAGTCCATGCATAGTTCATTGTGTGTGATAAAATAATAATAGTGGTAGATCTATTATTTCAAGTTAGTTGTGACGGTGTGGCATAATAGCAACATAGATCTTCATATACACTCACAGACATGTAATATATATGCATCAATATGTATATATACTGCATACATCTTTCAGCCTTTAGGGTCAGAGGTAATGGGTAAGAATTTTTTAGTTTCCCCTCTAAAATGGAAATTTTATTAACTAGAAGAAATTACTAAGGTTAAATTGAGTTAGTATATCTAAAGCACTTAATCCAATCTGTGGCAGTTGTGGATACTCCATAATTAATGGTGGTGGTAGGATGTCATGGCCAGGTAATAACTACAAAGTTGTAATTCATAAAAAGGCAAATTGGTAAAATGACTGATTTAGTCTAAGGGAAAGGTGGAATTATCTAAATGCCCTGGCACTGGCAATTGAATATAAGATAAATTAACAAGTGGAGAAAAGAAATTGGCAGTAAGATAAAAATGAAACATTAAAAGCAGTGTTTAGGGCGCCTGGGTGGCTCAGTGGGCTAAAGCCTCTGCCTTCAGCTCAGGTCATGATCTCAGGGTCCTGGGATCGAGGCCCACATCGGGCTCCATGCTCAGCGGGGAGCCTGCTTCCTCCTCTCCCTCTGCCTGCCTCTCTGCCTACTTGTGATCTCTCTCTGTCAAATAAATAAATAAAATCTTAAAAAAAAAAAAGTTCTTTAAAAAGCAGTGTTTAAAGCTGTTTAGCATAGGAACAAATAACTGCACTTCAGTCTCCTGAGGAAGTATTACTACGTTTCAACAAAGAATAGTAATTAGTATAATACCGACCTAACAAAAATTTAAATTTTTGTATATTCAATTCTAGGTTGAGTAAACAACAGTGTAATTTACTTAAACTACTCAGTGCCAACAAAAATCTTGCTTAATAACTTTGCTTGTTATATACTTCATGTTCATTTAGTTATGTGGTCAAATGAGCAATTATTCTTAATTTATACTACTTTTCTTGTTACTCCCATTTACGTATATATGTTTAAATATCTAGATTGTATATATCAGAGAAACTTATTGGAACCAAAAACATTTCTCTAGTCCCAAAGATACTAAATAGAGCAGCTCTGCTCTAGACTGTTAAAATCTAGATTGCTACTTATGAGAATTGTGATGAATAGGATATAAATTCAATAGCTGTCTCCTTCCAAGTTAGACTATCACAGTTTCATTTCACCACTTTGAAATAAATTCCCAGAACATCAATCAACCCATTACAAATAAAAATCATTTTTCAATTACCATATGTCTTCTCATCTATAGTTATAGAAATCAAGATTGTTTTATAGTAATGATTATAAGATACTGAATGCCAAGAAATGACTCATTTATATGTCTTTTGTTTTACTGTAAATTAAAATCCTGTAAGGTAGAACACAAGTTAAAAAATTCTAGTGATGGGGCGCCTGGGTGGCTCAGTGGGTTAAAGCCTCTGCTTTCGGCTCAGGTCATGATCTCAGGGTCCTGGGATCGAGGCCCGCATCGGGCTCCCTGCTCAGCGGGGAGCCTGCTTCCCCCTCTCTCTCTGCCTGCCTCTCTGCCTCCTTGTAATCTCTCTCCCTCTGTGAAATAAATAAATAAAATCTTTAAAAAAAATAAAACAAAACAAAAAAAAAACTCTTTAAAAAATTCTAGTGATGGAAAACTAAGAAACTATTATACAGTCTTTTTACAACACTTCTTAAAAAAAAAACAAAAACAAATAACCTATTTTTCAAAATTTCCTTAATTTGAAAGCAGAATTTTATCCAAATGTTAGCAACCATACCTGACAAGTTTGTCGTCATATATTTATTTTTAATCTTCAAATAAAAAGATACCCCTACAAATATATTAGATCGTAATTTATACCTTGTCTCTAGTTGTCTTTAAAAAAGACAGTGAAAAGGGCGCCTGGGTGGCTCAGTGGGTTAAAGCCTCTGCTTTCGGCTCAGGTCGTGATCCCAGGGTCCTGGGATCGAGGCCCACATCGGGCTCTCTGCTCAGCGGGGAGCCTGCTTCCTCCTCTCTCCTCTCTCTCTGCCTGCCTCTCTGCCTACTTGTAATCTCTCTCTCTGTGTCAAATGAATAAATAAAATCTTTAAAATTAAAAAAAAAAAAGACAGTGAAAAGAAAAATAATAAAAAAGGCAAATAGTTATTTTTTTCATCTTACAAATTGTTTTCCACTTTTTGTTAATGCTTTTAATAGAAATCCTTTGTTCTTTTACCAGATTGATTTACCTCTGAGTTCCTTTCCTTTCAAAGCTCTACTTAAGAATAAGGAAAGCATCTTTTAAAAAAAAATCAGTATGCCAGATTTAAAAGCAAGAAATTGTCCTCTTTGGGCGCCTGGGTGGCTCAGTGGGTTAAAGCCGCTGCCTTCGGCTCAGGTCATGATCCCAGGGTCCTGGGATCGAGGCCCACATCGGGCTCTCTGCTCAGCAGGGAGCCTGCTTCCTCCTCTCTCCTCTCTCTCTGCCTGCCTCTCTGCCTACTTGTAATCTCTCTCTCTGTGTCAAATGAATAAATAAAATCTTTAAAAAAAAAAAAAGAAAAAGAAATTGTCCTCTTTACGTAATAAACAATCAGGTATGGGTCATAATCATTAACAGAGAGAGAGAGAGGTATTGGAGGTATTAGATAATTAAAAAGCATTCAGATTTAGCTTTCATGTGGATTTTTGCACTTAATTTTGAATGTAAATATTTTTTATATAGGATCTTACTATAAGATAAAGGTTTATTTGTTTACATTGTATGAACCTGATTGAGAAGTACTCATCATTTGGTATCAATCTTCTCCCTTCTTTGTATCCATTCTATATGAATTGTAATTTTCAAAAAAATTCATAGTTTCAGCTCAGGTAGAACTGCTTTTTGTTCATATCTTCTCTGGACCTGGCATTGAAGTTATTTCAGAGGGTCTCTAATGTATTTCAAGCTGCTGCACACAAAAAGCAAAGAAATGAAGGTAACTCTTAGGTACCAGTTATTTATTTAAAGGTGTAAGTAGACAAATTTGAAAGTAAGGTTTCATATGGCTCTTTCTGCAAA
Source organism: Ailurus styani (assembly GCA_002007465.1). NCBI lineage: Eukaryota > Metazoa > Chordata > Mammalia > Carnivora > Ailuridae > Ailurus > Ailurus styani. The sequence goes on along the minus strand of LNAC01000047.1, from coordinate 5,912,248 downwards.
TATGTAGCTCATTAATAATTGACTCTGACCATTCTCAGCTGGCTTTTATAACCATGTCAGGTTATATATTTAGATGTGGAATGGAGTGAGTGTTTATATAATCTTTCATATTAAGGCTATTTATTCACTTACTTACGTCTGTTTTTCAGTCCTAGTTGTGACATGATGGAACTAAGGCGCCGTTATCAGAATTTATATATACCTAGTGACTTTTTTGATGCTCAGTTTACATGGGTGGATGCTTTCCCTTTGTCAAGACCATTTCAGCTGGGAAATTACTGCAATTTCTATGTAATGCACAGAGAAGTAGAGTCCTTAGAAAAAAATATGGCTATTCTTGATCCACCAGATGCTGACCATTTATACAGTGCAAAGGTTTGTATTCTGTGATATATAGCTAAAACTTCTGAGCAATTCATATTAAAGAGTGTGGAATTTATCTCCTGAAAGTGGTTAAGTTTAAGACCTAAATAGTTTTTTCTTGTCTGCCTGATTTCTCTTTTGGTTATTTAAGTAATTTAATTTAACCTTTTTGTCTTATCTCTTAAGCTATTAAATTCATGGTCATTGTTTTAACATTTTGAAACTCAAACATGTGAAGATGAAGTTCATTTTATTGAGCTTTTTGGGATGTTCTGTGACTTCTACTAGCCTCAGATAAAATGTAATGTTGGTGAAAAAAAAAAACGTAACGTTGGTAAATACCCTGTATGTTAGTCTTCAGGGTTAACGTTCAGTATATTGCTTATGGTCTGATAGTTTTTGGCTATTATAGAACGTTAATCAAAAAGCATTTCTTGACAAATAAAAATTCTGTCATTTAAAGTATTTAATATCATTTCTGCTGTAGCATTTTACTTTCCATTTTTATAAAAAATTTTGGATATCTAATACCTAAGGATAATTAGTAGTGCTTCTCATTTTTTTACATTACTTTAGACTTTTGACAGGATTGAATTATTTGACTATAATAGGTAATGCTGATGGCTAGTCCTAGTATGGAAGATTTGTATCATAAGTCATGTGCTCTTGCTGAAGACCCACAAGAACTTCGAGATGGATTTCAACATCCTGCTAGACTTGTTAAGGTAAAATGAAACATTTATTTTAACTCCAGGTATATATTTGCTTTGCTTAGTTCTAACTGTGTATGTATATATAATTAAAAATACTACTCTTTTAACTTATTAACAACTAATTTTTGTATTAAGGCACTCAAAATTTAATGATGTAGATTTTTTTCATTGCAGATTATGGCTATGTCTTATTTGTACATCAGTAGTTCAGCTGTCATTTTGGCGTTTTATATGAGTAGCATAGTAAAAGTTTAGTGGTGATGGATTTAGTATAACTTTGGATTCTCTTAAAGTGTGAATTATAGCTTGTTTCTTTAAAGAATTCTTTATCTGAAGAAATATTTTAGAAGGATGAGTTATGATGTGTAAATCCTATTCCATTGCTGAAATGCAGTGTGGAACACGATGAACTGAACTCTTCCTTGACTGACAGATACCAGAGGTAGTAAAAATGATATTGGAAAGGTTTGTACCTTTCCTTTTCAAGTATTTTATTTGTAATTTGACAAGTTGTATAATACGTGTAAATGATTCTTTGTTTTGAATTAGTTTTTAGTGGGCATGAAAGGCAAGGATGAAGCTATGGCCATTGGAGGTCACTGGTCTCCTTCGTTGGATGGACCAGACCCAGAAAAAGACCCCTCTGTGTTGATTAAGACTGCTATTCGTTGTTGTAAGGCTCTGACAGGCATTGATCTAAGTGTATGCACACAATGGTAAGTACCAGTTCATTTCTTGATTAGAAATGTTTTTTCATAGTTTATATAGATGTTCTTATCTGTCAGCCTCCCCTCCCCCCTTATTTTAGCACCCTTGATCATGCAGGTAATCTCAAAGGAAAATCCCTATTTGTAGCAAAAGTTTATTTGGTGCCAAAAATGTTTGGGGGAAAAGAATTTAAGAACTAATCAAAATAAACTGAAAAGTATTTAAATGTTTTGTTATGCTTTACTTCGGAAGTTGGATGTATGTTGAAAATATTTTTCATTTCATGCATAGCTGGAGAAGATCGTCAAGAGAGAACTTCATTTCATTATAATTCTTTTGTTATAAAATGATGTAGTTGCTGATTATTTTTGTTCAGCCATATTTTCTCTTGAGGCTTATTTGTCTTTTGTATTTTAGTGTATTTCTTGTGACTTAATTGAGCATATTCTTTTTTTAGCACATGAAATCTGAACAGCTATCCAGCTTCTTCAGGTATTCTCTAAAATATGGGTAGCTCTATAATCAAACTTGAAAATGCCTTGGGGAACATACTCTTTTAACCATAAAATATTGTACAAATGTACCAAAAGAGGAACTATGGCTTCTATAATTTTTTTTTCTTTAGACCAACCTCAAGTTCTTGCAGCAAAGTTTCTTTACTTGATGTGCTACAAGTGAACTAGGGTCTTTAAAATGTATTTTAGAATTTTTTTTCCAACATGCTTCTTCCCTTGCAACAGGTACCGTTTTGCAGAGATTCGCTACCATCGCCCTGAGGAGACCCACAAGGGGCGTACAGTTCCAGCTCATGTGGAGACAGTGGTTTTATTTTTCCCGGATGTTTGGCATTGCCTTCCCACCCGCTCAGAGTGGGAAACCCTCTCCCGAGGATACAAGCAGCAGCTGGTCGAGAAGCTTCAGGGTGAACGCAAGGAGGCTGATGGAGAACAGGCACTGAACGCTAATCCCTTTTTCTATTTCCGCTTCTCACAGGCACAGGAACACAGGCACAAATGCACACCACACACTACATAACAAACACACATGGAGGAACATAACTGGTAACAGCGACTGGTAATCCAGCTTTCAGCAGTATAGTTGTATTTTCTTTTCTTTTAAAAAAAATCTGTCTAGTATGCTAACTTTAAGAGCGCTGAGACCTCAAAGGGAAATAAGTTGTGCTTAAATTGCACAGAATTTTGTTTTTATCATAGGTCTAGTTGCTGGAATCTGGGACCAGTTGTTGAGCAAGATTCAGTATTAAGCCATTTTAAACAGTTTGCCATTTTCTAAAATTTAAAAAATTTTCTCTTTCACGGTCATCAGTTCTAGTCATGGATATTTGAAATTGGACAACCACAAGTCTGAGAGATTTGACATTTCAGGCTATGTGGCATCGTCTTTGGTACATTTGAAAGGTCTGACTAAATCAGTCTTAACTTTGGGTGGCTTGAAAATTGGGGCAAGATCACACACTGTGTGGTTAGTGGAGACCGGCAGTGTTTGTGCATCCCTGATATCCTTTGTGTTGTAATTTATCACCCTTTTGTGTTTCACAGATCTGGCTTTGATTGGCTGATGAGTGTCTTTGTGATCAGTTAAAAGTGGTAGAATGTATGTACGTGGACTTGCCTAAATAATAACTTTAGGAGAAGACAATCTGAAACATTTGTGACCTTGCACAGATCAGCAACAGACTTTTAAAAATAAATTACCTTTATTTTAAAGTTTCAGAATAGTAATTATGTTCTTAACTTTGTATATCAGGATGAAGAAGAAAAAGATGATGGTGAAGCTAAAGAAATTTCTACTCCTACCCATTGGTCTAAACTTGATCCAAAGACAATGAAGGTAACTTTGAAATTGGTGGTATTTAATTTGAAATCTCTGATAAGAATACATACTGAGACCAGTGTTTTATCATAGGAAACCATTAAAAATAAAGTCCACTCATTTTATATAAATATTCCATATTGTGTGTGCATAATGATTACATAAAAGTTGGCTTCATAAATCAGTTCAGCGTCTGTCAGATGTAATGTACAAGTGCCTATAGTTTGAATAACGTCAGTTTTTGATTAAAGAACTGACCAAGAAGGCAGAATTTCTGCTCGTAAGTAATTGAAATTCAAGGAAAAGGGAAGAAAACAGGAGAAGGATTAATCAGATTTTAGTTTTTGAAATAATATTTAAAAAGTAGATGGATGCACATCTGAACTGGGAAGGCATCATTTAAAAGCCTCTTTTGAAAATCATTGGTTAAGTTGTACTAGTTTTTCTTGGGCCCCCAGTATCTTTGGATATAATTATCATTCTACACTTTTTCATTTCTGGGCATATAATGGGAATGTAGATCCATAGAATTCTATGTATGTACATTCTGCATAGACCAGAAGATCACGACCTTTTGCAGCCTATTATTTTTAACACGTAAAAGCTGACCATTTTTTTAAACTTCTGTTATCAGCAAAAAACTGGTTTTCTTCCCTTTTTTATGAAACTAGTTTTTTAACCCACATTGCTTTTTTTAATAAGTAGAGAATGTATATCATAAGATTAAGTCTCGATCCCAGGACTTTTTATATCAAACTGATGGCTTTGCCATTAAGTTTATTTTAAACTTATGTTTCTTTTGACTATAAATATAATGTATGCTTATTTTAAAAACTGGTACATACATAGAAAAATAGAAGGTAGAAGTTACTCAAACCTGTAACTCAAACACAATCACTGTTAAAATTGTAATACATTTTTTCTATTATTTTTTTCTATGTACACGCTATGTGATTGGTTGGTTGGTTCTGATCATGTATAAAACAGTTGCAGTCTCATCCTTTTCAATTAATATTGGTGTTTCCCATGTAATTATTTTTAAATGTTCTGTATTCCTCCCATCTAGTTGACGTATTATCTTTTCTTGGATAGTTAGATTCTTCACATTTTTGAGGAAGGGACTATTACAAGAAATATGTAAAGATTTGGTTTTGTTTTCTTTCGGTTTTTTTCCCCCACTATGTTTAGAATATTTCTTTAGGGTAAATTGACATAAATTAGAATTTCTGTGTCAAAGAGCGTTAACTTTTTTAAAAGCATCTTAAAATATGTTAGATTATTTTCCAAAAGTATTCTGTCAGTTTGCATTTTCACAAACATGTTCTCAAGTGTATTTTTCACCAACATTTTTAAAAATCAGACAAAAGATAATTGCATAGTTTATTCCCTATTTCAATATCCCATTTTCTTTTTCTGTGTTTTTATGCTCTGTATATTTAGGTAAATGATCTCCGAAAAGAATTAGAAAGTCGAGCTCTTAGTTCTAAAGGATTAAAATCCCAGTTAATAGCGCGATTGACAAAACAGCTTAAAGTAGAAGAGCAAAAAGAAGAACAAAAGGAATTAGAGAAATCAGAAAAAGAAGAGGAAGAGGAGGATGACAGGAAATCTGAAGATGATAAAGAGGTATATACTATTAAATATACTGGTTTATAGGGAGTTCTTGACATATGTCTGTGTATATACTTATATTAAGATAAAACTACAGGGGTCCCTTCCCCCTGCTTGCTTGCTCACTCTCTAAAATCTTTTTCTTTTTTTCTTTAAGTTGTAACTACGTAACTCTAAGGTTTGACCAGTTTTGCAGGTTTGACTAATGCATGTAGGTTCATAACCATCACCACAATTAAGACACAAAACAGGTCTGCCACCCCCTAAAAATCCTCTCTGTCCCTCTGTAAGCATTTTCCTCTCTTCATGTGTACCTTCTGCCTCCCAGACCAACCTCTGGGAGCCACTGACCTGTTTCCTATAGTTTTGCCTATTCTAGTATATCGTGTAAATGGAACTGTATAACCTGTTGAGTCTGACCTCTTCAACTGAGCACAATACATTAGAGATTCATCCATTTTGTTATATATATCACTAATTGTTTCTTTTTTTTTTAAGTTTTTATTAGTGCGGGGTGGAGGGGTGTATTTATTATTTATTAGCGCTGGGTGGGGGAGGGTGTAAAGGGGGAGGAGCGTCAAAGGGAGAGGGAGAGTATCAGACTCCATGCTGAGCACAGAGCCCATCTTAGGGCCCTATCCCACGACCCTGATCCATGACTGGAGGCAAAATCAAGAGTTGGATGTGAAATGAACAGAGCCAGCCAGGTGCCCACTAATTTGTTCCTTTTCCTTTTTATTATTTTTATTAAAGATTTTTATTTATTTGACAGAGAGAGACAGTGAGAGAGGGAATACAAGCAGGGGAAGAGGGAGAAGAGGGCTCACCACTGAGCAGGGAGGGAGCCCGATGTGGAGCTTGATCCCAGGACCCTGAGATCATGACCTGAGCCGAAGGCAGATGCTTAACAACTGAGTCACCCAGGCGCCCAGTTTGTTCTTTTTCATTGCTTAATAACATTCCGTAGTATCAATGTAATTCGATTTATTGGTTTTCCATTTGAGAGACATTTGAGTTGTTTCCAAGTGATGTATTTTTAATCTTCCCTTTTAAAAATGAAAATAAATTACTCATATGTTTGGGGCGCCTAGCTGACTCAGTCATTAGAGCACGAGACTTGATCTCAGGATCGTGGGTTCAAGCACCACATTGAGCATAGAGTTTACTTAAAAAAAAAATTATTCATATATCTTAGATATAGAAAATGAGAGAAAATTTTATTGACCGAGCCATTTAGTTCAGACATTGAGTTCTAGTGAAGTGCTTGTACCAGAATTTTGCTGCTTCTACAACTCTTGTGTTTGATTGTACTTCAGTCCTTAAGGCTCTGAGACTATAGATTCAAGCCATCGAGTGCTCTTAAAGTAATTCCTGGATTCATAAGCCTGTCATTTGTTTTGAATTTGAAATACAGGAATATAAGAAACATGTTAGAACACCAGTAATTGGAGAAACCAATGTTGTGTGTTTCCTCATGTGGTACATTGTGGAGTATGCATCATTTATGAAGTATTCTTGCCAAAAATGTTTTACCTTAATCTAACTGAGAGAACAATCAGATTAATTTAGAATGTGAAAAATTCTACAGAGCAGCTTGTCTGAGCTTTTCAAAAAAATGTTTATAGTGAGAGACTAAAGAAGAAAAATGATTTATGTTAAAAGAGTTTAGCAAGGCGTGCCAACTGAATGCACTGAGTGAAACTTGACAGGTCCTGTATGGGAGAAAAAAAGCCATAAAAAGTAATTTGGGAATAATTTGAGATACGTGGTTATGGATATGGTTGTGATATTAGATAAAACTGAAGCAGTGCTTAATTTCTTGGATGGTGTAAAGTTTTTGTGATCATGTAGAGTTGCATTGTTATTCAGAGGAGCATTGATTTGTGGTTTCTTATTCAGTAGATTATAAATATTTTCTTTTTTTTAAGATTTTATTTATTTATTTGACAGAGATTACAAGTAGGCAGAGAGAGGAGGAAGCATGCTCCCCACTGAGCAGGGACCCCCGATGCAGGCCTCGATCCCAGGACCCTGAGATCATGACCTGAGCCAAAGGCAGAGGCTTTAACCAAACACTGTGCCACCCAGGCGCCCATAAATATTTATCTTGATAGTGAAATTGTCTCACTTGGCCAGTGGAAGCCCTTTCAAGTTGGCTTCTGTGTCCTTTGACATTTTCTCATCATATTTTGAGGACTTCCTTATTTTGTAGCACAAAACAATGTTGCGGTCTCACTGTGTGCTATCCCTGCCCTGGCTCTGAAATCAGCCATTTTCCCAGGAAGCCCTGATACTTTTTAGTGAAGAATGGTAATGATATTTAGAAACCGAGACATACTCGTTGGTATCATTGTTGTGCTGCTGGCAACCCGTCAGTGAACAGAGCTATGGTACAGATATACTTAGGTTTATCTCCATGTATATGTATTTACACCTGTATTTGTTACTATATATTGTGTGTATTGAACGTTGTAAGTTTATACTGGTATCTCCAGTTCTATTCCCAACACCAGAGGTTCATTTCAGTTTCTCCCTTTCTATATATCTAATTCTTTTGTCCAATAAAGAGAAACATAACTTCCATCGTACTTAATAATTATTTACTTATTTGCTCAGTTGTCTGTTGCATTCCCTATCTTTTTTTTTTTTTAAGATTTTATTTATTCATTTGACACAGAGAGAGAGATTACAAGTAGGCAGAGAGGCAGGCAGAGAGAGAGGAGAGAGGAGGAAGCAGGCTCCCTGCTGAGCAGAGAGCCAGATACGGGCCTCGATCCCAGGATTCTGGGATCATGACCTGAGCCGAAGGCAGCGGCTTTAACCCACTGAGCCACCCAGGCGCCCCCCTATCTTGTCTGGATACCCTCTTTACTCTACTTTGGTCTGATTCCCTACCCTGTATTCTGTCTTTATATAGATGCTCTTCTTGCTCTATTTGGATTTTAATAACTGGTAACTGGGCATCCTAAATCCTCTATGTAGACACCTGCTTTGTTTGGAGGAGTTGCTTTAGAATTGAATTGTTAGGGACAGAGAGTAGATACAGAAGGCAAAGATGAGCTGGTTTTCACTTTTTGATGTTAGCAGCCACTGGGGTTGAAAAATGGTCATAATTTTTGTGTGTGTGTGAAGATTTATTTATTTGAAAGAGTTAGAGAGCACAAGTAGGCAGAGTGGCAGGGAGAGGGAGAGGAAGAAGCAGGCTCTCCACGGAGCAGGGAGCTCGATGCGGGACTCAATCCCAGGATTCTGGGATCATGACCTGAGCCGAAGGCAGTAGCTCAACTGACTGAGCTACCCAGGCACCCGAAAAATGGTGATATTCTTACCATTTTGTTTTCATGTATTTTCCTCATCTTCTATTTGGTTACCTAGTGGTATTGTTTACATATTTGTAAATTTATGTAGAAGAAGGCAGTATCAGTGCTTTATTCTTTTTTTTCTTTTTTAATATATTTTAAAGATTTATTTGACAGAGAGACAGCGAGAGAGAAAATACAGACAGGGGGAGTGGGAGAGGGAGAGGCAGGTTTCCCGCTGAGTAGGGGACCCAACTCGGGGCTCGATCCCAGGACTCTAGGATCATGACCCGAGCCAAAGGCAGACACCTAACTACTGAGCCACCCAGGCGCCCCTTATTATTTATTTATTTATTTATTTATTTAAGATTGTATTTATTTGAGAGAGAAAGAGATTGACCATAAGCAGGGAGAGAGGGAGAGGCAGGCTCCCTGCTGAGAAAGGAGCCTGATGCTGTGCTCCATCCCAGGACTGATCATGACCTGAGCTGAAGGCAGATGCTTAAACCGACTGAGCCACCCAGGCGCTGCCACTTTTTTTTTAAATACAGAATGCTTCTTAAATATGTGTCATCCTTGTGCAAGGCCCATGCTACTCTTCTCCATATTATTCTAATTTTATTATATGTACTGCTGAAGCAAGGACTATTTTTTATGCAGCTTTCAAGATATTGAATTGGTTCCCTATCTTTTTTTTTTTTTTTTTTTTTTGACAGAGAGAGAGAGATCACAAGTAGGCAGAGAGGCAGACAGAGACAGAGGAGGAAGCAGGCTCCCTGCCCAGCAGAGACCCTGATGTGGGTCCTGATCCCAGGGCCCTGAGATCGACCTGAGCCGAAGGCAGAGGCTTTAACCCACTGAGCCACCCAGGCGTCCATCCCTATCATCTTCTGATGGTTACGTGTTTGTTTTTAAACATCATTGTGGGGGGCGCCTTGGCGTCTCAGTCTTAGGATTGAGGCCCACATCTGTTCCCTGCTTAGCGAGGAGCCTGCTTCTCCCTTTCCCTCGGTCCCTCCCCCTGCTTCTGCTTTCTCTCTTTTAAAGTCTTTTAAAGAAAATAAACATCATTATGAATTTATAGATTTATTTTTTTAAGATTTTTTTATTAGAAGGGCGTCTGGGTGGCTGAGTCCTTAAGCGTCTGCTTTCGGCTCAGGTCATGATCCCAGGTTCCTGGGATTGAGCCCTGCATCCGCTCCCTGCTCAGCAGAAAGCGTGCTTCTCCCTCTGCCATTCCCCCTGCTTGTATTCCCCTCTCTCCCTGTGTCTCTCTCTGTCAAATAAATAAATAAAATCTTTTTTTTTTTTTTTTAAAGGATTTTTTGGGCGCCTGGGTGGCTCAGTGGGTTAAAGCCGCTGCCTTCGGTTCAGGTCATGGTCCCAGGGTCCTGGGATCGAGGCCCACATCGGGCTCTCTGCTCAGCAGGGAGCCTGCTTCCTCCTCTCTCCTCTCTCTCTGCCTGCCTCTCTCCCTACTTGTAATCTCTCTGTGTGTCAAATGAATTTAAAAATAAAAATAAATAGGGCGCCTGGGTGGCTCAGTGGGTTAAAGCCGCTGCCTTCGGCTCAGGTCATGATCCCAGGGTCCTGGGATCGAGGCCCACATCGGGCTCTCTGCTCAGCAGGGAGCCTGCTTCCTCCTCTCTCCTCTCTCTCTGCCTGCCTCTCTCCCTACTTGTAATCTCTCTGTGTGTCAAATGAATAAATAAAAAAATTTAAAAAAAAAATAAAATAAGTAAATAAAAATAAAATCCATTCTTTCTTTAAAAAAAAAATAAAAAAAGGATTTTTTATTAGCACAAGCAGGGGAGTGGCAGAGGGAGAGGAAGAAGCAGATTCTCCACTGACCAGGAAGCCTGATCAGTGCAGGTCTTGATCCCAGGACTCTGGGATTAGGACCTGAGCTAAAGGCAGATCCCTAACCGACTGAGCCCCCAGGCTCCCCAAATACATAGATTTAAACACATTTTATAGGTTTCATTTCTTTGCAATTCTTATCCTTATTGAAGCTCAAATTGTCTTTTATTGGCCAGTGGGTAGGAATGTATATACAGGCATACAGCACTAATGTAGAACTAGTAGTATACCAGTAATGTTGCTGAAATTTGATTAAAATTATTTTTGCATTTCCTATTGTTGTTTTCTCCCCAATGTTTTTATGTTGTACTGTAAGTACATCATCCTAACATGTAGCTTTACATATTGTACTCTTCTAATTCTCATTTAGTCTTCATCCTACAATTATGTATCTAATGCTTACCACTAGTCCTCCTGTCATTGTCTCTGAAGCTCATCTCTAGGAGATTCCTCAGAGCCCATGGTAGCAATATTCAAGCTCTTATATGTTCATAACCATTTGACTATACTCTACTTAAAAGACAGTTTTGCTGAATATAAAGTCTTTTTTTTTTAAGATTTTATTTATTTATTTGACAGAGAGAGAGAGATCACAAGTAGGCAGAGAGGCAGGCAGAGAGAGAGGAGGAAGCAGGCTCCCTGCCGAGCAGAGAGCCCGATGCGGGCCTTGATCCCAGGACCCTGAGATCATGACCTGAGCCGAAGGCAAAGGCTTTAACCCACTGAGCCACCCAGGCGCCCTGAATATAAAGTCTTTGATTCACATTTATATTCCTTTAGTATCTTAAATATGTGTTATTCTTTTTTTTTCTTTTTTTTTTTAATTTTATTTATTTATTTGACAGAGAGGGAGAGATCACAAGTAGGCGGAGAGGCAGGCAGAGATAGAGGAGGAAGCAGGCTCCCTGCCGAGCAGAGAGCCCGATGCGGGCCTTGATCCCAGGACCCTGAGATCATGACCTGAGCCAAAGGCAGAGGCTTTAACCCACTGAGCCACCCAGGCGCATATCTTTTTTTCTTTTTTTTAAGATTTTATTTATTTTCAAGCGAAATGAGCAGTGGGAGGTTTGCTAAGGAGGGGAAGGAACCTCAGGTACACTCTGCTGAGCCGGCAGCATGATGTGGGGCTCAGTCATGACCCTGAAGAACATGACTTGAGCCAAAACCAAGAGAGGGACACTTAACCGAATGAGCCACCCAGGTGCCCCTATGTTACTCTGTCTTTAATGACAGAGTTGTGTGATCAAAAAGTGATGATAAGGCAATTTACTTTCGATACAGTCACTTGCTATTTTGCCTAGACACACAAATTTCTCATTTTATCGGAATGGTGTTTTGATATTGCTCATTCTGGGTTACTATCTTCAGGTGCATGGTGTGTTCTTTTAGTATGTAATTTCAGATCTTTTTATATTTTTTAATTTTTTTTATTTTTTAAAGATTTTACTTATCTGAGAGTGAGAGAGGGAACACAAGCAGGGGGAGTGGGAGAGGGAGAAGCAAGTTTCCCTTTGAGCAGGGAGCCCAATGTGGGGCTGGATCCCAGGACCCTGGGATCATGACCTGAGCCAAAGGCAGATGCTTAAAGACTGAGCCATCCAGGGGCCCCCGATCTTATTTTTTCAAGCAAAGTTTCTCGTAACGCATTTTTTGTGGTAAAATATACATAAATGAAAATAACCGTTATAAATTTTTAGTGTACAGTTCAGTGGCATTAACTTCATTCACAGTGTTGTGAAACAATCCCTACTTTATACATCCAGAACTTTGTCAGTATTCTGAAACGTAACTCTACTTATTAAACAATAAGTTCCCATACTCATCTGCTATACCCTAATAGCCTCTGTTCTGCTTTCTTTTTATTTTTTTTTAAGATTCTATTTATTTGACAGAGAGACCACAAGTAGGAGATCACAAGTAGGCAGAGAGAGAAGGGGAAGCAGGCTCCCTGCTGAGCAGAGAACCCGATGCGGGACTTGATCCCAGGACCCTGAGATCATGACCTGAGCCAAAGGCAGAGGCTTAACCCACTGAGCCACCCAGGCGCCCCAACTGTTCTGCTTTCTATCTCTGAATTTGCCTATACTAGATACCTCACAAAGTGGAATCATACAGTATTTGCTCTTTTGTGTCTAGTTTCTCTCACTTAGCATAATGTTTTTAAAGTTCATCCATGTTGTAGCATGAATCAGAACTTCATTTTTGTTTGTTTGTTTATTTGACAGAGATAGCTGGAGAGGGAACATAAGCAGTGGGAGAGGGAGAAGCAGGCTCCCTGCTCAGCAGGGAGCCCGATGTAGGGCTCAGTCCCAGGACCCTGGGATCATGACCCGAGCCGAATGCAGATGCTTACTGACTGAGCCACCCAGGCGTCCCAGAACTTCATTTCTTTTTATGGCTGAATAATATTCCATTGCATGTATATACTGCATTTTGTTTATCTGTTCATCTGTTGATGGACACTTGAGTTGTTTTCAACCTTTTGGGTATTGTGAATAAAACTATCTACAAGCATGTTTTCAAGGCACCTGGGTGGCTCCCTGTAATTGTTTGTTTTCTGTCACCTCATTTTCAGTTTTAAAATTCTTATTTATATTGTCCTGGGGCGTATGGGTGGCTCATTCGGTTAGGTGTCTGCTTTCAGTTCAGGTTATCATCCTGGAGTCCTGGGATCAAGCCCCACATTGGGCTCCCTGCTCAGCAGAGAGCCTGCTTCTTCTGCCCCTCACCCTGCTCGTGCTCTCTCTCTTTTTTGCTCTCTCAAATAAATAAATAAAATATTTTTTTAAAATAAAATTCTTATTTATATTGTTCTTTCACATCTTGTAAGATCTTCTTAATCTCTTTTAGTATGGTTTAAAATAGTTAAGATTTTTATCTGTCTATGCCTGTTTTTCTGGCCCATTTTCATTGTCTGTAGGGATATGAATCTCCTTGTTCTCTTTTTATAAATAGTAACTTTCTATAGGACTTGACCTCAATACTTTCTTTTGTTCATTTTTATGTGAATATAGTTTTCCTAGGATTTTATTAGAAGAGGTTGTTTAAGGGGCGCCTGGGTGGCTCAGTCAGATGAGGGACTGACTCTTGGTTTCAAGTTAGGTCGTGTGATCTCAGGGTCATGAGTTCGAGCCCCGTTGTGAGCCTCGTGTTCAGTGGGGAGTCTGTATCCACTTCTGTGCTCACTCTCTCAAATAAATAACTAAATCTTTAAAATAAAAGAAGAGGTTGCTTAAGATAGCTATTCCCAAACTTCATAAGGATCTATATTATCTTGTTTTCTTACTCTGTTTAAAACTGTGGTGGTTTGGGGCGCCTGGGTGGCTCAGTTGGTTGCGCAACTGCCTTCGGATTGGGTCATGATCCTAGAGTCCCGGGATCGAGTCCCACATTGGGCTCCCTGCTCAGCAGGGAGTCTGCTTCTCCCTCTGCGCGCCCCCCCTAGCTCATGCACCTCCCCCAAAAAGTAAATAAATAAAATCTTAAAACTATAGTGGTTTGCTTTCTAGGATTTCATTCTCTCTTGCCCTTCTGTCACTGTTTTTTTGTTTTGTTTTTCTGTCACTGTTTATTGGAAGCTTTTCCTCCCATGTCTGTAAGACCCTATGGTGGAAAGATGCCATGGTAAAATCATCTTGCAAGTTTGTAAGACTAGAGTATTCTAGGCCTTCCAGATCTTAACACAGTCTCCTTGTACTTGGCTATTATTGAGAGTAAAACGTTGCCTAGTTTCAGCTGCTGTTATGAAATTGACCTCACTTACCAGTGAATGCGTTTTGACTGTTTTGTGGTTTTCCTCTTCTTACATCCATCAGACAATCTCATTGTTTCCTTCTGTTTTCCCTCTACACAGATGCCAATAACATATAGGTCTTTTGGCTCTTGTGGCTTTTTCCCAGTCTTTTGTGTATTGGCATTTGTGGGAATACCTTTTCACCTTGTTTTGTTATGAATGTACATGAATGTTGAATGTTGGTTTCGGTATCTAGAATATCCCCTTTTTAAAATGGGGATTCGGGGGCTCCTGGGTGGCTCAGTGGGTTAAACCCTCTGCTTTCGGCTCAGGTCATGATCTCAGGGTCCTTGATCGAGGCCCGCATTGGGCTCTCTGCTCAGCAGGGAGCCTGCTTCCTCCCCTTTCTCTGCCTGCGTCTCTGCCTACTTGTGATTTCTCTCTGTTTGTCAAATAAATAAATAAAATCTTTTAAAAAATAAAAAATAAATAAAATAAAATGGGGATTCGGGATGATGCAGAAACTATGCTACTATCACTATTTTCCAGAATCTCTGGCTTATATCATGTTAACATAAGCATTTTTTTTTCTCTTTAGAAGTTAGTTTCTTGTGCTGTGCTCCCAAAAGAGACAAGTAGGGGTGTCTGGGTTTTTCAGTCTTTGGGCATCTGCCTTCATCTCAGGTCATGGTACCAGGGTCCTGGAATCGAGCCCCGCATCTAGCTCCCTGCTCTGTGGGAAAGCCTGCTTTTCCCTCTCCCACTCCCCCTGCAGGTCTTTCCTCTTTCGCTGTCTCTCTCTGTCAAATAAATAAAATCTTTTTAAAAAAAGAGAGAGAAAAGTAAGAGCTGTAGAAGCTGCCATCTCCTTTACTAAATTTGAACTTTCTTCCCAGCCCTTATGGTTGGCATAATCACCATAAGGAGTCATAGGAATTTTGCCCCCCCCTTTTTTTACATGGTGTGCATTTGACAATATACATACATATTGTACATGGAGGTTTAACCGTTACTTAAAATTTCAAATATGTAGGAAGAAGAAAGAAAACGTCAAGAGGAAATGGAACGCCAGCGTCGGGAAAGAAGATACATTTTGCCTGATGAACCAGCCATCATTGTACATCCAAACTGGGCTGCAAAAAGTGGAAAGTTTGATTGTAGCATAATGTCTTTGAGTGTACTTTTGGACTACAGATTAGAGGATAATAAAGAACATTCATTTGAGGTAATGTTTTAAGTTTGAATTGGAATCTAAAGGTATACACATTTTGATTGGTTAATATATTTCTTAAGTCTCTTTGATGGCCTTTTCATGGATTCTGTTTTTTTGGGTTTTGTTTTTTTCTTGCAATTTATTTTGGTGGGGGAAACACCATTTTTCCTACAAGATTCATTTTTGGTGATTGCATTCTTGTAATTTCATTTAAATGTTCCTCTGTCCTCTGTATTTCCTGTAAATTGGTAGTTGGCCCTAAAGTGTTAATCAAGTTCTGATTTAATTATTATGTTAAAAAGAAATACTTGATAAGTAGTGGTATGTTCTTTTATAAGAATATCAGGAGACATATGATACATAATGTCTAATTGCCTCTTTTGGGAATGAGGTAATGCTATATTATTTACTCTAGAGTTAAAATAGCATTCAGTGAGGTTTAAAATTACACTTAGGATTGAAGTGTAAGGTAAAATAATTGATGTTTATTTTTCAACATGAATCTATTTCTTACCATTATTTTAGAGCAGATTTACAACATACTTTACTTTTCAAAATAATTGAAGATTTATATCCCTCAAGAAGTGATTGCTTTATTCTTTAAATAAAACAGTGTAAAATATTCCAAAATATTAACTTCATAATAGCATGTGAAACAGTATAATTGTGTTCAATTATTGTATATAACCAACACATTTCACATTTTTGTATGCTTTATTTTATATTGTAAAATTCCATCGGACTTACTTGAGCAAGAGGTCATTGTCCACAAGATGAAAATGACATACTTAGACTAGAGATATTTACAAACAAATACAGAGGACTATTGCAATTATTAAAACATGATGTGCACACTTATTGGTCCTGATAAAAGACAGGTTACAAATGTTAAAATATTTATAAATTTTAGTACATTAATAACTCTAGTAAGCCTATGTTTTTAAAAATTATGTACTACGTGATTTTATTTTTATTACCAGTTTCTTAATATAACTCTTAACAGTGTCTACCATTTAGTCATAATTTGAATAAATAAATGATAGAATTAGCCTTTGGTATTACTTCCTGCTTATACTGTATGTACCATGTATCTGACTGATGCTGTGGGAGGATTTCAAATTAATGCTACTCCAGTGGAAACAAAGCAATTTGTGAAACAGCCATTTGCTAGCAAAATGATCTTTTACATTTTTCCTCCCCACCTATCATATCTCCTGGGTTAATTTCCTTTTAATCTATTTAGAATGCAAACGTCATTTTGATACATGAATTCTTTTAAGATTTATTTATTTGAGGGAGAAAGAATCTAAAGCAGACTCTGCGCTCAGCGCAGAGTCCAAGGTAAAGCTTGATAATGACCTGAGCCAAAATTAAGAGTCAGACACTTAACTGACTTAGCCACCCAGCCACGTATTGGTACATGAATTTTTAAAAAATATTCTGTAATTAAGAAAACGATTTATCATAAAATTATAAGTCTTTGTCTTATTTAATATTAGTGCTAGATTTATCTCTTTCAAAGCTTATACGTGAAAAGATACATAAAAATTAATTCTGCTCTTCTGGGTTGTGCCCGATGCCTCAGAAGAGTATGAAACTTGATCTCGCGGTTTTGGGTTTGAGCCTCACATTTGGTGTGGAAATTACTTAAATAAATAAGTAAACTTAAAATAATTAGTTATTGGGACTCCTGGGTGGCTCAGTCAGTTCAGCGTTCGTCTCCGGTCATGATCCCAGGGTCCTGGGATCTCTCTGCTCAGTGCGGAGTCTGCTTCTCCCTCTGCCTGCCGCTCCCCCTGCTTGTGTAGGCATTCTTGAGTTTTCAGCATCTGGATGGTTGTTTTACTGGTAATAAATTTCTGATTTCTTAAAATGTGTAAAGACTGGGCATGAGTTAAAAATAGATTATAAATTCAATTTTAATTTTAATACATTATCTTTCATGATTAGGAAAATAGTCTGATTAAGTACTTTATCAAATATACTGAACTCATTGTCAAAGGTTTCACATTTTATTTATTTATTTTTTTTTATTTATTTTTTTTTAAAGATTTTATTTATTTATTTCACAGAGGGAGAGAGATCACAAGGAGGCAGAGAGGCAGGCAGAGAGAGAGGGGGAAGCAGGCTCCCTGCTGAGCAGAGAGCCCGATGCGGGCCTCGATCCCAGGACCCTGAGATCATGACCTAAGCCGAAAGCAGAGGCTTTAACCCACTGAGCCACCCAGGCGCCCAGGTTTCACATTTTAGAGCTGTGTTCAACCATTTCAGGTTCTGGACCCTTTTAATATGTTGGAAACAATTAGCCTTAGAATTTTTTTTTTTTTTTAAGATTTATTTATTGGGCGCCTGGGTGGCTCAGTGGGTTAAGGCCGCTGCCTTCGGCTCAGGTCATGATCCCAGGGTCCTGGGATCGAGGCCCACATCGGGCTCTCTGCTCAGCAGGGAGCCTGCTTCCTCCTCTCCCTGTCTCTCTGCCTGCCTCTCTGCCTACTTGTAATCTCTCTCTCTGTGTCAAATNAATAAAATCTTAAAAAAAAAAAAAGATTTATTTATTTATTTGACAGAGAGAGAGATCACAAGTAGGCAGAGAGGCAGGCAGCGAGAGAGGAGGAAGCAGGCTCCCCGCTGAGCATGGAGCCTGATGCAGACCTCGATCCCAGGACCCTGAGATCATGACCTGAGCCAAAGGCAGAGGCTTTAACCCACTGAGCCACCCAGGCACCCTATAATTTTTTTTAAGATGTTATTTTATTTTTAAAATTTTTAACATTTTATTTATTTGAGAGAGAGTGAGTGGAAGAGGGGGCAGAGGGACAGGGAAAATCTCAAGCAGACTCCCCACTGAGTGCAGAGTCTGACACATGGCTTGATCTCATGACCCTGAGATCATGACCTGAGCTGAAATCGAGTTGTACACTTAACTGACTTAGCCACCCAGGTGCCCCAAGATTTTATTTTTAAATAATCTCTACACCTGACATGGGGCTCAGACTCAAAACCCTGAGATAGTCACATGCTCTAGTGACTGAGCCAGCCATGTACCCTATACTTAAGGAACATTTATGTAGAAAATGTAGTGTATAATTTTAGTTTCAGGAGTATGTCATTATCTGTGGATATTTGCATAGTAATAATTCATGCTCCCTACTCACAATTCTGAGTTGGCATCCCCTGCCTGAAATGCTTTTCTAGGTATCTTTATGGTCCAGTCCTTTGTCACCTTCAGGTCACTTCTGATGTCACCTAATCAGAGAGGTCTTCTCTGACTACACTGTAATTTCTTGTTACACTGCCTTTTCTTTTTTTCTGAAAATTTGATATTGTTCTGGTTGTCTTACTTTTCCCCATTAGATTATCAGCACATTTGAGTCAGGATTTTTATCTCCTTCCTTTGCCTAGAGTAGTCCATGGTACATAGTAGGTATTTCAGGAACAACTTGTTGAGTAAATAAATAAAATACATTTATCATGAAGGTTAGTCGCTGTGTAAAATAGAAATCCTTTTTTCCTACTCATTTTCAGATTTAAAAGTCTCATTTCAAAATTTGTCAGATTTTTTATGTTTTCTAAAATACGGCTAAAAGCATACTAATCATAATATTTATATCTTCAGAAGAGTTTTTGGGGTGCCTGGGTGACTCGGTTAAGCGGCTGCCTTCTGCTCAGGTCATGATCCTGGGGTCCTGGGGTCGAGTCCCGCATCAGGCTCCAGCTGAGCTGGGAGCCTGCTTCTCCTCCCTCTCCCTCTGCTCTGTCTACTTGTCCTCTCTCTGTATCTCTCTGTCAAATAAATAAATACAGTCTTCAAAAAAAAAAAAAAAGTTTTTGAGTCTTTTGAAGATCCTCAATGTCATTGACATCAATTATTTTGTAACTCTTTTTTTGTTTGTGCATATTAATTGTTAGATGTGGCAAGTCATTATTTGATAAGTTATGCTGGATTTAGTCAATATTTCTATTAAAGTTGGGTGGATTACTATTGGTATCTTTTTATAGGTTTCATTGTTTGCCGAACTTTTCAATGAAATGCTTCAAAGAGATTTTGGTGTCAGAATATATAAATCATTATTATCTCTTCCTGAGAAAGAGGACAAAAAAGAAAAGGAAAAGAAAAGCAAAAAAGATGAGAGAAAAGATAAAAAAGAAGACAGAGAAGAAGAAACTGATGAGCCAAAACCCAAACGGAGAAAATCAGGCGATGATAAGGATAAAAAAGAAGAGAGAGATGAAAGGAAGGTCTGTAATTATTTCCATTACCAGCAACCTATTTCGAAGTTTTCCTTTAGTTTTCCAGAGTATAACAAATGATGAATTCTGTCAGAAAATCCAAATGTAAACTAAAAGATTTTAGTATATTAGAAATTTAAGTCTTAGGGCGCCTGGGTGACTCAGTCGTTGGGCACCTGCCTTTGGCCCGGGTCATGATCCCAGGGTCCTGAGGTCAAGCCCTGCATTGGGCTCCCTGCTCAACGGAAAGCCTACTTCTCCCTCTCCCACTCCCCCTGCTTGTGTTCACTCCCCCCCCCTTTCAAATAAAAGCTTCAAAAAAAATTTTAAGTCTTTGAATTAAGCCTATATAGACATCTAGAACTAGTTTCTGGTAATTTTTTTTTTTTTAACTGAAGGTGTATAGCATAATGGTATATTTACATGTATTGTGCATGATAGTTTACTTTTAAAGTGTATTGTTGGGCGCCTGGGTGGCTCAGTGGGTTAAAGCCTCTGCTTTCGGCTCAGGTCATGATCCCACGGTCCTGGGATCGAGGCCCGCATCGGGCTCTCTGCTCAGCAGGGAGCCTGCTTCCTCCTCTCCTTGTCTCTTTGCCTGCCTCTCTACCTACTTGTAATCTCTCTGTGTCAAATAAATAAATAAAATCTTAAAAAAAAAAATAAAGTGTATTGTTAAAATTTTATTTTTTTTTTTAAAGATTTTATTTATTTATTTGACACAGAGATCAGATCACAAGTAGGCAGAGGCAGGCAGAGAGAGAGGAGGAAGCAGGCTCCCTGCTGAGCAGGGAGTCCCATGCAGGCCTCGATCCCAGGATGCTGAGATCATGACCTGAGCCGAAGGCAGAGGCTTTAACCCACTGAGCCACCCAGGGGCCCTGAAATTTTATAATTTGATTCTATTTTTTTTTTTAAAGATTTTATTTATTTATTTGATACAGAGAGAGACATCACAAGTAGGCAGAGAGGCAGGCAGAGAGACAAGGAGAGGAGGAAGCAGGCTCCCTGCTGAGCAGAGAGCCCGATGCGGGCCTCGATCCCAGGATGCTGAGATCATGACCTGAGCCGAAAGCAGAGGCTTTAACCCACTGAGCCACCCAGGCGCCCTAATTTGATTCTATTTTAAGTAAATTTAATGAATTTAATGCTTTTTGGTTTTAGTCATTTAATGTTTGGTCTGATACCTTGCTTAATCTAAGGCATTTTAAATTACAGAAAGAAGATAAAAGAAAAGAAGATTCTAAAGATGATGATGAAACTGAAGAAGATAATAATCAAGATGAATATGATCCAATGGAAGCAGAAGAAGCAGAGGATGAAGAAGATGGTATTTATGATTCAAATTTACTTACTTCTCCTTAGGATGAAAAGTACAATTTTTGTTTGATGACTTCATATAATTGCAATCCCTAATTTTAACATTTTTTCTTTTTTAGAATAGAAGCAGTGAAATATTAGTAAAAATCTATATTGTTTTATTAATAGTTGAAAGGGTTTTTTTTTTTTAAGGTAGAACTTATTAGCATTTTATTTAGATCTTCATTAAATTGTTGGAATTGAGAATCAGACATACATAATAAACCTTCAAAAATAGATCCTGAAAGGCATTTTCTGCTTAAGGCAAGTAGTCATAGGACGAGCATGTAAACAAGCCGGCTTCTCTGTACCACACCAGCCACGTCAGCCTGCTCCATGGCCCCTGCACCAGCTCCGCCCTCCCTACTGTTAACGCCCGCCAGACCCCCATATGTCTAACCCAAGGATCTTATTTTTTTTTTAAAGCTTTCGTTTTATTTGACAGAGAGACAACTAGAGAGGGAACACAAGGAAGGGGAGTGAGAGAGGGAGAAGCAGGCTGCCCACTGAGCAGGGACCCTGATGCAGGGCTCGATCCCAGGACCCTGGAATCATGACCTGAGCCGAAGGCAGCTGCTTAATGACTGAGCCACTCAGGCGCCACTAACCCAAGGGACTTTGTAGGACACCTTGGACTGCCTGGGAATGCTGGACACATGTTAAAGGAATCATGGTGTTGAGAGGGAAAAAAAATTTTTAAGCTGCTTTCTGAGGTGATGGCTTCTTTATACTTGCGCCATACGGCGGGATACAATAAATAAACAATCAGAAAATGTTCAACTATGTAGGGATTTTGTCCCCCCTGCACCCAGAGTGCTTCTCTCTGAAGGAAGCTGGTTTCTCTGTAGCTCCACCACCTATTCACACCTGGTTTTGAAAATAAAACCATTAAAACCCTGGGAGGAATTACTGTGCAGTGTGGAGTATTCATTCAGTCTTTCTTATAAAGAAAAGAAAAGTTAATCTCGTACCAAAGTATGCAACAACCTACAGACCCTTAGGTACTGCCCTGTTACATCTGTGTATGAGAGGATTTTTTTTAAGACATGCTTGCTTTTTTTTTTTTTATAATTAATCTCTACACCCAACATGGGGCTCAAACTCATGACCCCGAAATCAAGAGTTACATGCTCTACCAACTGGACCAGCCAGGCACCTCAAGACATGTTTATTTTTGATTATCGTATATTCTGTATGTAATTAATATTTATTTAATTTGAGGAATTTATTTTCCTGAACATTGTGCTTTAACTATATCGTAAAGGTATAATAGTCCCTGTTTTTCCATAGTTTCCTAAGAACATATTCTGTGTAGTCTTTACATGTTTGACAGTCTCCATAATTAGAAAAAAACAAAAACTAAAATTAGTTGGCTAAAGAAGAATATATTTGGAGCACTACATCTAAACTAATGAAGTACTGTATGGCGGCTAACGTAACAATTAAAAAAAAGAACATATTCGGGCGCCTGGGTGGCTCAGTGGGTTAAAGCCTCTGCCTTCAGCTCAGGTCATGATCTCAGGGTCCTAGGATCGAGCCCCGCATTAGGCTCCCTGCTCAGCAGGGAGCCTGCTTCCTCCTCTCTCTCTCTCTCTCTCTCTCTCTCTCTCTCTCTGCCTGCCTCTCAGCCTACTTGTGATCTCTCTCCCTCTGTGAAATAAATATATAAAATCTTAAAAAGAAAGAAAGAAAGAAAGAAAGAACATATTCTAGGGGTGCCTGGCTGGCTCAGTTGGTGGAATATGCAACTCTTGATCTTGGGTTGTGAGATCGAGCCCCATGTTAGGTGTAGAGATTACTTAAATAAATAAAGACTTTAAAAAAATAGACTAGGAAGGCACCTGGTTGGCTCAGTCATTAAGCATCTGCCTTTGGCTCAGGTGATGGTCCCAGTGTCCTGGGATTGAGCCCCATGTCAGGCTCCCTGCTCCACAGGAAGCCTGCTTCTCTCCCACTCTCCCTGCTTGTGTCCCCTCTCTTGCTATGTCTCTCTCTGCCAAATAAATAAAATCTTAAAAAAAAAAAATAAAGACTGGGGTGCCTGGGTGGCTCAGTGAGTTAAGTATCTGCCTTTGTCTCAAGTCATGAGCCCAGATTCATGGGATCAAGCCCTGCGTAGGGCTCCTTGCTCAGCGGGGAGTCTGTTTCTCCTTCTTCCATTCCTGCATCCCCACTCCCCCACCCAGCTTGTGCTCTCAAATAAATAAAATCTTTTAAAAATATATTAAAAATAAGACTAATAATTTCTCCTTTTTTTGCTTACTTACAGGACTTATAACCTATTATACTACTTATTTTACTCATTGTCTTCCCACTTGAATACATATAAGCTCTTAATAAGGAAAAGATGGGTTTGGGGGGCACCTGGCTGGCTCAGTCAGTAGAGCATGCGACTCTTAACCTTGGGATTGTAAATTTGAGCCCCACTTTGGGTGTAGAGATTACTTAGAACTAAAATCTTAAAAAAAAATTTTTTTAATCTTCGAAAAAGAGCAGTTTAATGTCTAAAGTGGTGTTGAATTTTCTTAGTAATTAGGGGAGCATATAATAAGAATCTATATTTTGCCAATCAATTTGATGAATTTTTTTAAGGTTTATTTACTTATTTGAGAGAGCAGGGGAGAGGGGTGGGGAAGAGTCTTAAGCAGGCTCCTGTACGTGTGGACACTGATAATGGGGCTCGATTCCACAACCCTGGGATCACTATCTGAGCTAAAACCAAGAGTCATGCTGAACTGACTGCACCACCCAGGCCCCCCTTAATGAAAAGATTTTAATAAAAGGTAACATGAGTTTAACAATTAACAAGGGTAAGGAGAAGAGTTCTTTCATCACTCTTGCAGTCAGTTTATTTTATTTTATTTTTTAAAGATTTGATTTATTTGAAAGAGAGAGAGCATGAGAGGGGGGGAGGGTCAGAGAGAGAAGCAGACTCCCCGCTGAGCAGGGAGCCCGATATGGGACTCAGTCCTGGGACTCCAGGTTCATAACCTGAGCCGAAGGCAGTCACTCAACCAACTGAGCCACCCAGGCGCCCATGCAGTCAGTTTAAATTATTGTCCTTTTTCTGGACATAAATTTGGCAATGTCAGTCAACTATATCCTTTAAAATATCAACACAGGTGTTCATTCAATAATTGTCTATAAACAAAACATCAGAATTGATTTTCATGGTTTTTTTTTTTTTAAGATTTATTTACTTTAGAGAGAGTTGCTGGGCGAGAGTGTTGTGCAGAGAGGGGGAGAGAAGCAGACTCCCCACAGAGCAGGGAGCCTGACTTGGGGCTCAGTCCCACAGCCCTGAGGTCATGACTGAGCCAAAATCAAGAGTTGGACGCTTAAGTGACTGAGCCGCCCAGGCACCCTTGTCTTAATGTTTAACAATAGAGAATTATGTAGAGAATTATTTAAATATATTTTGGTATAGACATGCAGTTAAATTCTATGCAGCCATTGAAGAAACTTGAAGATTAATGACATTGAAAAAGATTACAGGGGGCGCCTGGGTGGCTCAGTGGGTTAAAGCCTCTGCTTTCGGCTCAGGTCATGATCTCAGCGTCCTGGGATCGAGGCCCACATCGGGCTCTCTGCTCAGCAGGGAGCCTGCTTCCTCCTCTCTCTCTGCCTGCCTCTCTGCCTACTTGTAATCTCTCTCTCTGTGTCAAATAAATAAAT